>WKFP01013203.1:0-46562 GCA_011057875.1 Pterocles orientalis | reverse complement strand
TTTTTTTTTTTTTTTTTTTTTTTTTGTTCAGAGCAGGCACTTTACACATTATACTTTGCTTATCTGAAACAGCTATCTAAAACAAGATTATGGAAGCCACTTATTCTGTGTTTAACATTGGTGGTGGGCGAATTCCCCAGACCATCTAAACTTGTTTAATATCCCCTTACAGTGTCTGGGCAGTGGACTGATGTTATTAGAAACTATGAATCAAAGTTAAATTGAGGGTATAAATCGTGTTTAAAACACAGAACAAAATCATGTTGATGTGAAAGAGCAAGTAAGAAAAGGAAATAATAGGATAAAATAATTGCAGATTGTTAGTTAAAGTAGGTACAGACTAGTTACATCTTTTGTGATTAATGTGAGGCTTGCACAGGTGATGCCTGCCATATGTTTGAAGGTGCCTGTGTTGTATCTGCAATGCACTGACATGGTGAAGCTCAGGCTTGGTGACTCCACGTTCTGAATGCATCTAGTCGGCAGCTTGGTAGTTAGCTGAACCAGCCTGTAGGGTCCTCTGCTCTTGCTTCAGACCTGAAAGACAGGTAGTGATATTAGGAATGGTCAAAGTATTCCTACTGGCAGGTGAACTCTAGATGCAGTCTGGTGCTGTGGCCTCTTCTGCTAGTGTATAATCTCCTCTGGTGCTGTCTGTCTTTCCTGCCAGAAGACACCTGAGAGGATGGTATGGATAGGTTGTAGGGGTTTTCAGGAGAAGCAGTTGCTTCTCCTTGTTAGATCAAGAGGCAAAAAGGATTTAATGAAATTAAGCTTATGCTACTAAGAATTCAGTGAATTTGATCAGTGGAGCTTATGTTAGAAGAACAGAAATAGTCCTTCTGTAGGGTTGGAAATTTCCATGTTTGCTTTCCTTCGAAGGTAGAGTAGATGATGTGGAAGCATTTCTGAATGAGCACAAAGTTTGCTTTTCATGAAACATGCTTTTTATGTTTTCTGCAGCTGTAGAATATTTTTTTCTGTTGCCTGTTAGTAAGCGATGCCTGAGTTCCTGCTTATGTCAGACTCTGAGTCTTTATTTTTAGTGTCTCACTGTCTTGTCTGAGACAATGTTTTGGTAAGAGTTGGTTTGAGCCTAGCTAGACTTGAAAGTGTGCACAGATTTGAATATGCCAGAGGTATCATGGAATGGTTTGGGTTGGAAAGGACCTTAAAGATCGAGTTCCAACCCCCCTGCCATGGGGGGGTCTGCATCCTCTTGGATATATCTGTCTGTGCATCCAGTTATGGATGTCCAAAGTAGATGCATATTGGTATAATGAAGATTCTTCCCAACAGCACAGGCCAAATCCAAACCTACCACTTTGTATCTGACTGCCACTTAACAGTATGGAATTTTTTTAATGCAAAAGCATGGGAGTCTGCCTGATAAAATGTTAAATCCAAGGACTGCAAGAAAGAGCAATAAGAAATTTAAGATAAGGATGTAAATGTAATTCAAAGCCAGACACCTCTTAAAACAATAAAACTTCCCTCACACAATCTGCCTGTTGTCAGATTTTGTGGTTTCCAGTTGAACTCTTGATGCATGTGTGTTGACCTCTATGCAGAATTTTTTCAGTAATCCGTATTGTTATCACTGCATTGATTTAATAATCTTAACTCTCTGCACACTCTGAGCAACTGGATGGTAAACAAGGCTCGTTACTTATCTTTACCCTAGCCCTTATGTGCAAACTTTAATATCTTATTCATATAAGGTCTGACCTTTTCTACACTTGCAAACAAGCTTCCAAATAAACCTTGAATTATTAAACTACCCTTTATGTCAGTGCAATGCAGTTCTATACTATTTTATATTTCTCTAGCTTCCATTCATGTTTTACAGAAATGCATCCAAATGGCAAATATATCCATAAGCAAAGCAGCCTTATCTTTTCCTGATTAGGCAGAGAGTTCAGAGTCTGAAGCTTTTGTTTGAACAGAACTGAGATCCTGTAACAAACATTATGGGCACAGAAGAAACTTTCATTCACTTGTTAATAGGCATATAAGGATCTGTTTCCAGTCGTATTACAGGACTACCTCTATAATAAAAATAGAGGATTGTCTTCTAAAATAATAACGTCAGTCTTGTGACAGAAGGTCAAGTTCTAGTCACTGTGCTGATTCTGTTTAATTGTGTGCATGTGTGAACCAAATATTGTGAAGTTGCAGCTGTGCGTGTATTTTTATTTGCATTGTATTAGCAATTCGTGATAGTAAGGTGAAACGAGCAGTCCTGGGATGAGGATGTTGTGCCAAGCATAACTTTATCTTTCTTTAAAGACATCCATTCTCTGGTCTGGTAGTCAACCTCATGAATTTCGAAGCTTAAAGTGCTGTGGATCATGGATGGGAGTTCGGGTCTTGCAGGGGGAAGGAGAGGAACTGTAAAGATCAGTAAGCGGGGGTGAATATGTGAGGATGGACACACATATTCTGTTTTAAAGGTAAATTTGCTGGAGTTTTAAAAAAAAAAACTTTGGGGAAAAAGCAAAGGCACATTTCAACTTATTTTAAGTTTGCCCTTAAATGCCAGTCTGAAGCGTATTTACCACTGTTTCTGTTGAATAGTGCAAAGGTTTAACTTGTATCATTTTCAATGACTTTTGAAAGATTTCTGTGCTCTCTGAAAGCATGCTGCATGAATTTATGGCTATGGCATATGTACAGGGATGGAGGTGGCCTTGATTGATACTGCTTCTCTGAATGCATCTCCTTGCTTAAGTCGGGGTTCCCAATTTAAGAATTCAGCCAGTCTCCTGATTATAAAGGCATGTAGGGTGGCAGAAAAATTGTGGTGTTTCCCAGGTTGCCATGACTTTTGCTAAAAGCTGTAGGAGTTGAGATGCTCAATTGCTTTTAAGAGAACATTTGAAAGTTTGGAACAGGATATATGAAGCTATAACATATAATAACATATATATATATTTTATATATATAGTATAGAGTATGTTAGCTACAGCTAATGACAGATGTGAGATTGCGCGTGAGTATTGGTTGTTTACCTCAATAAGCAGTAACATGAATCAAAATGCCCCAATTGGGGGGGGGTGTGTTAGTGGAACCTTTCTAGGAATTTTATATCTGTTTACAGTCAACTTTTTTTGGTTTGCTGTGTTGATACCTTTGTTGTGTATTTTTGATGTGTTTCCTTTTTCAGTTATACGTGAATTTATTTTATTGTTTTTACTGAATTATATGTTGTAAAACATACAGAATATATGACATGATTGAAGTAATGTTTGTACTGAAATCTGAATTTTTGCGTGCCTCACTGGTTGTTACTTTCTTATTGGGAACCTTAACTGTGGATTAATTTTTTTTGCATTTATTTTTTACTTTAGGTTTTGGTGTATTTCAGTGAAGTTGACAACCCTTACATTATTGCTGTAAGAGCCACAGAAAAAGTATTCAATGTCTTTCTTGAAAGAGACCACTTTAGTAGTGTATTGCACTGCAATGCTTGAGAATACACAAGAATTTATATTCTAAAACTATAATTCTAGGCTTGTCATTATGGCTTGTCTAGGCAATAATTCTAAGCTTGTCATCATAGAAAGGCACCTTCACAGATCTTTAACTTTTCTGTAACTAGTTTTAATAATTTCCCTGGGACCATCCTGGAAATAGACCTTTTCTCAGTTATATCCTGGTTATGCAGGTCAAATTGATTTATTTTTTGCTATCACATTTTAGCGATCTGGGTAAGCATACATAAACATGAAATTGTGGATATTAAACTGTACCTAGCATTTTATGTTCTTTCCCATGCAACTTTTTCCTTTTTTGGAGGACGAACCATAAAAAGAGCCTGATGCATAACTTTACTTTCTGGACATAGTTAGTATTATGCAATTTAGCTTGTGAGTATAGAAACTTCAGTAATTCTAAGAACTGTTCAACTTGTAATAATGTTGTATAGAATTCTACATGAGAAATTATTATGTGTGTTGTGTTGTTAATTGTAAAATCCCACCTAATTGTTTTCAGGAAGAGGGGTAGTGTTGTCAAGGAGAAGAGAAATTCCAGGGGCTTTTGTAGTTTGTAGCTGATGAAAAAAACAGTAGGAAAGTTTGATTTGTGTGCATCGTGGTTTTTCCTTTCAGTGATTATAAGATCAGAATGGCAATGTGTGTGTGTGTCTGTATAAATGTTTCATGCTTTACAAGAACGTATGGGGTACTGAATTAAAATAATGTTGAAACTTCTTTGAATGGTCAGCTTCTTTTAAAATATAATTAGGAGATGTAGTGACTTCCGTTTTTGTGTCTGCAGACAGAAGATGTGTGTATGGAGCCAATGGCTATGTATCTGTACTAAACTTAGTATACTGTCTTTACTTAACTTTTTGACTGTATTTGCATCATCTCCTAATTTCTACTTGAAAGGAGATCAGAGTGGTTTGCAAATGTTCATAATTCTGTCCTTATCCTGTGTGTTGCTGCCATCTCGTCTTCATAAAAAAAAAAGTAGAAATTTAAGAATTTGTTCAACATGTTAAAGGGAGACTGTAGCAGAACTATGTTTAAAACTTGGATATCTTTATTCTGGCTCTTGTGTTTTGCTTTCTTTTTCATCTACTTTCTGAGCTTGTGCAATAAGGACTCTGGTTCAAAACTGACTTTACTGAAGGCAAAAGGGCTAGGACATCATTTAAAAATGTTGGAAGATGAGTTTTACTGACAATTAGGATAACCTGCTGTAGTCTGTAAAAAAAAAAAAGAATACCCTTTTGCTCACAGAAAGAGTGAAATTCAGATTTCCCATTTAGTATTTTTTTCAAGTCCCTAAGTTCTAAAGATGCTTTGGTTGTATTCAGCCTGCTTGCGTTAAACAGTATCTTTTTGCTGGTTCTTGCAAGCTTCTGCTGCTTTTGTCTTCCTGTATTTCATTTCAGATTCGCCCTTAATCTCCTTGTGGAAGGCGTTTTCTGTTTGTCTGCACATGGACATTAGTTCCTTAGACAGCTTTAGGGTTTCTACAAAATCAAATGGTGAAAATTGTAGCAGTGTCTTTTGCCATTTCCATGTTAAGTATCTGTTTGGATGTGTGGATGCTGATATTTTATCTTGTTCTTGAACAAATTTCTATTGCAAACTTGATTTGTTGTCTAGCTGAGATACAGTAAGTGCAATATGGTATCTTTTACCTTTGGCAACAGGGCCTTTCTGAATAGGTTTAGGAATTTACATCAGAGAAAAAGTGTTAATACCTGTATGTTGAAGCTTTCCCAGGAGGAAAGTAATCTTAAAGCACAGAGGAAGCTGAGGGGCATCTTTTCTGTTTTTTGCCTGGTGATCCTTGGTAACTTTCCTTCAATGAAGTTACTTCAGAGTGTCCAAAAGCACGTCTCCAAGAGTTAGCCTTTTTGTTTCAGTCATTACGTTTTTGTTCCCTCTGTTAAGAGGTGTTTTTTGTTGATTGGTTGCAGTCTGTATTATGAAGCTGCATCCGAACTGTGTTCAAAGACTTTCTTGGAATGTTATA
Source organism: Pterocles orientalis (assembly GCA_011057875.1). Classification (NCBI taxonomy): domain Eukaryota; kingdom Metazoa; phylum Chordata; class Aves; order Pterocliformes; family Pteroclidae; genus Pterocles; species Pterocles orientalis. Next base: position 41,069 of record WKFP01013203.1, on the reverse strand, counting down.
GCAGTCCTTAAAAGTTTGATCGATTAAGAAAAAAAATAGTTTCCTCTTGCTGTTTTTTCTGTTGTATGTTGTTTTTTTTTCTTTTAGAAAGATGGTATTCTTAAGTCTGTATGAAAATTACCTGTGCAAAATTATTAGCTTGTTGCTAATGATTATGACTACTCTATTGAGTTACCCCTCTACCTTCCAAATATTTGGATTATGCTTTTGTAATTTTCCTTTATATGTACAATTTTGTATTCTTGCAATAATTAAGAAGCATTGCTTCCGTCCCTTCTGCTAAGGGAAGGAAAGAAAAAACTTATGTACCAGCGAGGAGGGGTGTATGACCCAGCCTGCTTGGTTGATGGGAGGTGCACATATTTCTGTTTGACCTGTAATTATGTAGTGGGAGAACTGACCAAGTGGATAGTGCTAGGGCACTTTTGCTTACTTCTTGGAGGAGAGCTACCATTGGCAGGTAGATTTGAGCAAGATCCAGACCTAACAGAAGGCCTAAATCGTTGGGATCTAACGAAGCATTTATAAAATGCAAAAGTCCCAGTTTGGCAGATGGAGAGGTGTAGTGGTTTTGGGGTAGATAGACAGTGAAAGGTATGAAAAACTTTTTGAAATTGGAAATGAATTCTCAGCAGGACTCCTTCGCGATATCAAAACTTAAGAATGGTTAAGTTGTTCTGGCCTTCATGTGAGCAGGGAGCCAGTTGTGGATAAAAGAAGGGCCTTCTTTTCTTCTGGTTGGTAAAGTTTGTTTGTATGGAGAATGCAATTGAATTCGTCTTTGTGTTTGCTTAAGCCCATGAGGATGAAACTTCTGGCAAAGAACTGGAACTTTTGGGACGTTTTAGAATTCAGATGAAAATATGCCTGAATATTAGCAGTTGATCTGTGCAAACGCTAGGGACAATGGCATCCAGACTTGTTTGCAGTGGTGGCATCCCTCTGTTTTTTAATGCCAAATCTGTATCTATCTGCTGAAGACTTTGGAGTGGCTCAAGTCGCAACCAATCTGTTTTGAAATGGGGAGTGACACCTGAATATTGATGGAGTGAAAATGGTGAGGATGAAAGGGTATTCTCTAAACAGTGGGAAGTACAGGAGAATAGACAGTCCCTCAGCCTTTTTGTGTAAGTTATTCTTATAGGAACTGAGGAACTGTAAAGCACCAGAAGTGAGGGATTACTTGGAGGGGGGAAATACTCCTGTTGCCCTGGTTAGAAGTACAGTTTTTTCCCCAAAAGTATCATCTACACTGGTTGAACAAGTATGCTGTGTTGTATGCTAGAGGCAGGATGTTCTGTTCAAAGGAGCTGCTCTTTTTGTTTTGTTTAAAGTACTCAGTTATGCTGTAATGTTAGTTTTGAGGTTAATATGGGAAGATGTAAGCTATCTTGTGGTAGATGTTCAGAATAAGTAACATCTGAGGGGCCTCTTATCCCTCTTAGAAAAAGACATTCCGTATTTTGCAACCTTGCCTTCCCTTTGCAGATGGCTGTTAAGAAAATAAATGAAGGTAGGGTATTTAATACTTATTGCTCCTGTAATTTTCAAGACAGTGCTTTCCCAGAGAATGATCTTTATCATTCTTTTTCTAATCATTAAACATTACAGTCATAGTTCAGGACCTTTTAGTACACTCCAGCCTGTTATACTTTCATTTGCATCCATCCTTACTTTTAGCCAAATCTCAGTTATTTACTGAAGCCTAATTTCCTATATAGTGTGTCCTGATCTCTGAATGTGGTAGATTCTTTTCAGAATGAACAGCTTCAACATCGTGTAGAAAACATCTTGTAGAAAAGCACAAAGAAAGGTCTGCTGTTCTTCCCACCCCGAAGTTGGGTCCTGTGTGTACTTCACTCAAAGATACTGCCTTCAGACAGAGTTTAGTTTTCTATTCCAGTCATCCCAAAAGGATGCTTAAGGCTTTCTTTCCTGGGTGTCTTGTCAGCCACACTTGGTTAAGATTATCCATGGACTAATACAGTAGGGAAAGATAATCCAGGTTGTATAGTAACTAGGTATTAATGTTATCAAAAGTGTTAGACACTTCAGACTGGTAATAATCCTGAAGGGCTCAGAATTTAAATAGATACTGTAGGTGAAATTCTGGGGCTGAGGTGTGACAAAATACCCCAACCTGGCTAATGGTGTTTATGATAGATTGTGTTAGTTCTGTGTTTGAATTAATACCTCTGGTGATGCTTATCTTCCTGGCTAAGTTAGGTGTTGGAAGACTCTCAGGGGAAATCTGTATTTTAGGAGTAACTTGAAATGGGATGACTGTGCTTTAAAAAAAAAAAAAAAAGGATATGCTTAACAGAATGCATGAAGATACTCAGTTGAAATGGATTGCGACTTATAAAGAAGTAATACTGGAATATGTAGGATACATTGGTCATTAATCTTGATTATTGACTGGCACTGAGAATGTCCAATGTGTTACTGCAGGAAAGAGCAGATATTCGGGGCATCTAAGGAAGTATCCTGTTTGTGGAGTGAGAAGGTGATCCTCTCTGTGCTCTGTGGCAACGTCTGGAAAAGGCTCTTCATTTTTATAGCCCTGAAGTTTGTATTTGTGGTGAGCAAACAGATAAAGCAGAGGAAAAGGGGAAAGAGGACATGGACTGACAAAAACAAGAGGACAAATAGGCATTTTTATCCTGTCAGGATAGCAATTACAGCTCTGTGGGCTGATGTTGGTTTGCAATTTACTGTATGCATTGAGGGAGAAGAGAATTTGTGATCTTTATAATTTAGAATCATGATGGTGATTAGCCACAGAAGAAATCAATACGTTTCATGTTCAAATTGAGTTTACCAACTTGATTATTACACCCCCTACTTGAGATTTATTTTGAAAGCCAATTGGAATTTTCTGCTAGAGCACTGCTTGCTGCTTATTGTAGCAATGTCAGCTGTACTGAGTATGGCACATTGGAGATCTCTGATCTACTGCCTTGTTTCATCTGAAATTTAATTCAAAGTACTGGTGCTTTATTTCTGCAGCCTTATATTTTCTGGTTCGATTCAAATGTGACTTGCTTGGGACTGTATTTCTGTTTTTGTGTTAATCATGCGTATTTACAGTGTTTTACAAGCCCATTTGCCATCCAAAGGTCTTGCAAATCAAGACAATTAAAAACAACTACTTAACAGATGAAATTGTAGAGTAACCATTAACGAAGAGGGCAAGCTGATGTTAGTTCCTGTGCAGAATGTCTTTGAAGGCAGATGTAGGTTCTCTTTGAAGTCCATGGAACAGTGGGAGTAAAGACTGAAAACAATGTTGATAGCAAAGTAGAGAAGCAAAGCACTGAAGTGATAGGAAGAGGTGGAGAAGCCAAGAAGTGTCACTTGAGAGACAGACTCAATCAAGATTGAGCATTAGATTGAACTAAGATAATGGATTTCTTTAGATGACTTAATACAGGATAGGGTTGGAGAATCTTGTTCAGGGAAGATACAAACTTCAGCAGCTATCTTTATGATGTCTTGTGATGAGGAGAGAAACAAGGTGGAGTGTTTACTGCAGGGCTCACATATTCAAGTGTAAATTATTTGGAGGTAAGTACCATCTTTCCGTTTTTGCGTCTGAATTTCTGAGGCAGTAGGTGCTTGGGTAGAGTGATACAGGCAGTGAACAGTGATAGAAGTGTACTTGGGTCTGACTGTCTAGTAGAAGACTGGGTAGGATGGTAGAAATCTGAGTTTAATGATTGTGACCAAAAAAAAAAAAAAGGGTGGTGAAAATAGTTGCATCAAACCGGCAGACCCTATGGAGTAAAGCGCTCAATAAGAAGAGTTGCAGTTGCAGTACAGGGTGCCCAAGAGTTACAGAAATGGGAGAACAATTGCTTGTCTTGTGGTTCCAATTAAAAACTTGCATATTGAAGAGGATGTTACAGATTAAAACAATGAAAAACACAGCAAGCTGAATGTGCTGTGGAAACCTGCTGAGGGAAAAGTGATTTGATTTTGATTGGCCTCCTGACTTGTGACATTTTTGGAAATGAAGGGGCACCAAAATGAGGATGCGGGGACTTTGTATTGGAGGATGCAGTGAGTTCATAACGGAAAAAGTGTTCTGTTTCACTTAACCAAAGGAAGGATTTTAGTGACCAAGGTCAACATAGTTTTGGAGAATTAGACGAAGCAATAACTAAAATCTGCTCAATGATACTTGCTAGTCATAAGAAACAGAAATCCCAGCTAAAAGGGCCTGTATTGTACCAGTATGGCCTTTCATATCTGCAGTATTTAAATTCCTTAGAAAAAATCTGCATATGCTTTACAAAGTCCTTGTCTCCATACAGTTAAAGAAATAAGACTGGCTTAAGTAATCTTACTTGTATTTTTTGAAGCTGGAGCTAAATCACAGGATCTCAATTTTTATTACTTTTTATTTATTTTTTTTTATTCAAAGTGCTTCAGGCTTACCCGGCCCTTTCACTTAAAATTGCAGTATGGAATAGTTGAAACTTAAAAGTGATAGTTGCTTGGAGCCAAGCTTCGAAGAGGATTTTGTGGCTTCAAAGGTTTGTCATTCCTGACAATCTTTGCAGCACCACTGCTGTAAAACTGACTGCATCAGTAATTTTTTAAATTTGATACTTCGGTTATGGTATAGTTCTTATTCCTTTCTTCTTCTGACTTTTGTTCTACAGTGTTACTCTCCATTGGCCAAAAGCATTTTTAAGCAACTATGTTGTAACTGTGTTGTATTTGCCATGAAAAGGTGCTGTGTGGGAAGTGGGAAGTTGGATCCTAAGCATCATCTAGAGAATAGGCCTGGGATGCTGCTTAACTGTCTTTTAGCTAAGTCCTTATTTCATATCAAGCCTGTGTTACATTTTCCTCAAACTTTAACAAGCTGTGGGTTTTGTAGGCTTTTGTTTCTCACTGCTGTGAGCAGGAGGAGTACGGATGCTGTGAATCTGGGAGGGTTGCATGACGGAGTTGTGGAGTCAAGAGGAGTGCCCCGGCTTTTCAGAAATGTCTCTGCATGGGAAAAGGGGATCCTGCTGGTGCCTGGGGAGATGTGGTGAGGAGCAAGCACGTTACTGAGGTTAGGGACACAGGAGGGTGTAGTTGGAGAAGACATTGATGTGGCTAGTGAGATTCCTTTGGGAGGCTGATGAAATGCAGTTCAGTTAAGTGTGATGTGGCTAAATAATGGCTCTGAACCTGGCCTTAAGCTGAGATTCTTCCAAGCAGGAGCTGAGCTATAGGGGTTGCCAACAGATAGAATGGCAATATATAATGATACTTACAGGTAGGTTGAGGGTTGCTGTTACTGCGTTTACAGATGAAAGGCTGAAACCTGGCTCCTGACTTCTCTTCAGTCTGGTTTTGAAGTGGCGCTCTGACGTACACAGCTCTCTGCTCTTGGTTCTTCTTGGATTCCCTCTGTCCTGTTACCAAAGAAGTGTGTATTTCCCCTGCTTGTTGTACTCTGAAGAATTTGTTAAGATACGAAGCTGTTTCCGTTGATTCAAATGGCTGTTTCATCTTCATAAATTTCATGTGGCTCTGTAGGTAAGGGTCATGTATGGTCTCTTTAAATAGCTAGAAATTGTACCTAAATTCCTGGGTATGTATTTGGATAAGCTTTTCTTTGTTCAGCAGTATTACCTGTGACTTTGAGGCATTTTTTGTTAATTGATTTTGAAGCAGGCTCAGTGGCTTTAGTTTGAATTAATTTTAAAATTGCTCTCTGTCTACTCCCTAAAAATCATGTGCACAGCATTTTATTCCGTTGAATGTAGCTTGGTTGTGAGTTGTGTTTTTTTTTTTTTTTTTTTGCTTAGTAGAAACAGTTTATTTCAATGCTCTGGTACATCTGTTTGTAGGGATTGTGGAAGGCTGCAAGTATAAATTGAAAAGGAACTGGAGGGGTTTGGTTTTTTTTCAAAACGTCGATCTAGGAGATACCAGTTGTAGAAGAGAACAGTCTGGATGATACTCCTTGACAATTGTTTTTTGCAGCCAGATCTGCATTGCCATTCTAGGTAGACAGCAGATGGCAGCATTAGACAACATGTGCTTTGCCCAGGTAGCCAGAAGTCAAATGATTGCTGTTTGGGTTTCTTTTGTTCTCCCCTTTTCCCTATTTTCTTCCATTTCTTTTTTTATACAAAGTAACCAGGAGCTCCGAATTTGAACAAATGACAGGTTTCATCCTTCTATTAAAAAATTAATTTGTGAAAGGATCAGTGTTTGTGCATGGTGCAATGTGTTAAGAAATCGTTCCCTGGAGTGAGAATGGAATTTCTTTGCAAAAGGGTGCAGAGTGAGGGGAGACACTGCAGTTTCACTTGACTCAGGAAGTTCTGTCTTATCCCAAATCACATATATCTGTCCTTCCTCTATGTACTTATAGTACAAAATGTCATCTGGAACAAAAAAAAAAATTAGTCATAATGTAGCAGCAAAACTGTTGCCTGGAGAGTGTGCCTGCTGAGAGCCAGACGCAATTTGGAAACAGTAATAAGTTTCCCTTGATATGATTATTTTCACTCTGCTTTAAGGGGGAGAGAGGATGGAGAAATGTTTGTTCCTAATGGGAATGTCCTTGAAAGAACAAGTAGGCGCAATCAAGGGAAAAATATACATATTGTGCAGTTAAGATTGCAGTTCTTCTACAGACTAGAATAGATTCTAGTTAAATTAGAAAAGAGGTGGATTATGTGCCTAAGTTCAGTGCAGCAGTACTCGCCCTGCAGCAAAAGCCAGCATCTCAGCTGTGATGAGCGGTGTATGGTGTTTGTGGCATGAGATTATTTTATGGCGGTTAGCCAACAACTTCATTAACGTATTGAGAAATGCAAGAGGCTTGTACTAGATGTGTACTCTGCTTAATGCAAAGAATGCATTAAGCACCTTTTTTTCAATATAATTTCTTATGAATAAGACCCCATCATTTTTTTTAGGAGCAAAAAAATGGTTTTGCTGTTTCTGCTGGCGGTATCTAATCCCTCCTACTGTAAGGAAACGGAATAAAATACTATTGTCCATATGTGGCAGTCTATAAATAAGGTTGCTGCAAAGTATGAGGAAGTTATTTTGATGGATTAAATTGTGTATTTATAATATTTTTTTAGAATGAAAAGTGTAGTTGGTTAGTTCCTTTTGTACTTTGGGAATCTATTTGGACCAAACTGGTAGGCTTCGAAAATGGCTTAGAATAAGCTGTGAAATGCCAACTTCTCCCTTCAAAGAAAGTCTGGGTGGATTTGAAGGGGGGGGTGGGTAGAACTGCAGGTATGAATGATCCTTCCTCAAGCCAGTGAAAGAAAACAAAAAAGCGGAGATAAATAAAGTGATTTTTACATGTTTATTATTGGTGCACAGTGTAAATTCCCAATGCTGTAGCTTATGACACTGTCAGGGCGGTGTTGTACAGGGCCTGGTGGTAATGGATGTGGTAACATTTAGCTTTGGTTTTTTGTCACTTCTTTTATACTTTTTTTTTTTTTTGCTTTAAATAATTCCTGATGAGATAATCCTTGGTAAATCAGGGCTGTGTATTCCAAGTTGCCTATTACATTAGTGTGAGTCTGATGTATTATTCAAGCAAATCAATAATAAAAGATTTAAGCCTTTGTCAGTTGGCTGTAGTGGCTTCCAGCCAAATTTCTAGCTGTAGTTCACCCAGTGATCTGCTGATCTCTCTTGTCCCCTCCTCTGATATTTGGAAGAGTTTTTCCATGAAAAAGAAAATAAGAAGAATATCTTCCCTGAGCTGTTAGGAAGGTTGAATCTGAAGGGCATCGTACTGGTTATTATAGTCTAAAAGAAAAGCAAGTTGTGGTTTTCAGACTTCTTTGAATTTGTGGCATGAGGCACTAGGTGGCCATATCCAGTTTTGAGTAGCTGATGTAAGTAAATCTGCTTCTCCCTTGATACCTGCTGCAGAAGTGCCAGCCTCCATACCTTTTCTGTGGTGCAGTAGTGCTTAGTCCCCCCTAACTTTCCTGCCAAATGCCAGAGCAGGACATGCTGTAAACAGCTATTGTGGATCATTCCCTGCTTGGGACTGAGGCTCAGAAGTCTGCCCTGAAAAGCATCTTCTTTTAATTGTAGTTTGCCCAACTCTTATTTGTTAGATGTGACCGTTTTTAGAGTTCTGTCATTGCCTGTGTTTGTTTCAGCAGGATTTTTAGCATTTGTACATTAAAACCAGTGTGAGAGCATATTATCCAGTGTCAGTGTAAAGCTGAACAAATTGGCACAGGTTAAATTGTATATTGCCTGTATTTATGGGACTTTAAGAATATGATTTTTTAATGACATTTTCTTTCCATTTCAATACAGGCTAAAAGAAACAAAGAATAATAAAGAAACCCTTTTTCAGTTAAGGTCTATCTTTGTTTGGTCAAGATGTTCTTTTGTGCGTTTTGTCTGTGTTTATGGCTTTATTTGTGAATCTGTTATCTTGACTCTTGCAAGGAAAGAGTATTGTTAGTTCTGTGTTTGGGCTCAGACTCTTCCAAAAATGTGATCATCTTTTTGCAAGTGCAGGGGATTTATGAAGAACTGAGGGGAGAATGTCATACTCCAGATAGCCAAAAAAAATATTTGTAATTTGAATGAAAACATATAAATATGCTGGATATGAGCATGATTGGATGAATTGGGCTTCTGGGTTGCATGTTACGTGAGAAAAGCTGCAAGGACTGACATACCATTGACATCAGAGAAGCTGGGCAAACTTGCATTAAAAAAAACCCTAAAAACCCAAACACTAATACTCTCCCAGTGCAGTAGTATACAGACTTACTAGTGTCAATGAATATTGTTCTGCTAGTATGTTTCTTATTTCATGCTTCATTTTCTCTTCTCCCAGAGCTAGAAGTGTCATAAAGTGTTTTGCATTATAAGTACTAGGGATATTGTGTAGAGACAGTATTTGCCATGTTCTGAGAAATAGAAGGTGCATAGTGAAATCTAAGAAATTGAATATATAGTTCTACCTCTACCATTTTCCAAAAGAAGTTGACAAGAATTAAATGTGAGAGCATTGGGAAGAGACTGTGTCTGTATGTCGATGCCTTTTTATTTTTTCCCCTTTTTTCCCCATGCAACAGAACTGACAGATGCGCATGCTGTAGACAGGTCTGTACACAGGCTTTGCATGTTAGTGTTCACCGTGGTTAGTGATATTTAGGTCCAGTCTAGCTATCAAGAGGCCGGGAAAAGAAAAATACAGTGAAGTAGTGGCTCAGCTTCTCTCAAATGGGTTTTAATTGAGCTTTTTGTGATGAGCAGCTAATGCTATCTGTTTCCTACAAATGACTAAGTCTGTGTTCCAGCTGTAAACTGAGGAGATGGGACTGTAGTCAGAGAACACTTGTAAGAAAATATGGGAGCAGGCATTTGTCTGGCTAAATATTTTAACTACATTGAGTTATGCTGGGGGGAGCAGAAAAGCTACCTATTTTTATTGCGGGTTATATGCACAAGGGTAACAAATAGGAACGCTATGGCTGGTGCTAGACAAATATTTTTAAGAGGGCTGTTTACTGCTGTAGTTCTTGCGACAGGAAGTAAACATCTGTATCAGAGAGGATTCGCTGTTACCACTGATAATTGCAAAGATTCCTTTCCGTTGAAAGCTACTGAACTCCAACAACATATTTAACTGTGTATTTTAACGTACTTGTACAGTGTGCATACAAACAAGGTCTGTTTTCAGTGGTGTTCTATACCTTGTTTCTGCATTGACCAGCTGTAATACATTCTGAATATTTCTGTATATCATTGACATGAAAGATTTTACTGCATTTTAAGAATGAACGTTTATGCTTCCAGCTTCTTACATTTTTTTCCAAGATTTGTTTGATCTAGATATGGTGAGGTGAAGAAAAAGTATAGTCTCAGAGACCAATTGTGTTCAAAATATCGATGTCTGAAAATGTTGCCTCAGATTGGTAAGCTTATTCAAGCAGAACAAATGAGAACCAAAAATGCAGATTCCATCAATAAGTCTGCATTTCATGTCTCGCTGAAGCAGGGAACATTAATAGACCTCCTTATGTTACTCTGTCTGATTAGCTATATCTGGAAAAAATGAGCCTCTCCTGCTGATGAGCTAGAGGTGTGTGCTTTAATAGTCACAAAGGAAATGTAAAGAAGTTGGGCAGTGTTTTCTAACTGTTCTTGTTGTTTGTATTCTTATTTGAGCACATTTAAAAAGGGTTGTAAAGTTTTTTTTTGTGAATCCTTGTGCTTAGAGCTGGGGAATTTCTTGTCTCACAGGGGTTTCAGGATAGGAAGGGGTAATACTGGCAATAGTGCTCCATTTGGTCTTATCCTCCAAACTGGAAAATATTTACCTCTTAGAACACCACTTAAGTGTGATTTCCCCCCTGCCCCCGTCTGTTTTACAGCCCTGGAAACTCTGGCAGACTGATAGGCTGGAAAGGGTCACACAGGAGTGGATCTTATTTGGTGTAGTGCAAATAGGAGTGACTCTGTTAGTGTAAAAGCAAAACACAAGAAAAATCTCTATATCCGTTCCTACATGGCTGATTCTGTAGTGAGCTTCAAAGGTCTTATATCTGAGGAAAGTGATGATATGAAGAAAGTATTAGGCGTGGAAGATCATGTAGAGATCAAGAGAATTGGAAACGAAGTCAGCAAAGTAACGTTTCTAAAGAAAGCCAAGTATAAGAGAGAAAATAGAAGATAATTTGAAAACTGTGTCTAATATTAAAGATTTTAGGAACAGAAGGCATGAAGGTGAGAGCTTGGGGAGGAACCAAAAGGAACAGTTAAGACCATAAATATGTGATGATGACTGTAGCAGGGTATGAAGTAAAAGAGAAGCTGGTCTTTGTAGGACTGAGGGAGGAGTGGATCATGAATTTCTGCATAAGGTACTGGGCAGAGAAGCATTGCATCACTGATGAGGACTATATCTGGCACTTACGTTATGAAATCCGAGGGCATGTGTTTGTACTGGGGGCAGTTCTGGTGTTAGATTTAACATTTCCCTAAGTGAAGCTTTGTGTCATCAGTCTTGCTATAAGAACCAAGCCTCACTAATAGATCTATTTCTAGCTCTTCTAGTTGTGAAGGTGGCCGTTCCTCCCTCAGTCAGTATGCTGTGAGTTGCATGGCCTATGGCTATGCAGACTGAAAAAATATTGAAGAAATCGGAACGTCAGCATTCATCTTTGAGAGGTGACTAGATTTCCTTGCCTCTGTCCATCCATTTCAATACCAAAACTTGAACTGAAAATAAAAACTTAAACATAATTCAGAGCCTCATAATAAAACTTGTCATGTGGTTAACCTTTAATACAATGTAACATTTAAAGAAAAGTTGGCATCTTTTGCTGGTAAATTGCTACATAAATATTTAGATGAGGTGTGAATAGGAATGTGGCATTATTTATGGATCCATATTTCTCTGGCATTTGAGATGCATGGTTGTTTTGCTCCTTAATAAATGCAAACATTAAAAGAACAAGCACACACAAAGTGCTAATTTTAAAGCTTTGCAGCTCAGGGGAGAAAAATCTCAACGTTTTGTTAGAGCTGTTTGTCGTCTCCTGTTGCGCGATAGAGAGAAATCATTTAAAACACTTGCAGTTGCATTAAGCTCCTTTATTTCTGATACTTGTCATGTCTCACCTGCTAGTGCAGATTGGTAGCAGAGCAACCTGTCAGATCTGAAGATGTTTTGGTGCTGTCTGTTCCCTCTCACTTCAGAGGCAGATGTGCTATGGTACAGTTAACTGCTTTAATTTTTGCCCCTATCTTGCTTCATTTCTCTCTCACCTTAATCCTTGGCAGGGGAAGGCAAGAATATATGAAATGTCTTACTGGTGAAAACTGTCAAAAAAGAGGAAAGCACAGGTTCCTTTTTTTTTTTCTAGTTTAGCTCGAGTTCAGACTGTTAGACCACAAAGTACAGGGCACAACAGTTCAGGAAATGGTCTGGAAATAATAGCATTGCAAGCAGTTGTGGAAGCACTCTGAGACCTGAGACACATGAATTCTCGTAGCTGCACTGCACAGACTTCTGTGAAGTTATGCAAATCATGTACCTTTTCTGTAGCTCGCCTTCTACTTTATGAAATGTGACCTTCCCTGTAGAGTGAACATAGAAGGATGATGACAGTAAGTCCGTTGGTACCTGCAAGCTTTTCAGATACTGCAATGATGAAGCTTCCTAATTTACTCCACAAATTTCCATTTGAGGTGGAAATGGTATTGGTATTTCCTTGATCTGTTGAAATCAAGGAGACATACTGGGCAGCTTTCCTGCAGTCTTGACTTCTAAATTAATCCTGCACTATAAGAGTTAATTCTTTGGGAGCTATCACTGCTCCATGAACTCCACAATGTTTATCAATGAGAACACCTCACTGAACGTTCATCCTCTTGGGGCTTGGTAGAAGTATCACTTGAGACCTGTAGGATCTTGTATTCCAGTTCACTGAACAGTTTCCTGTCTTGAGTTTTGGACTTCTGCAAGGAAAGTCTCTCTCTGGATTTATTTATTTAGTTGTATTGATGGTCCTTTTTTTGTAAGCCAGTCGCGTCTAGGCTAGGGCCCTTGCAACAGTGTTCACATACACTAATTTACCTTTCCTACTGTTGAAAAGAAACAGGCATTCCCATATAGCTTTGTGTGCAGGTTACCTTGATGACCTGTTGGTCTGGAAAATACCCCTACTTTCTCAGATTATGTTTTTTTTACTGTATGAAATCTCTTAGTGCTGGATAATTTTCCCCATTTCCTTGTAGTGTCTGGTTTGATAGCTCAGAAATTTATTATAATAATGGGAATGTAATTTACAAGAAGGCCTTTTCAGTACCTGGCTTGACTAAGCTCTTCCAAGCATCCGTGTTGAGCCCTGTGTTATCTGCACACTCACTGGATCACAGACTTTTCTGGTTTTGTTTTTAGGGAGAGTGGCTGTATGCATGAAGGCATCTGACTGTGAGTATGACTGTATTCCAATAAGTAAAGAATTTGCCAAAGAGCTATTTGCTTACTCAAATATTAATCCTGTGAGAGGAGGATATCTGAATGTTTCAGTTTTCTGCTGCCAGTAGTTGCCTTTGTGCAAACTCTTTTCGGCTATTTTTAATTCTGATGAGCACTTCTGAGTTTAGACTTTGGAATTCCTGTCTTCTGGAGTGACGGTCCTCCAGCATTGATATCCTTGAGGCTAACGCTTACCAATGTTTCTCTAAGAGGAATGGAGAACTGCTATGTGGGAAAAGAAGTCCTAGCTATGGAAAAAACGTTTTCTCTCTTCCCCACCAATACATTGGATTTCCTTGGATGGTGTGCGTCCAGGTGGATATCTTAGCACACTCCATGTAAGAAGCCAAGAAGACCTCCAGAATGCCAGCTGTTCTTCTGTGGTAGCAAGTGTGAGGATATAAGGGTGAGTCTTTCTCTTCCAGGAGATTGCACTTCCAGAGCCTCATGAAACTTCTTTTTACTGGAAGTCATGTAGACTTCCAAAAAGACAACAGGAAATGGGAATGGGTCTGCCTCATTCTGGGAACAGGCCTTTCCTGGGAAGACCCTTTTTCTAGTACAGACCTCATCAGACAGAGTAAGCTTCTTTGTATCCAAGAACAGTAGAAGATCATCCCAGGAGCTGTGTATTTGGCTTCTGGAAGTTAAGTCTTTGCAGTTGATACTTCCCAGTTGAGTAATTCCAGGTCATTTGTTTTCTACCTCTTCGATAAATGTTAACCATTTGATATGGCGACTTTTGTGTTCAGTAGGTAGCTTCAGAAGGTCAAGTGTGAGGGAAAGGGAATTTTGTGAACAATTTGAGTGGTAGCAATTCTCTTCAGATAGTTGGAGAAGAGGTATCTTCACTACACTTAGCAAGTTTTGATATATTTTACCTGTTAATTAAATTATGATGAGAACATAATGTCTGTACTGGATCAAACCACCAAGTTTAGTGTTTTAGCTCTGACAGTGGCTGTAGACATATGGCAAGCTATAAGGATGAGATAAGCAAGTAGCAAAGAATCTCCCTGTGTCCATAAACCTGTAACTCAACGATGGAGTCAGAATGTGTCTCTGTGTTTGATAGCACTGGATGGATTTTTTGATTGTTATTAATTTGTTTGGCTGAGTCCATGTGAACTTTAAACCTTCGCAGCCTCCTGCAGAGAGCAGTTCTACAGCTTAGGAGAACTCTGTGAAAAAACCCATATTTTTATTTGTCTGCAGACTCGTGGGTAAAAGCCTGGAAAAGCTTGTAAAGACCTAAATCCTTTTGTTCAGTTGCTGGACAAAGGCATAGAAATTTTGTGCCTTGCTAAGTTCGGTATTTATCTGGCTCATAATAATTCTCCTGTTTTGTAAAGAATAAGGGCCAACCTGGCCCCTCTGGTCTACTGAGGACGTAAAAATGTGGGTTTTTTCCTTAAAAGATTTCCTCCCCTTCATATAGTGTTAAGGTACACTGCTCTGGTCTGTCCGGGTGTATCTGTGGACACATGTACATAGTCTGGGACAGTACTGTACTGTTTGTACCATACAGCTTCCTTCTCTGGTGATGCTGATATGAAGAATTTTTAAATGCCTGGTAATTTGTGGAGCTGTGGTTCGCTTTATCTACTTCTAAATGTCAGATTGTCAGGAGGAAGGAATATCATTATTCATTAGATTGGGAAGGTAGAAGTTTCTGTCTTACAATACGTGGATGTGCAACCTTCTCATCTGGGTGTGAGGGAACCCGAGTCAAAAAATGAAATCTGGAGTGCTGGCAAAACAAATAATTTCCATTTTTAATTCCTCTCAGTTTTAAACAGCCCTGCTTACTTTACCTAGCCATGTCTTCCACTTTGAGCTGTGAGGCTTTTTTTTTTTATTACCGTTACTGCAAAAAGAGCCTATCGCCAGGAAGAGCACCAGAACACACCCCGATTCAGACAATACTGTTTGAGACTGTAGTGCTGTAAATGATGTAGAAATGTGCATGTATTAATGAGGGGTATAATAGGTTTCAGTGAAAGTGGGAGATAAGATGTGTTAATCTTGTATATTAAATAGTCTTACAACAATGAACCTTATAATGAGGCTGTTATTAAATCTTTTCTTCGCTGGCTTCCGTTCAGTGAAACCAGTACTTTTCAGTTTGGCATGTTTAGGGCCAGTTTTCAGAAGAAAGGACCAACTTTCTGAGGCCTTTAATGTCACTCTGAAATAATTACCTAATTAGAGATGTCTACAGCACGTGATAGAAAAGAACATCTTTGGAGCACTCTGATGTGGAATACTTTCTTTTTCTGGGTTTAGGGACATTCTTTAAAGTGAGTAATAGCGTGCTTGTATGGAGTTTGATTTGACCTCAGCTGCCTTTTAGGAAAAGGAGTATTGCATTTCGCTCATCAACAGTGTGCAAACAGATTGTGTTCTGACAAGGTTAGAAAGACTGTCAAAATAGCAATAATTTTAAAAGAAAAAGTTGGATTATCTAGAATGATCTGCATTTTTTTTAATGTTCTGTGCTGCTCTAGCTATAACTCTGATGGCAGTTCCATAAGAAGGGCAAGATTTCTTGGCTTGCTGGTATTTACTTTTTTCTATTTTGGTCCAGCAACATTTACAGTTTTTTCATCTCACCACTTGTACCATTTGCAGATAGCCAGAATAAAATCTACATGCTCTTGAGATGTTCTAGTATAAAAAGGTGAAAAAATAAAGTTGAAATGCCTAAGCCTGATGCAGCCTGTGAAAGATACAGAGAGGCAACTACGTAAGGAAGCAGCAAAAAAAAGAATTCCCTGTAGCGGCCAGGTTTCCTTCCTGTACAGACCCCAGCGAGGAATCCCTCATTCTGAGAGTGGTGGAAGCTTGGCTGAAGGAGAGCCTGCTTTTCTCCATCAGCGTTATTCCCATCTGAAGGTTACAAGGAAAAGGTTCATTGAGAGACATCAAGTATATAAAATCAAGAGTGGTGATTGATTGTTTCCTATGAGGAAGCAACAAGACAGACACCACTGTGTGTTCTCCATTCTGATAGTCACTGAGACCAAACTTGATTAGCTTTATTATAAAACGAATTGATGCTTTGTGATCTTACATTCTCATTCCCTGCAAAGCAGACACCTTTTTGATTTACTGTGGATGTTATTTAATTGAGACGGAGGTGCTGTATTTCTGCTCTAAGTTTAGGTTTTACAGTCCATTTCTCTTTTCCCTCTTCCACCCCCTTCCTCCCTGCATCTGACTCTGAGCTCACATTTGTCCTGTAAAATAACTCCTCTTACTGTGTCTAAACATAACAGGCTGAGCATCCTTTCTCAGATACCTCAATTCCCATGTAGGCTAAAAGCGCCTTATCTCTCCTTGGGCTTCTGCCAGGAGCTCCGTTGTCAAATTAGAGTAAAGAATATGGCTGTTTTAGTATCGAGTAGTACTGATATGACAAATGGCTTTGTGTAAACAGTAACAGTGGCTACTCTGAAAGATTTTTTTAATTCTCACAAAGGCCTGCAAGCATTTCCGGTGATGGGTATTATATGTAAAGCTGTGACTGCCTGTGTGGATGGAGGGGAGTGTAATCTGAGGAAGAACGGTAGCAGGAGGATTGCACCAAGACTTTCGCGTTTCAAAGTGATGTGTTTAGGGCCCTCTCTGTAACAAAACTAAACTCAAAATTTGACAAGCACTCTGTGCAAGTTCAGTTGGGAGAGTGATCACTAGGTGGAGCGACAGGTCCATTTTTCTTGTCGCAGGGGCTGACCAGTGCTTTTGTCAGCTTTGCAGATGCACATATGGTAGAAGATTATAATTTTATGGTTACAATTATGAGCAATTTGATAGAAAATGAAAGCTAAATTATGCAGTGTTCCTTTTATTTGTTTAATTTTGCACTCTAAATATATAAAAGGAAAAAACAGTGCTCTCTTTGTGTAGATCGTGGTAAGTGCAATACCTACTTTTTGCTTTGTATTCTCACACAGCACAGGCTGAGATTATTTTCTGTCTTACATAATGAAATGTGTGGTGGTGTTCTGAGATCCTGGGACTGTTCTGTACATAAATTGTATATGGCTGAATCTTCAAGCCCTTTTTTTGATACAAAAAGATCATACATTTACCAGCCGATAGACAAATACCTAAGTAACAAGTTCCTTAACGTTTTCCAGTGAAAGAGGCTGTGTAGCTGTGCCATCTTAAGCAAAATTCAAAGGAAATCTTTGAATCCTAAAAGTCACTGTAGACTTGGTCAGAACTCCCCTGAAAGGAGCAAGTATGTTGTGAACAAACTCTTTCTTGCCAGTATAGGAAAATCTCTTGCCATTGCAGTTCTTAAGCCAAAAGTGAATATTTTTATGGCCCATGCCAGGACCAGTAGCCTGTTAGCATGATCTGTGGGGTCTGTATTTTGTGTATTCAGGTTCTTAGTTTTCCTGTCATCAGATTCCTTATGTTCATTATTATGAAAATGCACGTTTTCACCAGTGTGTATGGTGGCATAACTTGCCTTTGGTGTATTGTATTCTTCTCCCCTTTTCACTAGAAGAAAGTTGTTAGCACAGCCAGGATGCAGAAAGAACCTTTATTTTCTTTTTTTTTCTTTCCTTGTAAGTATCCTTTTGTTTGTATTAATGAAGATAAGGCTGGAGATGTGATTTCCACTTGGAATGGAAAGTGCAAGCTCTGAGATGGTATTTGCATTTATTGATCCAGGCACATCTGCTGGCATATGATGGCGTGTGATATTTCTGTCCTTACGCACCTTTGAACCAGAGAACATGGCAGATAAGCTGTCCGGTTTGATTGGCATATCCTGTGGAAAGGATTTTCAATACATAAGATCAAATCCTGTGCCCTAAACTGCTTTTGCATTTGGAAGTATGATAGAGACTTCTCTGAGTTCCTGTTCTATGTTGGGAATTGGTTTTAAGTTTAAATGCTTCCCTTGCTCTCTTCGAATCATATTGGCTATCTTTTTTGTTTGGCCAGTTTTAGATGCACTATGTTTATATTACACATCTCAATATTTTTCAGTATGTTTAAAGCAAACTTGGGAATTTCATTGTTTGGGTGGAACAGAGCATGTTGGTAGGTGATATAAAACTCAGGCTCTCTATAAAATAAATTTAAAAAATTACAAGTGCTAGGAATAAGTCATACTGGGAAATTTAACTGGTGTAGGAAATCCTGTATATTTTATTGCCTTTTATTTTAGGATCAATTTTATCAATTGCCCTACAAGTGGTACGAGTGGAAATGGAAAAATTATTTTTTGAAAACAACTCATTTAGCTGTTTAGGAACCTGTGTTTTTTATTGTTGTTCCCATGTGATATCAGTAAGTCAAGAGACTAGATTTGAATTTGATGTTTTACATATGCTTCCTGGAAGCTCCAAAGGACTGCCCTGGCCTTGTCCCTAACTTTCTTCTTAACTCTGTAGCTTTTCTTTAGGTACGTAACCATAACTTAACTAATTTATATGCACCGTATGCAGTCTTGGCTCACTTCAAAGTGTAATCAAGTCATGAACTAATTACAATAGCATATTCCCAAAGAATGTAAATTTAATTTCCCTTCAAACAGAATGGGAATGTATTAAGCAATTCCTTTATATGAGAGCTATGGCATTAAAAAACACAATGCTGATTCTTCAAACAGAAATGAAGTTTTTAACTTTTGTGGACCTTGTGACGTTTTTCCCTGTGCATCTTCCCTTTTTTTCTTTGCATCTCGAGTTAATTTACTGACTGGATAACAACATTAAAGTATTCAAGTGTAAATTAAAATGTAACTGTTGGGCTTCAGGTTGGAGATCACTCTGTCTTATTGTGTGTGACTTTCTTCTTTATAGCTTTTTGAGAAATCTGCTTCCTGAAGATTTTGGATCAGAAGGTGATTGTGTTTTGAATCGAAGGCTCATAAGGTTCTGACCCACACCAGATGATTTTTTTTTTTTAATACATTGAAGAGTGGGTTTGCGGAAAGTTCCCTACAGGTTCTTAGCATCACTGTGCCAAGGAGTCCACATAAACTCGGTTATATAAGAATGAATGAAGTTGTTCATAAAACATTTTATTACCTTCAGTCTTTGCAGGATCTTCAGAGTTTAGATAATAAACCTTCATAGAAGTTACTGGTCTTTTACCCTTTCACAGAACAATGATTCACATAGGTTCAAGCCATTTCTTTTATTTCTCTTAATTTTAAAGGCAGAAGAAATGTCTTAGGGTTGACTTTGATCTGTGCCTGGATAGTTTGATTTCTGAAATGCATTCCTGTTGGTTTTCTGAGATGAGATTATCAAAGTGTAGGAGGGTGTATGTATTAAACAAAGTTATATATTAAAATTAAATGTGGGTCAGCTTCTGATGAAGTATGTAATTGTTTAATGCTAAAGGAAAGAGCTTAGAATATCTAGTTTATATTTTAAAGTGTTCCTTTGAGATGTTAATTCATTAATACCAGCAATTTATTTGTATTCATATGACTTTTTGTATGTAAGTAGTTGAAGCTGCATTATTTTAATCCTTTCTTTGGTTAGGAAGAACAGAACCTGCAGGTGGAAATCAGAGTGACATACATATTGCTCCTTTCCCAAAAGGCACAGTATCTTTTTCCTATTGATATGCAAAATATTAAGGTAGAAAATAAACCTTATTGCCTCCTGTGTTAAAATACTGAAAAACCTATGGTGGGGTGGTGCGTGGAAAAATGTGGGCTCACTTCAAACTGAGCACACTTGTAGTGGAGTTTGCCACGAAGCTGTCATGGGCCTGTGGGGCCCTGCAGGCTGAAAATTGTGTTCCCTTGTATCATGCACATTTAAATGTAGCTTGAGCCTTAGCTGTAGATACAGGTATAATTTTAGACCCACTATGTTGGGTCTTAGCCTTTGCTTGAGTTTGGTGAAATGCTTTCTTACTGTTGCAGCAGCATTTTAAGGCATTTTTGGGCTAGTGAGTAAGAGTGCAGTGCAATGCCATGGTAGTGCTAGGTGCCAAAGTTATAGATGCAGAGGTGTGTTTATTAAACAAATGTGGGCGTGCTTTGACATTGTTCAAGTTGCCAGGTGCAGTACAACCACATTCTGGAAATGGTGTAGTGTTGATGTTGCAGACAAACTTTAAAAAAAAATAAAAATCCACATGAACATCAAATCAAGGTAAATTACATCAGGCACGAAGTACTTGATGCTGTGCTGCTGTGGCTGTGCACTGCTCCTTGAATGGGCCTGGCTTACGTACAGATGAGCTCAGGTGTGCCTGCAGCCTATGTGAACAGATTTTTCATTGGAGACTGAAGACCTCTCTTCAGTGCTCAGCCTAGCTTCAGCAACCTAGTGCCAACGGTACTTCCTCAGCGTCTCCTCAGTCTATTTTTTTCACAGCCTTTGTCTTGAAGGGACTAACTGAGGCAGTGAAGAGAGTTTGCTGAACTTTGCTGAAACTGACAATATGACAATAGCTAGTCAGCTTTCTAGATGTGTGTCCTTAAGCAGGGACTAAAAAAAAATAAAAGTTTTGTGGCTACTATATCATGACTGTAGATATCAAAAAGCTTTCTTCATCATATCACTGGAGGTTTCTTGTCTTTATAGCGCAAAGTTTAAGTTATTGCTATCTTATTTAAATCTAACTTGTGACTGTTTGACTTCTTCCATCTTGCCTTATTCATCTTTATATATGTCTGTCATAGCTCTGAGTCTCTACAGGATCTTCTGTTGGATATAGGGGCTGATAGGAATGGAGCATCTTGTTGCTGAAGGTGGAGAATTAGCTCTTGTGTTCTCTTCTGGTCATGGATCAGTGTGCAGCCTTGAATGAAGGCAGCGTCCAAGTCAGAGCTGCAATCAATGACTGCAATCAGTCATCGCTGGGCATCTTGTTTGGTGCTTGAGAAGTCTATTCGGGCTTCTCTCCATAGGAGAATGCAGGCAAACCTTCACGCTAAGCTAATCAGGTGCAAGATTAATCTGGTCTGTTCGTGCTGTGCCTGAGCTGTGCTAACTTACCCTACAGCTACAAGACTTGTGTCCTGGAGCTGGCTAGTCTAGTCTGGGACTGCTGGGCTGCACTTGTGTACACAGACATGCCCGAAGACTCCCTGTGCCACAGTTTTTCCATGTGTAGAAAGGGGATACTGGAGCTTATGCCTTTCCCAAAAATGCTTCAGGGAGTCACTAGGTGAGGAGTTCTCACAACCACTCTGAAAATGCAGCAAGGCCTTTGTTATTAGTTTGATTGCAAAAAAAATACTATTAGTTGTGTTCTCTGCCAGCCTCAAATTCCTGTGGTTGGAGGGTCCTTTAATTTTTTCTGTTTCTTTAAAATAACAGCAGGTAAAACAAAACAATTCTTGAATGATGCAGGGCAAAAAACCTTCTCTCCAAAGAAAGCCTCTACTTTTTTTTAATCCTCTCTTACAATAAGTGATTTGAGAAAGGCAGAGCTTCAGCAAAGAGCCTTTGCAGAGTAGCCTGGTATTGTCAATATTTTGAAAAACTCAACTCTAGATGAACAGACCAGTGGGTGTTTGAACTGCTGTAGCATGAACATTGCTCACAGAAGGATGTGGAGGCTGATGTGTAGAACTTAAAAGCTTTCTAGGAAGTCACTAGATGCTCTAAACCAAAACACTTCAGATTTTAAGCTGGGCTTCACTTATAGTCAAAAAAGTAGTGGAAAGAGTGTATTGGGAACAGTACAGGAGGTCATTTGGTATGCTAGAGGTTGGCATTTTTTCTCTCACCTTTTTTCCCCTCCCTAGATTCTGGGAAAGCAAGGAACTGTAGCTGTCTGTCCTACTTCAGCTTGAGAGGGCTAAAAATATTTCAGCAATGAGTAAGCTGGGAGTAGCTGGTGTAGACTTAAAAGCCTGAGGCTTAAGAGTGGAGCTGGAGAGAGGGTAGGGTTAAGACTTTGCAAGATGGATAGACCCTATATGACAAGCCGCTGCTGCTGGAAGAGATGTGCCCCTCTCTCAGCAGTCTGTTTTCTCTGCTTGCTTCATGCCACCTCTTGTGCTTGAGTGACCCTTTGCCTTGCTAGGTCAGTTTGCTGAGCTGTTGGAGTGAGTTATGGGTTTGGGAGAGCTGCAGAGCTGGTGCAGATGGAGGGAGTGAGACTGGGGGGTGAGTGAAAGTGTGTCTTTGGCAGCAATTGAGCATTAGATTGGCTGTGTCTCCTTATGAAGCATCGTCTCTAAGAAAAAGCACTTTGCTCTCTGCCTAAATGTCTCTACCTGTAAATCTGTTCCTGGCCTCTGTAACCATATGTTGTGGTTTTAAGGTCACCTGGCAGTGAGCACCACACAGCCACTCACTCTCTTCTCACCTCCGTTGGGATGGGGAGAATTGAAAAAAACAAAAGGTAAAAGCAAGGACAGGGAGGGTTCACTCACCACTTACGGTCACAGCCAAGAAACAGACTCAACTTGGGAAAAACACAAACACAATTTAATTTGTTAACAGTCAAAACCAGAGCAAGATCATGAGAAAGAGAACTACATCTTAAAAGGCACCTTTCCTCCACCCCTCCCTTGTACCCACACCCAAAAGCTTTGTTCCCAATTTCTCTGCCTTCTCCCCCATCCCCAGCAGCGCAGGGGGCAGGGATGGGGGTTGCAGTGAGTCCATCACGTGTTGTCTCTGCCGCTCCTTCCTCTTCAGGGGAGGGCTCCTCACAGGCTGCCCTACTCCAGTATGGGGTCCCTCTCATGGGAGAGTCCTTCACAAACTGCTCCAACGTGAGTCCTTCCCACGGGCCACAGTTCTCCAATAACTGCTGCGGTGTGGGTCCCCTCCATGGAGTCACACCCTCCTTTGGGCACAGCCACCTCTTCCCCTGTGGGGTCTTCCATGAGCTACATACTGCGTGGGACCTGCTCCACTGTTAAATCTCCTGAACTATGAAATTCCATGGACTGCGTGGGGACAAACCTGTGTCACCATGGGTTTTACCATCCTGCAGGGGAATCTGTGTGCCGGGGCATCTCCTCCCTCTCCTTTCTCTTCTCTGAAATTCATGTCTGTGTAGTTGTCTCTTTCACATTCTCTTCTCAAAACCAGCTCTGTCTCCAGTGAGGTATTGTCTCTTTAGAACCCTAAATGAACTCTTAATTCTGTGACTTACATCCAGTAACAAAATTAGCTAGTTTATTCAATAAAATACGTAGTACTTGCAGTATGACATGTGAATATGGCTGTTGAGATCTTAACCTTTGCATTTCTGATTTTCATTTTTGTTGCCCCCTCCTCTCTCCTCTCCCCCCCTCACCCCCCTCCCATCTACCTCTCTAACACTTTAGTAACAAACTGCAAAAAAAAATTACTCAGATACATTCAAATGCACATTTCTTGGAAGTAAAACTATCATTCACTGGAGTGCCAAGCGCTGATTCTGTCTGGTAGTTAAAACCTTGTAAATCCAATATTTGTGCTCCTGAACACATGAAGAAGTATCTGATGTGAGCATTTAGACACATTAGTTTTTCTGTGGAATGCAAATCTGTAAGACTTGTTGTCCTATAGGGTTTTTTCATCCTTACAACATTTATTTTAAAGCAGATTATGGAAATATTTATCATTACCTACGTATTTGTCTGGAGACTGTATTGCTATGAACATGTCTGCCCTTGTTATATCTGAATGACTTAGATATTTTTGTGGCAGTGTTGTATGTTGCCTGGCTAATTTGTAGGGGGAAAAATAAGAGATAATTTTCCTGCTTTTAGCAAAAATTCAATAGAATGGAAGAGTGATATCTAATATTAAGGCTTTTTTTTTTGTTCTTAAGAACATATTCTGCAGTAAATGTACCAGCACATTATGGAGAATTGTCGTACTTAGAGCTATTCTGGATGTGTCTTAAACAAATGAACATTTTTTTTTTCTCTGTGAAGCTTCATGTTTGTTTACTTAGTAAAGAAAGCAAAGGTTTGGACTTTTAGACTATGGTGGCCGTAACAAGATTGCTTCGTGTGGAGCGATGGTGTGAATGAACAGGGTTTTAATCTTCTAATACAGGAAGTTTTAGCAGTTATAGTGCTGACTGAATCTTAGAACAATTTCAGCAGTATCTCAGCTGCCATTCAAGCTCATATGAACTGTTGCCCTTCCCACACAACTGATTCTTGGATAATCAGGGTTTGCTTGCATGCTTTCCTAGTGTTAATTTTGTATGTCATGTTTTGAGCTGTATTTTAAATAAATTTGGCAGCTGCAAGCAAGAGGTCATGGCACTGCGCGCACTGCAAGGGCTTTGCAGTCCGTGAAACACGATTTGGGCGTCTCTGTTGTGGTACACTTGCGCCATGTACGGGCTAAGTTGGGAGTGAGGGCAGTCTTCCCTAGCTTTGCAGCAGGACTGGTGCTAACACTGTGGCAAGAGCGAGGGTAGGTGTGTGGGCATCAGTCGTGTGCCCCAAGGCCATTTAGAGTACTCTTTCCTTGTGCCAGCAGTGTGCTAGCTGGAGGGAGAAGAGGGTAAAATCTGTTTTGTGGGGAAGGGGTTGCTGGAAGCAAAGTGAAATTAAGAGGGCTGTAAAAATTTGACAAAGATAGTACTGTCTGTTTTTATATTCTGCCACATAACATGGGTTTAAATGAATTTCCCTATAATTTGTCTTCAAATGCAGACATTTAACTCTTAGGCTGTATAAATGAACTGACTTTTTCCGGAGTAAAATTCATGCCCTGCGTCCAGGCTAATATGTTCACCTACTATAAACATTACTGCCTATGGTTACAACCAGAATAAAAAATTCCTTTTATGTACATCATCGCTGGCAGAGACTCCTGAGACCACCACAAATCACTTCAGCCTTTTGGTGTTCTCTGATGAAATGGACTGAAATGTAAAACAGCTCAGGATTCAGGCAGCCTGGCTCTGGAAAGCAATTAGCTTGTTTAGGCCATTGTTCCTCCCGTATTTACAAGTGCTGAGCAAAGGTGTTCTAGGAGCTCTCCTGATTGCTTTAAACATCGAGGTTTAATAACCTCCCATCTCTTCCTAAAATGTTTTGTTTATTCTCTGTGCAACCTTTTATTTAAAGGAAAAAAAAACAAACAAAACCCTGGCAAGACACCCCCTCCCTCAAAAGAACAAGAAGAAGGAAAAAAAACCAAAACAAAACAAACCAAAAAACCTCAGGGTCATAACAGGGAATAACAAAGCAGTGAGTTATTTATGCAGCCGTGATTGGCAAAAATGATTGCAACATGAATTTGCCCAGAAGCAATGATTAGATCATAAAAATGTTAAGGAAATCTGTAACTCAACACCATTTTTTAGACTGAAGAAGTTTTTGTTCCCTACCTTAATTGCAGTGACTTCTTATTAAAGTATTTATTCAGAGTAATCTCTTTGGACAGCGAGCCCTTATCCCATCTGCATGCTTAATTAAAAGTGAGGGGGGAGAGAAGAGAGCATACATGGTTTGCCATGCTACATGGCAAGGGAGGGAATTGCACAATGACAGGTGAAGAGCGGATTTGTCTCCAGTTGGAATTTCAATGCTGGAAGCAACGCAGGACACTGTTGCTTGCTAATATCCTTGCAAACACCACAGTTACTGTCCAAAAATCATTGCTGTTCTCTGAAAGGCCTGTAGCACTGCATCTATGGCTGCGGGTTTTGGAGCCGTTGGTGCTCAAGTAAGGATATTGGATTTGGGTATGCAGGCTTGTGAATCCATCTCTGAGCTTAAAAATGGACTATTTACTTACTTGGCTAGCTATTTATTTATTTATAGATAAACATTGGTGGTGTCTGGCTTTGCTGAATACAAATCAGAGAGTTGTAATTGTTCCAACTGAAACAATGTCATCACCTGCCTCCTGCTGCTGTCCCTTTTCCAATGATAAAAGAATTTGGTGCAATTCTTCTTTTTCCACTCTCTGAATAGAAAGAAAGTTGTACTTGAACATTCATCTCTAGGCAGATTTATCATCATTAGGCAATACTCAAGCACACAGTATCTGTTTTTAAATTGAACTGTTATGGATCTAAATGAGATTTACAGAGTAAGTCGGTATATATTTGACTCTAACTATTCGCTAAAGAGTGTTTTTGCCTTAACTTCTGATTTCTCACCTCTGCAGCAGCAGTACAGAGAATGCCAGGAACTTCTGAGCCTTTATCAGAAGTATCTAGCTGAGCAGCAGGAAAAACTATCGCTCTCCCTTTCTGAGCTCAGTGCTGCCAAGGAAAAGGAGCAGAAGGTAAGTTGTTTTCTCCCATCTCCTTTTTTAATTACATCTTTGGAACTTCTTTTCTCTTTTACTAGAACGGCATTTTGAGTGTGTTGTCTTGCATTATACTATGTTGAATACTCTTCTGTGATTGGCTTCCCGTGAGTCCTTCCCTTAACACATGGATTGCAGGAAAATTAAAAAAAAACAAGTTTTGGGTCAATAAAATGGGTGAAGTTAATTGATCATGTTGTAGTGGAGTAGGAATCGTAGGAAATCATGCCTTTGCTAGGGAAAAAAGTTAAGATGCTCTTCTGTTTTCTGTCCTGTTTCTTAAACACTAAAATAGCTGCAGTCGCTATAGATACGGCCTTTCAGATTTTCTCTGTGGCTTTTGGTGACTGAAAAGGACATTACAGATGATGTATTTGGTCAATAAGTGTTTTCTCAAGTCTATAAGGCAGCCTATCTGATTTGATCTTTTTATAGAAGACCTATAATTATATATGCATTTTAAAAACAAAATGTTGACTGGAGATACAATGTGTTAAATTGAGTGGTAAAATGTTTCTCAAATACATGCATCCAAAGCCTTGAAAACATGGTTGCTTGAGATCTTTTGCTTTTCCTCTGAGAATGGGTGATGCCTGTGTTCTTCCCTGTGATATGCAACTTGCTGGGGATCTCCATGGAAAACAGTCAGAGGAGCCCATGTAGTACAACAGCACCATGGCAGCTGTGTTTGGGATGATGCCAGTACTTCCCTCTGGTTTTGCCATGCTTTACCTTTCACTTGTAGCCTTTCAACTTTAAATACACATACCTTGTGCTAGGTTAGCACCTAGTATAACGGTATCCAGTGTAATTACATCTGCAGTTCTAAAGCACAGAAGCAGATAGTAGGAAACCTTCAGCCCATTAACTGTCGAATCAGTGTCTTATGGTACAGCAGTCCGTGTTCATCTCCCCTTGTTCTTCTGTCTTCCTAATCACTTTTATCAGTGTATATACAGAGACTTCTCTGAACTTGTTTTCTGATTTCATGTGCAAAGTTCTAGCAAGCTTATATTTGATCCCATTATTTCTTTCCTCTATACTTACGGATACTTTTGTCCACAAATGCAAATTTGCTTATTATACTGAGGTTTGCCTTGACATTTCATTTATGGTTACCAACCTAGCAGGTCTGACATTACCCTAGCCCTCTTGCCCTGTGCAAAGCTTTGTATGCATAGGTAAAAACCTGTCAGAACATGTTTGAATTATTTTTTCTTATAGCTTGCAAAATATTTCTAATGTTTCTAGCCTTCCCCTTCAGTTTTCTTTCTATGCAGGCCTAGTAGCCATAGAGCTCTTTATATCTTGAATGTATTTGGTTTATAAGTTGTTACCTTTTTTTCCAAACAAACACTTCATGCTGTGTTTCTCCTCACAGCTCAGGAACTGTGGAGAGTTTTACAGGACTGCCTCACTATATTGATTCTTTCCCGAGCACACTAATTTCTGTGATAGCTGTAAAACCTGAAGAAAAGTCATCGGGCTGCTTCTTGTTGGACTATTGTGTTATTTTCACACACCTTTTTTGTTGCTGTCTTTTTGTCTCTTGCCTTAATACCTGAACTGTGAGCTCTTAGCGTCCTGCTCAGTCTCTTTTTGTTCTGATGGAGTGTTGTCTTTAACACAGTAGTTCAGGCAGGCGTAGGGCTTGCCTTCAGGTGTCCACCTCAATGGGAAGGCCACAGGGGAACGCAGCAGGGAGGGATTTTTTGGAGGTAAGAACTGAGAGGGGAACAGATGCAGAAAACTTTTCTCCAGCCCTGAGCGCTGTCCATGCCGGTGCTCTCTACCCTGTTGAAGTACTTATGCTCTCGCTTTTGTTGTTTTCAGTTGGACTTTGAAAAAAGTAACTTTGTTTAAATATTAGACTAAAGGAAGTTTTCTTGTCGGAATCCTGATCCATCAGGAATCTTTTCCCTATTGTTTGTTTCTGACTGGGCTAAGGATATCCTGGATATGTCTGGTTTTAAATCAATACATATTAGCTTGCTACCTAGTTTTCCCTTCTTTGAACTGTCTAGGAGAGGTAATCAGCGTTTCTTATTTCAGGTGACTGCTGATGTTACCAGGGTCCCTGTGCTTCATTGTAAGATGTTCTGATTTTCCTGTGTCTTCCAGAAGCATGGAACTGTACAGTTATACTCTGTACTGAAGCACTTTTTTGTTCTCCCTTTTATGAGCTGTTGTTTCTGTTTATTCCCCCTCATTTTTCTACTTGTTTGTTTTTGATTAATTTCTAATGCTGCACCTGTATCTTAACATCACCTGCTTTTCGCCTGTCCCTCATTCTTACTGTACAATAATGCTGACCATGAGCTGAAGCTTTCCCCTGTGTTTAGATAGGTATTTGAGAGTGTCTCCTTTCAGTGCTTAAATGCTGGACTTTGTGTTAGAATGAGACAGTTAACAGGCCAAGAGAACATTACCAAACATCTGTAGCATTGTTGCAAAAAGAGGTGGAGTTGTACCAGAGGCAAAGGGCTGCAGACCCTGTGTGCACGTGTCAGAAAAGAAGCCCTGGTTTGTAGCTATATTGAACTAATGCAGCTATTTTTGATGTTAACTTTAATTTTTGTCTGTTTTAGTATCACCTAATGGTAACAATAATTCTGAAATTGTGTTTTCCTTGTACCTAATGTTGCTTCTTTGTAATGACAGTCAGCCCTCAAAATTTAAAGAACCGTTCTGGTAGCAGTGAAATAAAATTTCTGAGAAGATGGTGGTGAGATGATTTAAGACAGAACTCTTGTGGAGTCAATAATCAGTAACTGGAACATGGAGCCTCCTTTTTTTGTGAGATAAAGTTAATTCCATTTGAAACGATACTTAAGGTGACATGAATTGAATTATTCAAACTGGCCTTCTCAGCATTAACTCTAGGTTAATATCTCATGATGCCTCTGGTTTCATTATAGGAGTTTTAAGTACATAACTTTTTATAATAAATTCAATACCTAGAAGCCGAACTGA
Organism: Pterocles orientalis; assembly: GCA_011057875.1. Taxonomy (NCBI): domain Eukaryota; kingdom Metazoa; phylum Chordata; class Aves; order Pterocliformes; family Pteroclidae; genus Pterocles; species Pterocles orientalis. Next base: position 11,876 of record WKFP01013203.1, on the reverse strand, counting down.
AATTGGTTTACTTTCTACCAACCCATAAAAAGAAGCATTAATTGTAAAGTGAATATTAATGTGGTCCCTAAAGTTGACTCAGACAGATTCAAAGAGATAGCTCTTGTGTGAAGGGAGGGTTGTACTGAGCAATAGGCTTCTGCCCTACTGTTAATAGAAAATACCACCCATATTAAAATGTAGTTAAACCTCTTCTATCAAAAATTATTTTCCGATGTTCTTTCTGCAGCTTCCAAATGTGTGGTCTTTGCCGTTTCCCATAGCTTTACATAGAGATGTAAAGAAAATTGCCCTTGTTCTCTAGGTAGTCTGGTCTGACCTAGTTACGTACTCGCTGCTTCGCTGCCATCTCAAACTGCCAAGAATCTAGTTTCCTTTGGCAAGTCTCTGGCTGATGAATCTGTACATGTTCTGCAGTGCAGGGTAGGACTTCAGTCACAGAAGTTGAACTGCTTCTGCAGAACTGGGATTCTTGAGTTGCTTCACCTAAAAGGAAGATAATACCTGTAGTCTCAGTGTTGCATATTAATGTTAATCTTTGAATTTACAAGTACAGCTGGCAGCTTTTGTTTCTTATTTGTGGAAGATTATCAAAACATCTGCTAATTCCCTTGAGAGATTCTGCTTGTGTGTGTGTGTTTTAAGCTTTGGTTCTTCCGCCCTGTGTAGAAATGGTACAGATACAGGATGACATTGTAGACAGAAAGAAATAACAAGAATTTATTTTCAATGGTATGTCTGCTTTTCCTCTATTTGGTGTATTACATTGTCGGCCTCCTGTTGGTTGTTTATATTTATATCAGAGGCCTTTGTCAGCAATGAGGTACTGTTACGTACAAAGCACTGTGCAAGCATACTGAAGGACATGGTCTTCTTTGGGAAGATAGTTAAATTTTAAGAAGATCAACTTTTGGGGAGGGGCTAATTTCTTTTTTTTTTTTTTTTAAAAGTTACGATTTCTCTTGGATCACTTGTTCGTCTTAAGAATTGTAGACATTGTTCCGTCACAATAAAGTCCAAAGGAAGCCTTTTCTTGCAAGGAATAGAAAACCTTGTTTTCTTTTCATGTCAGTGACTAAACCTCTTGTCCGTATCATTGCAATTTTTGCCTTAATAAGGGTGATTACATACTAAAGCTTCAAACACTGGTTATTTGATTTATTTTTTTTCCTTTAAAAAGGATATTGAAACAAGTCAGTCTTCAGAAGCCCTTCCTCTCTGATTGTCTCTGAAATTTCCATTCCCTTTTTTTTCCAACAGAAGTCACCTTTAGACACATTCTTATCTTGCTTAAAAAAAAAAAATCGCACATATGCAAAGGGTTTTGAATGCTATAAGATAAACCTGTGTGATAGAATTGTCTTTGTCTGTTTACCCAGCTGTACGGGAACGATGGATGAGCCCATCTGAAAGATACTTGAGAACTGGGATAATAAACAAAGAACTAATTTGTCTGTGAACCCACGGGTATTGGAATATTACAAGGCTAGGCAAAGACAGTTTTAGCATGAGTAAATATCGGGAATAGTCTTGCTTTATCTGTGTTACTTTCAGTAAATCTCTCCCTGTGCCTCCCTTATCTGTAAAAGGGGCATAATGGTTTTAGAATCATAGAAGGGTTTGGGTTGGAAGGGACCTCAGACATCATTGAGTTCCAACCCCCCTGCCATGGGCAGGGACACCCTCCACTAGCCCAGGTTGCTCAAAGCCTCATCCAGCCTGGCCTTGAACCCCTCCAGGGATGGGGCCTCCACAGCTTCTCTGGGCAACCTGTTCCAGTGTCTCACCACCCTCACTGTAAAAAATTTCTTCTTAATATCTAGTCTAAATCTTCCCTCTTTCAGTTAAAATCCATCACCCCTCCTCCTGTTGCTGCATGCCCTTGTAGAAAGCCCCTCCCCATCTCTCCTGTAGCCCCCTTCAGGTACTGGAAGGCTGCTATTAAGTCTCCTCGGAGCCTTCTCTTCTTCAGGCTGGACAACCCCAACTCTCTCAGCCTGTCCTCTTAGAGGAGGTGCTCCAGCACTCTGATCACCTTCGTGGAGCTCCTCTGGACCCACTCCAATGGCTTGGTGTCCTTCCTGCATTGGGGGGACCAGAACAACATCCTCATTCTTTCTGTTTTCTACTGACAGTGTCTGGTTTTGTGTGCTTCTTCATAGTGTTCAAGATAATTTGTGACGATATTTCAAACTTAGGGTGGTCTGGAGTAGACTACCTTGCAATAGGGTGAAGAAAAATCAGGTCTTTCCCTTTCACCTGTAGGTTACTAAATCATAGTTAATTTACCTGTCTTTTCTAAAAGATGTTAATACAAAACAGCAATGCAGATAGAGATAAATATTTAAACGAACAGGAAACATCAATATTGAAATATCTGCAGATTGGTAACATTCACAATAGAGCTCTGTCTGCACTCAAGCCCCTGGAGGTGCGTGCCATACCAGAACGGTTTGGCCTGCGTGAAAGCCCTATCTGCTTGCTGTGAGTGATGCTCTGTGGGTGATGATAAGCACTTCACTCTCAGGTCACGCTTAAGTGAGGTCTGAGTAGTTCACTGCTTAGCTGAGATCTACGCCAGTTCACCATGTCTTGGTTGTATTGTCCTTAATCATGTAATTGTCTCTAGTCTTTTTAGGGTCTTTCAGTTTTCCTTTTCTTTGAAGGTGACTCATTATTTCATCCACTTGGCCTTAAAAACTGTTCCTCCTGTGGAAATCTTTTTCCTCAGGTTGACGCTGGTCTCGGGTATGTATTTTTGTGTTGAAGGATAAATCTGGAAAGAAGACAGTGCCTTCCTTTCCAGCAAAACATTCTATTGACCTTGTAGACTTCTGATGATGTTGTGACTATTGTGAAATTATATAGCTGAATTTTTATGAGAACTTAAGAAATTTGTAGCAGGACTGCCTGTCCTTGAGAAGCACGTTACAAACAGTTAGATCAGAAGTTGCAATGTCTTCATTATAACCCTCATAGCGGCTCTTGTGAGAGGCATTGTGACCATACTCACCAGCATCCTCTCAGTCTCCATTTGAATTGAGAGTATGGCTTCTTCAGTGAATGCAAGGGTTCATGAGTCTGCACTTGCGCTCAAAATATAATATTATGGTACAGGCCTTGGGGAAGATAACTTCTGCCCTACCCTTTGCTTTGTGGAGTTACCTGTTTACCTGACAGCCATTAGGAGTGCAAGCATCCCAGCTGCCTACAGGTATGCTGGCACTTTCAGTTGTGTAGTCCATTTCACCTATGCATTTGCCCTTTGGTTCTGCTGTCTTTGGTCTTTTTCAAAAACTGACACTCCTGAAGATCAGTTTTCTCATCTTTCCAATGTCCTTCATTCACCAGTTCCTTGTAACAGACTTCTTGAATTCCTGTAAGTGTGGCGGGTCCTGTATATTGTGATCAAGTTTATATTCCTGACCTTCCTGACTCACTGAAAATGAGTGCTGGAGGCTTTCAAAGCCTAACTGAGTGAGCAACCTAATGTAACTGTGAACGTGGCCTTGTTTTGTTGAGGTTTGGATCAGACAAGTAGCAGAATTCCTGTCCAACCTGAATTTTTCTATGAGTCTGCTCTGTACTCTCTCTTCACCAACACTATTCAAGAGAGATCATCCTGTGAGAACCTCTTTTGGTAAAAAGTGAGAATGCTTCTGAGCCAGCAGCGATAGTTCAACAACTAGATCCTTATTTCTAAAAGTGGAAGTGCTTAGAAGATGCTCTTTCTTGCTATTAAAACAAATAGAGGCTGTAGACTAATCTAGGGTTTCATAACCTAAATACCTTTATTCATCAGTTTAAATTCTAAGTAGCAAGATATTAATGATTATTATATTGAAAGATAAATTGCTTACCGTATTTTGCCTGCAGAACATACATTTTTGTGTGTTCATCAGGTTGCTTATTTAGGAGTGTATTTAATGTAAGCCAGGTGATTATCAGTTCAGGACACTACAGGTTGCTCTTTGTACAGCAGAAAGATTTTTCATGAGAATCAGAGCTGTAGTTTCTTTCAGCTAAGAAGGTGGGAATTTGTTATCTGTTTGTACCAGGATGATTGCCTGCAGAAATATCTCTTCGAGTTAGTTCCGAGTACCCTAAGATTTAGCTTGAGTTTTTCATTTTGAGCTGTAAAAAGTTCAAACTTAAAGTTTTTCTGATGCCATTTGAAGTTTATAAGGACACTTCTCCTTGGGATTTTATCCACTGTGGGACAAATTCATAAATGTCTTGAGACAGCTGGACTAATTTGCCTATGTAAGCAGAATGTATCTGGTGAGGTGACATTAACACAGACTGTGCATCTATGGCATTTATTGCAACACTGCGTACATGTTGCACGTGATTATGGTTTAGAACAGCCTGGTTACCTGTCCGTGATCCAGTGAATGTGTTAAATATCAGTGCATAATTTTTGGTTCTGATCTATTTGTGGCAGATGCTAGAAAGTGTCTGAAATGTCCTGCTTTCAGATGTATAGTAATACATATTTCTCTTTGTTTTTGTGATGGGTTAGCCCTTGGTTGGGGACGAAAACCACACACCTGCTCACACAATCCCCCCCCCCAGGATAGGGGAGAGAGTTAAAGGGGTAAAGGGAAAAAAAAAAGGACTTGTGGGTTGAGATAAGGACAATTTAATAACTAAACTACAATAATATTGAAAATAACACTATATACACATATACAAGGGAGTGATACACAACAATACTGCCCCTCCACTCGATGATAAAGACTCAGCCTGTTCCCGGCTAACGATCCTGGAGCAGGGAGAGTCCCGAAACTGCACTCACGATTCCCCCAGGTGGGGCGTGCACCACTCCCGGAGGCACTCACGGAATGGAGATAACAGTCCGAGCGGCCCAGACCGAGAGCTGGCCGGGGGGGGCTTGAAGGCCTTGAGAGAGCGACCACCTGGAGCAAGATGATCCGGAGCCAAGAGAGATCCAGAAACCAAAGGGACCTGGAACAAAAGGAACGATCTTCCTGAAGGTCCTCACCTGTATACTGGGCATGATGTGTGTGTTATGGGACAGATTATTGGCCTCTCTGGGTCTCAATCTTGAACCTAAGAGTAAATCCTGGGCTAGTAACCGGCTGTGCTTCCTCCCTGTTCTGCCAACCTTGGCAGTGGCACAAAACATCACTTTTTATCAGCTTTCTTCTGAGCACAAATCCAAAACACAGCCTCTTGCTAGCTATTATGAAGAAAGTTAACTCTGTCTCGGCTTAACCCAGGACAGTTTTGCAAATTTGTTCCTATGATATCAGAGCTTGGCACATGGGTAGAAATAGACCATGCAGACATTTAAGACTGTCATGTGCCAATGATGATTCATAGTACCAACAACACAAACAGGGGTACATTAGTTTCTCTTGTCTGTGCAAGAAACTGTCAATCTGAAACCAAAGCAGTCAAAGCTAACCACACAGATATACGGTTTCTCAGGCTGGCTGAGCTGTTTCCTAAGATTTAGCATAGGGTAAAGCAAATTACTTCCTCTGATCTGTCTTGGAAGTCTGGATTACCTTGAAGTTGGTCTTTGCCTTGAAAGAAAGTAATTTTTAGTCAATCTATAACAGATGCATTTGTTTCCATGTTACATCTTTCCCCATCTGTTCTCCTCCCTGTAAGTAGCAGCAATCCTATTGACTGGAACAAGCCAAAGAAATTTTCAGGGTGTCTTCTGTTTTTCAGTGTGTAACTTCAAAAACTCCTATTACTCTTTGGAGTTGGGTTCTGAATGTCACTACCTTAGTTGAAGACTCAGTTTACAGTGCATCTGAAGAATGTCTCCACTCTAAAACTTCAGACAGAGGACTTTCACAAAGAAGTAAGAATGTTGGTGTCTTCTATGGATAGGTCAAGGACCCACTCTTCAGTCTAATGACACTTTTAAACCTCAGAAGAAAAGCTTTTACTCACCGTCATACTGAGAATGTCATCTGTGTCAGGAACCCTTTATGTTCATGGTTACACAAAATGAGAATGAAAATTTTAATAAAGAACTTGTCTAATTAAATGAGCTCATGAGACTGCAAAGGTGGAACAGTCTGTGAGCAACTGAGGTCACTCTTCCGGATTTCAAGTGACAGCTGTAGAGACCACTTCTTTTCTTGAGGATCATACATTCATCACATAAAGCACAACACTCCGCTCTTAATTCAGTTTATTGGCACCACTCTTCCTTGCGGATGCTTATCGTTGAGTATACATCCAGTTAGGCACGCTGGGGCTCCTGGTAATGTGTGGTTTTGGAGTATTTTATCGTGTCCCTTGTAATGAGTGTGTACATTTAGGCATGGGGTTGAGGGAGGCAGAACACTTATTTTGATCTGTAACGTTTTGTGTGGTGGGTTTTTTTTGTAGGGGAGGGGCTATTGTAAGTGACTACTGGAAGTTTCCCTAGCTCCAAGGTTTTGTTAGCAAGGGAGGGGACTACAGAGATGTCCCCTGTGAGAAGCTGCTGGAATTTTCCCCAGCTCCAAGCCGGGTCTGCCCCTGGCCAAGGCTGAGCTAAGCAGTGCTTCTGTGAATAACAAATTGAAAAGAGGGCACAGTGTGTGGAACATGGACATGGCCCTGGGCAAGGCCAGCCTGGATGGTCTGTTCAGCCCCCTGCCTGCCCAGCCTCTACTGCAACCCAATCCCCCGCCCCAGCCCTGGCCCTGGCCCAGCCGACGCAGTGCAGCCCCTGCCCAAGAGATGGGGGTTTCTCAGGAGACAGTGAAAGAACCTGCCGTGGAGAGAGGAGCAGGGTGTGAGAGAGACAACTGCACAGGCACAAAGGTCAGTGAAGAGGAAGTAGAGGGAGGAGATGCCAAAGCGGGGATTCTCCTGCAGCCTATGGTGAAGCCAATGGTGACACATTTGTCCCCACACAGTCCATGGAGAGCAGATGGACTGTAGCTTATGGAGAATTAATGGTGGAGCAGATCCCATCCTGTATGTAGTGTGTGGAGGACTCCATGCTGGAAGAGGTGGCTGTGCCCAAAGGAGGGTGTGACTCCATGGAGGGGACCCACGCTGGAGCAGTTATTGGAGAACTGTGGCCCGTGGGAAGGACTCACATTGGAGCAGTTTGTGAAGGACTCTCCCATGAGGGCAGCCTGTGAGGAGCCCTCCCCTGAAGAGGAAGGAGCGGCAGAGACAACACGTGATGGGCTCACTGCAACCCCCATCCCTGTCTTCGCCTCAGCCTACAAGGTTTTTACCTTATTGTTTTTTCGGTTCTCCTCCCCATCCCACCAGCGGGAAGTAGAGAGTGAGAGGCTGTGTGGTGCTTCTTGCTGGGTGGCTTTAAGCCACGACACTTTCGCACTGTGTGACTACACTGCTTTGGAGTCCTTAGAGATTTTGAGGCTGAGAGGAACAGAAGACCTGGGATGCACAGTACTGTTCAGTTAGCAGCGTGTTTGTCCACGTATGTGGGAAGGACTTGATTGTCTGTCTGACCAGCATTGCTACTGTAAAAATCCTCCTGTTCTATGTGCCTTGGGAGCATCTGCAGCCATCATGTGGACGTATAAACAGACTGACTTGTAAGTAACCTTTTGTTTTTACAACCAATGTGTCGCACCCGGTGAAGACACAAACCTATGGCTGAAACACTAGCACAAGATAAGTATTCACACTTGAATTGGTAATACTTGTGTAAGCAGGCTTTAAATATAATACTGTCTCTGGCTGTGAAACAGTGTTGTTTTCTACTTTTTCTAAATCTTAACACAGAAATAAGTGGTAGTTGGATTTTTTAAAAATTTATGCATTTTTCACTTGAACATTATAGTTAATCAGCAGATGTCAGCCTTTTGAAATGTTGTCGTAGGCCCTTCATATAGACTCGGAAGCTTCAGGTAAAATGAGAGCCAGTGGTATCTGGAGGAAGTTCCTTTTACTTGAGGAAATGAGAGTTCAGACACACCTGCAGAAATGTCTTTAAATATTTAGGCCTTTATTTTCATTGTATCCATGGGAATGTCATTAGAGGGACATAAGAAGTTTTGATTAATATTTTTCATTACTTGTACTGACCGTGAGAATTCTGCATACAAGTGTGCTACTGGGACTGCTGCTGGGGTCTACCAGGTAGGTGAGGGCTGGCAAGCAGATGAATTGGGATCTAATTCTATTCTGTTACTGTATTGCCATCAAGTTATTTAGCTGCCTTCTGGCTTACTTTCTTGCACTTTAGAGCCCACTGTTTGTTAGAGCATGTAAGCTTAGTGAATTTAAAATGCCGTGTTAGTGCGAAGATGACTTGTTGGTGTGTTACAAGATACTGCGAGGAGAGCTTCATTGGTCTGGGATTTCTCTGTACATATGTTAATACTTGTATAAAAAGGTAAATTTTTTGCCTGTGCTGGGTTACAAGGAACAAGTACTCAACATGATGAAAAAACCTCCAATGCTGTATGACGCAAAGCAGATTCACATGTGGTTCATCTCATGGCTGTGTTTATTCATCAGAGATAGAAAAGACCAGGTCATCTGAAATGAAGTGTCTGCACTTGTGTAAGTAAAACATGAGAAGAAAGCACTGGAATCCTCTGTGAGCTAGACAGACACATACCTGTGCCTTCTTATCTGTTTCTTTAAGCATAATCTAAAGTACTGTTATTGTAACAACATGGTTATTTATAGTTATAGAAGTAAATGTAGAGGACTACAGATTTTCTTCAAGAAAAGTATTGAAAAACTTGTAGATTTCTTCGTTTTGTAGGGCTTTGTCAGTCAGCATGTTAGAAAGTTACTCCCTGATCCTTCTTCCTGTCGATGTGTGTGATAGGAGCCTCAGCAGGGTCCCTCTGTAGAAAGCAAGAGTGAAATTTCGAGGTCCCTCCAGAACGTGACACAAACTCAGCTGATGATTCAGTTTAGAAGGATCTGGGCATCTTGTTTTGGAAATCTTCATTATTTTATCAAGTATTGAGATACTCCTTTTACTTTTTAATGAACGATTAGATGGCATCATCACTAAGATCATCAATCAACACTGAACAAAAGGCGTACAGTCCTAAGTAATAAGTGAGATTATGTTTTTCTTGGTGTGGATTGTTGATTTTCAGACATATCATGAGTGCTGTTTTACATGACGGACTAAATCCCTTTTTGTTAAAATTAGTAAAATAATAATATTGTAAGCATTCCTTTTAATTTGTCTTCAGCCTTTTGGACCCATGAGTTGAAACTTCTGTGTGGAAGTGTATTCCAGGGGGCAGGCTGCCAAACAGACCTGGCAGAAACGGGGATATTCATTATGCCCTTTTAACTTTTTTTCCTAATAGGAGAGAGTTAATAGATTGAAACAAGAGATGAATACTTCTGTTATAAAAAATTAGTAAGCAGGGGTTTAAGGATATTATGGAAATACTTTGAAATGACAGAAACACTGTATAATGGGGAGCTAGTCATTTTTTAAACAAGCAAACAAACAAAAGCCTAGGAAAAACCTCTCCTTATCCAGTGAAGGTGCTGGTGAAATCAACAGGTTTTTTTTCCCTCTGTGTTAGTGAAAGAATCTTTCTGTATTATGGTTTGACAGACAGGTTGTCTTGAGTCTTTGTGGCTGCACGAAGCCTGGCACAGAGCTGGGAGGTGATGCCACCAACACAAGCATCACTGGTGTGGGGTGAGATTTCCTTTCTGAGATGGTGATACGGAGGTTGTGAAGATTTAGACATGCCCACCAGAAACGCAGTTATGGTTTTTACAGGTATTTATCCCTTTTCACAGAGGCAATTAAACACCCATAAGTCTGCCAAATTTATTACATTCTGTCTACCTAAATATTTCCTGTCATTTCAGTTGAATGTGGCATTTTCCGGTTCTCTTTATCTTGCGACTGCTTAACTATCACATGTTCTCTCTGAGCTGGCTAAATGTCAAGGGTGGAATAAATTATTACTCACATACTGTTATTTGTGCAACTGTAGTGTTTGGGTTGAGGACCAATATCCTCTTGTACTAGGTAGGCATCTGAATCTGAGTGAATGATGGTCAGTGTTCCAAAGAAGTCACAAGGTCAATGTGTTGAAGATTTTTTTTTAAATCAGTTGGAGATGAAAGCTGCTTTAAAGATAAATGTAGGATTATTATATTGAGTATTACTTATGTATATTTATTGGATGAATTTGATATTTACATTGCTTCCTGAAAATGCTGTTGTTAACAGAGTTCTGACATCTTATTTCCCTTATTGCTGTCTCAGTAGCATTTTATTTCTGGTGCTTAATAACTCAATCTAGACTGAGAAGCTAAAACTGAGGAAATTGACTGAACTAATTAGACACTGATTTGTCTGACTGTCCAGCTCATGACAAACATGTCTTTGACATAAACAGAATAAAATATTTTTGCCATTAGCCCCTTAAAAATAGCAATTTTGGCAGAGCTTTGAAACTGTTCAGTTCTCAGGGCATATTGTGCTGGGTAAGGCACCAATTCAGGGCATTGGGTTTTTTTGCCATTGTGACTCCTCCTTCCTGTCTGTGTCGAAGTAGAGTCGTATTTAGTAGCTTCATAAAAACTCCAAAGCAGTTAGTGCAGTTATCACCCTAACAAACTATTTCTGAGGAAGTGGAAATGTTCCCATTTCAATTTCTGGTTAATGACACACTTGAGTATGGGATCTGAAATGTCAGTCTTTGTATTTTCAAACCTGTAGAAACTTGAATAAAGCTTATACATAAAAGCAATCAACCCTGATAGCAGTAGGCTAAATATCGGTTTCTGAAAATAAATTTTATATGAATCTATTCTCCAGACAATTTGACTTTTAAATGTTTAAAAATGTGACATCTTTATATAAGTGAATACAGATTGAGGCAGCAGCTATAAAAACTTGAAGTTTCCATGCATCACCTGCTTTTCACTATCACCTGTTAAACAGCACAACTAGATACAATGCAAGCTTTACAGCTTTCCTCTGCAATAATTTACTGCCCTTCTGACCTATAAACAGATAACCATTAGCATGACTCGATACTGTTAGATGTTTAGATACATTCTCACAGGTAATTCATGGTTTTAAATATTGTATGTGTGAAAGGTTTTATAACCCAGCATTTGGAAAACGGCAGCATTACATTTCCTTGAGCAGTGTTCTGGGAGTAATGATTTGTCACTGCAGCCCTGTTACAGGGCTTCCTGAGTAAGCATCCTCTCCTCTCACCTCCTCCTGGAACGCTCTATCCTTATCTGAGGACCACTGAAAAATTAATTGAGCACCTTCCTTTTTGTTAGTGCTTTCCTAGATGGTGACTTCACTATACTCTCCATGCAAAAAGTTTTCAGTGACCTCAGTTATTGATTTACACTTAAAACTTCATTGCAGTAAGGGGAGGATGCTCCATTAGGGAATTTGGGAGTGAGTATACTTGGCTTCTTGTCCCGTATCTACTACTGACTCACTCTCTGAGCTTTGGATAATTACTGCAACTGTTTGTGCCTAAAGGTCATTGTTTACACAGTGAGATTAACAGTACTTCTCACCAACACTTATAGAATCACAGAATCACAGAATGGTTTGGGTTGGAAGGGACCATAGAGATCATCTAGTTCCAACCACCCTGCCATGGGCAGGGACACCCTCCACTAGCCCAGGTTGCTCAAAGCCTCATCCAGCCTGGCCTTGAACCCCTCCAGGGATGGGGCATCCACAACCTCCCTGGGCAACCTGTTCCAGTGTCTCACCACACTCATAGTGAAAAATTTCTTCCTAATGTCTAGTCTAAATTTCCCCTCTTTTAGCTTATACCCATTACTCCTTGTCCTCTCACTACACTCCCTGATGCAGAGTGCCTCCCCATCTCTTCTGTAGCCCCCTTCAGGTACTGGAAGGCTGCTATTAAGTCTCCTCGGAGCCTTCT
>WKFP01013202.1:9850-20558 GCA_011057875.1 Pterocles orientalis | reverse complement strand
ATAAGCCACAAACAAAGCAACTAGGAAAGCCTGTCTCCATCTGGCACTTCAGCTGCCCCAGTGCAGCTGAGAGAGCGGCAGGCAGTATCTTCTGAAAAACCAGGACACCTTCCTCTTCTGCCAAAGAAGGACCTCTGTGGCTTGTAAGAAGTCTCCACAAACCCAAACGTTACCTCGCCAAAGCTGCACAGTCAGGCTGCAGGGATTTAACACGCTGTAAAAAAATCCCTGCGTGAAGAACACCACCAAAGAGCTGACTCCTCTAATCCTGGTGAGGCGATAGCTAGGGTAAGATGCCTCTCTGAAACGGCAGCCTACAGGAAAAGATTTCTCTTCAGCTCTTGGACAACAGCTCCTGATCTTTCCTAATGCAGGCTGCTGAACCCAAAGAATGGGAGAGCTGCAGCCAAGGAGTTACAATTGTCCTACCAGCCCTCAGACGGGAGTGCAGATTTGGCTACCATCACCCAAGCGAGAATCTTTAAATCCTGAATCTTCCCCAGGGAAGTGCAGCGTGGTTCCTCCCATGGCTCAGAGGCTGCCTCGCCCGTTGATGGCACGTGGAGAAGGGCCAAGTTAAAAAGAGGATGTGTAAAGAGAACATTGTGCAGCAATTGCTGAACCCTAGCAGCAAAGAGTGTCTACAACAGCACTGTACCGTGGAACTACTTTGAGAACTTGATCTGAATATTTAAACTCAAATAAAATCCCCAGCTAATCACAGCAGACAAGCAAAGATCTCAGCAGCGACTGCTTCAGGCCAACACTGCTTTAGGGCAACACTGCCTCAATTTCTGCAAGAAAACTGCTGGTGGAGACACTGCCACCGACGCCGTAACTACAGTCATGAGCCTGAAAGACCCTTGTACCCCTGACAAGGAGGAAAAAAGCCAACAGCCAGATACACTGGGCAAGACAGGACAGCCCCTCAGAGCCCGACCACCTTAGCGCGCTGGTTCCCAAGTCAGGGCAGACGTGAAGACTCCTCTGCCAGGTTTGGTTAACATCAGAAATCACGGCAGCTTTCCTGAGCTGGCCGATCAGGAATATTCCTCCAGAGTTCGTCAAAAATACGCCCGTTTCCTAAGGAAATAATGTCCCACACAATGCCTATTTGTTCCTACAGCACCCAGCGCAGGGTGTGTCTGGCAATGCCACAGACACTGCAACACACAGGTGACAGCACCGTGGCCATCAGCTGTCAGCAGAGAGGGTGACAGGGACCAGAAAGAAGAGATGGGGCCAGGAAATGGGATGCTCATTTCATCAACCTGTATGCAAAGTCAGATCTTCTCCAAAATAAGCAGAAGTTGTAACACTGTCTTCTAGTTTACTGCCAAACGGAAGATGGAGGAGTCCAGCCCTCACCGATCGGATCAGACAGAGGAGCACACGGACGCACAGCTGGCCTCGGAGTCAAGAAACTCCAGGTTTGTGTGCCTTCAGTCCAGCAGGACGGTGAGCTGGCACAGGCTGAGGAAGAGATCCCTTTGTTCCTCTCCTAGGGAACTAAACCCATGCACTCATGAAAAAGTTGCGTTTTCTGTCTTTCACCCCCATTTCAGGGAAACTATTGCAAATAAAAGCCCTTCAAAGAACATCCAGCCAGCTAGATGCAGCAAGATTTGCACAGAGAAAGCTTATTACACCAGCCCTGAATCTGACCAAGCGAAAATCCTCTCATTTCACTTTTTTTCTTAGCAGATTAAATTTTTCCACCCTGTTTATTTCTTCCCCAACTCACACTCTGGAAGGAATCACATGTCACACCGAAAGAGAAGCAGATCTGAAATGGCAGCAATATATTGGGTGTATGTTATTGCACTTTGTAAGAACCTGCTCATCAGCACTAGACTCGTGTAAGGAAGAATTCAAAACGACCCAGAACTGCTCCATTTTGGATGATCAACTCCCTAACACTCAGAAAACTCTTTTCCCATTGTGATGGACCTTGGTCAAGGGACTTACTGGAACCGATTGCAAACTCACCTGTGTTAACAGCATGAACGCATTGTCCGCTCGGAGGTTTTTTTTAAGAAACTCCACACAATGAGCTTCAAGGGCTGGAACTGCATATTTTTTAGCTGTGTAAAGTGTCGTCATAACAGTCTCTGGTCCAATCTGAACTTCGTCTGAATAAAGAAACCTGAAAATACACAAACATTGTTATACAATTGGCTTCACCAGAACATGTTACAAATCATAAAAACCATGTTTGTGCTTCTGCCCATCATCCTGGCCCCATTTCCTACACATGAGAGATGGAACAGTTTTCACATCCTTTCCACTGACTCCGGTTTACCAAGAAGCAGCTTTTTCTTTCTGGTCTTTAAAAAAAAAAACCCAAACAAACCATGCTCTTTACAGTATAACTTTTGATGAATGAAATAGGTGGAATATCTACCAAAGCACCTCAAACTGCCTTGCATCCCACAACCAGGGAGCTGTTTACCTGCCACTTACGCCAGGCTGGAACAGTCTCTGGACAGGTGCACCCCTTAAAATTAACGGGTTTGGTTATTCAATTCGACTGGACAAAAATTCAGTCCTGCGTGCCTACTTCAGAAGAGAAACTCCCTTTTACGCACTAATTCAAAACCGATCAGAAGCACTCAAGCACACACATCCACTCCAGACGAGGTGTTTGATCCCCACCCCGCTTTCCCCTCTTCTCTTCTCTCTATACACAGAACGGTTTCGTTTCATTATACAGCTGCTAAAAGTACAGCACAAGATACAACCCCAGCATAAAGCAAGAGTTAATCGCAATGGAAAACAAGGACTGCCACGCCGCTAGCAAAGCATCAGCCTTCACTGCTGGGCCAAAACAAGGAAGGACATTCATACCGCGGGGAAAAACAAAGGTCTTCATAGGAAGCCTGACCGAGCCTCCTCATCCTCAAGCATGTTGATTAGAAACAACAGGAACTGACAGGCTGAGTTCAGTAAAACCAGCTACACCCTTGACGTCGGTCCTAATCCCATGCAGAGTTTTTGTTTACTGTTTTCCCTTTAACCAGCCAAGCATTCGCCAGACGGGATCCAAAAGGCACGAAGCACAGAGGCGTAACGTTAACTGTGTTAACTGGGCTCAGCATCCCTGTTCCTTGGGATACTGGGGAAATTCCAGCAATTTCTCCTCCTGTGTTTCTCCGAAGGGGGCACAGCTACACGTCGCGCAGCCGCTGTTCCAGGAGGCTCCAGGCAGCAGCAGGGCTGTCCCAGGGACGCGCCAGGCAGTGTCCCTGGCTGGAGGGACTTGCTGCGGAGCAGCAGCGGAGCTCCTGGTCCTCTGGCCGCAGAGGGCTGGGATGCAATTCAGGGAAGTGTAAACAGGGGGATTCAGGGGAAGGGAAGTGCTCTCATCACTGCTGAAAGCAGGCTTTTGTGCTGCTCTAGAGCATCTGTTAGAACAGCATCAAGCCACAGGCTAGTCAATGTATTTTGGTCACATCCCTTCACCAGTCCTACTTTCACTAAGTAATCCTTGTTATTACAAGCTTAAAAGAACACAGTTGCTCTAAAAACAACTAGTTCTGCTTCCTGCAGTGACTGTTAGGATGTATTTTTATGATAGCCCAGTGTACGCGAAGAGGGATAACCAGAGAGGCTCAAACTGCGAAAAAGTGTAGTATCAAAGATGGTTTAGGTTATAACCCCAGACAATCAAAAATGATCTTTGAGTTACCAAGAAAATAACAGCAGTAGTAATAATAAATGATAATGATAATAACATTTCTCCTATGCCCATTAAAGGCCACTAGCCCACAAACACAACCACAGCCCAGTGTCCAGAAGGGACCTTCCGCTGAACAGGATGGACACTCTGTCCCTCAATCAGCTCCTGATCCTACAGCATTAGGTCACAGCTGGGACCATGACCAGAGACATACATAAGGATCAGCTGCTACTTCAGCTCGGTGTTTGGAGGAACTGGTTTTAGTCTAGCAAGGTTCAGATCCCATACTTGGTACGCGTCCTCACTGGAACCCAGCACCCAAACTTCCTTTGGCTCATTTGTGCTCTGAGCATTTTCAAAGTGACAGCTCGATTCTAGATCTAGAGCATCTAAGATATCCCTGGACCACGTGCACGGCTCCTTTAGAGGCACTGCGATAATCCACACACCATGTCTCCTACACAAAACAAACATTTCTGTTGACATCCACCTCAACTCATCACCTCAGTCTTTTTGGATTATCATATTGGTTATACAAGTGCTGAAACCTCAGCACCGGCAGGGAAACGACATGACGCTGCCTCTAATTCACTTGATATTTTAGCCTCACTGAGTTTTAAAGACAAATATTAACTCTGCACTCCAGAGGGATCTACCTGGCTGGCAGTCGTACACCAACTAGAGGGACTCCCCATGTGTTGGTGTCTGGTCTAAAACGAGCCACGCGGGAGGGGGCGAGGGGCTCCCTGTTATTTCTGGCCTTTCATTCTAGCGAAGATCCAATTCTGAAATCTTCTAAGATAGCACAGTCATGACCGAAGCACTTTTTGAAGGTAAAGCAAAAAGTGTGCCAAAGCTATATATAGTCAGTGCTCCCAAGAGGAAGTGAGCGAGGAACATGTCAAGAGCACAGGACTGGAAACCCCTGGAAGTAGGTTACAGAAATCCTACAGAAACGGGACAATGACTTTTCAGCATACATTCAGGGTGGCTGCTGGATGTTATACAGCACCAGCCAAGCTTAACGAAATCGGTGAATAGGATGTTACAGCCCCTTCCTCCTCCTTCCCCCAGCATGCAGCCTTACATCGCATGCTGTAAATGTAAATTCCGAACCAGCTCTTCAAAAGAGAAATAAAACGTGCACCAGGAGAGGGACCACACAGAACGGCTGACACCGATTTTACACCCGTGCTTACCTGTCACAACTTGCTCATCTGCCCGTAACTTAAATGAGCTCCAAGTATTTGTAACCTACAGAGCTTTAAGAAGTTTACTTTCCCCACTTCTCTCAAAGAGCATTTGGATCAAATCGAATTCATGAACAAGACTTTACGAGACAATGTCTGAACAGGTATCAACGACAAAATATTACTATTCAAATAATTAATTACAATTTTAATAAAATTATTTTTTTTAAATATCCTTCTCCACAATAAATCTGTTCACAATAAATCATCAGAAGCAGCTTACTTACTTCAGCAGAGCTAGGAAGGCAGCAGGCTCCACATCAGGCAGCTCGATCTCTGTAGAAGTTGTGGCCATTCCACCATTAAACATCGCATCGAAGACCGCGCTGCCCACAGCCAGCACAAACCTAATGTTAAAAAAAAAAAAAAAAAAAAACCAAACCCTTATGTTAAACCATATTCACTTTCCAAAATATCTCAGGCTGCTTGTTATTCCCCAAGGCCACCCCCCAGGGAAAGCAAATCACTCCTAGTGCTAAAGCAAAGGTGTTTTGCAACAGAAGGGAGTGTCGGGCTTTCTGCTCGTTTACTGCAAAAACACCAGAGGCGCGAGCAACTTCATTTTGAGCCCTGTCCCAGCATACAGCGTAGTAACGCTTCCCCAAAGGCAAGATTTTTGTGCATAGAACATACGTGGCTGCTCCTCATAGGAGCCCACGGACTGTTCCTGAGGTTGAGAAGCTAAGAAACAACCAAGCCAAGGAATTCAAGTTCTTCCAAGCGAACAGAGCCCAAATCTTGGTGCCATTTCCCACAGGCACGTACTGAGAACACTTATGGAAAACTTGTCACTACGCATCCTCCTCCCTTCTCCCCAGCCGCCAGGAAGACACCCCAGGGGACGGCAGAGCAAGCTCTCCGAAATACAAACTGCACTGGGAGCATCACCGGGAGCCGCGGACACCAGCACCTCCAGCAGCACCGCGTGCTGCCTTCCCCGGGCACGCTGCTGTCTCCTTCCACGCAAAACCTGCTTTGGGCTCAGCCTAGGAGACAGAGAAAACCTCCCTCGTAGCACACTAGCACTGTTAGGTGCACACAAACCCTTTTCTGCAGTGCTGGGAGTTTCCGCAGTAATTAACGATGAGAGGCACGTTATGGGCCCTAAAGAAACAGGAAGCAAGAATTCCCACAAACCAGGTTTGAGACTGAAAATAATATCACAGCACTCCCATGTAAACAAGGAGATTTCCCTCACTGATAACCACCAACTCCTATTTTGGGAGGAGGCACAGACCCGGGCTGCTGAGAGCCCTGTGTATGTTTAAGCCGCTGTACCTGCCTTACGACTCAGAAAAGCCATTTTGTGAACTTTTTTTGTTTGAAAATGCACTGACGAGTTTTTCCCCCGGAAAGCAATCTTGTTCCTGCTGTCTGCCATCAAGCAGCTCCTGGACGTCAAACACAGCTCAGGCCATGAAGGCTGCAGCTCAGAAGCAGAGATTCCTGCATCCACTTCTCCAACTGACTTTGAAAAGGAAGAAGCTGGAAAATTCCGGAGTTCTCACTGCAGCAGTTTGACTCATGCTTTGCCAGAGAAGCATCAAGAATTGTGGGCGGAAAACCGTGCAGGAGAGAAGGCACCAGAGAAACTTCCAGTGCTGGGACCTCAAGGAAAGCCCATCGCTGAAGGGGAACTTCAGTTAGAACTTGCTGCAGTAGGAAATGACAAGAAGCCTTTTTCTTTTCCTTTTAAACAAATTTTTTTCATCTTCTTGCTTTTCTCTCCCCTCCCATCCAGAGGCAGCCTTCCATGGACACAATAGAGCGAAGCACCACGGACGTGCCAGGCTGGTTTGCCGTGACAGACTGTTTGGCTGACAAGCTGGGTTGTATTGTTTCTGATCGGTTAAGAGAGCTTGGGACAAACCACAGTGGTTACCAAAAAAAAAAGTACACACAGGCATATTTCTATCAAACAATTCTGAAGCAAAATGTCAAGAATAAATCAAAAACCTTGTTCACAAGACTAGAATTGCCAGATGAAACAAAAATCCTTGTTCCTACAAATGGCGAGACAATCGCAGGCATTATTTGCTTCTAAATATTAACATACATTAATTGAACTCTAAAATTTTCATTCTCCCAGTCTACACAGTACATATCCTCAACGAACGGACAGCCTTCAGAAGCTATTTGAAAAGGGCATTCATTTAAAAAAAAAAACTATCAAACTTTTGCTTCTATTTCATTCAGGACCAAGTCAGCCTGAGTTTTTTATACTCCCGGTAGGTGCCACAGAGATACACAGGACCCCAAATTTTAAGTTTCCCTAAAACATTACGAGAATACAATTAACAGAAGAAAATCCCACTCTCTTCATGGTGTCTTCTTACTCTTGCTAAAATGAACACAGGAGAGGAAAATGAAAGTTTGGCTGAATCGTTGTATTTCTCCCATCTGGAACAAACCCCACCTCGTCCTTCCGCAGACCTGTGCGGCTGGGGAAACCTGTTGGGTTGTGGAGCAGAAACGGTGCACATCCCTGCTTCTCCCGGAGCGGCTTTAGGACAGCAATGCAAGTCACAGGGACTTCGTGAGGTCAATTATTTGATCTGCCTTCGTGAGGTTCTAAACTTGACTCCAAAACTTTTGAAGGTCTGCAAGAAAGTGTCTTTCATTCTGCTACATACAGCTTCCTACCTGTCAATTTTCACTGCTTCCTTCTTCACCTTGCCATCCCCACCCGCCACCTAGTTTAATTTGGGTACCCAACTGTCCTGCTCCCTTTCTAGGCACTACGGTAATACCAACAATAAAACAAACCGCTCGAGAACCATGACTATCCCACCTCCCTCCTCCATCCGCTTCACTGCGGAGAAACCTTAAAATATCTGTTCCAGAAGAGCTGGCACAGGAACAGAGCAACACGTGATGTGCTGGAGCTCAGTGAAACCGCAGGTGACAAGAAGCTAATGAACAATGATCGTTTGCTGGCTGCATCCTTCCAGCGCAAGGACGAGAGACGCCAGGAGCAGGTTCAAAAACCCCCAGGAGAAGCCCTGCACATGCAACCCCAAGCTTAATTATCACACCCATGCAGATCCTGGCTGATGAGGTTTAGATATCTCTAATCTCATGGATGTTTTGATTAAGCAGATCTGGAAAAAGACAAAAACCCTTCCCTCTTCTGCTGGGCCCAGTCGACATGTTGACCTTGGCAACGTTAGCGTCGGTAACCCCCGAGGCAGCCTGCTCGGTCCAGCCTTGACATGAAAAAAAACTTAAGGCCGTTCCACCTTCATCATGGTTGATTCAGCAGAAAGAGGGAACAAGCTCAAGGATCAGAGATTGAGCTTGCTCCAGGGTAGGCAAAAAACTTCCACAGGCTCTGGAGCCTCCTGAAGGTAGAAAACGCCTGATCTTCACAGGGCTGCAGATGCTTGGCGGGGCAGATGCTTGGACAGAAGAACCTTCAGTCGAACCCAGCAGAGCCACTGACGGCGTTATCTACAACAGGGCTTTCACACACAAAGTGAATGTTTGCTCTTAGCTGCTATGTGAGGTATCTATTGTCTGCTTCTGCGGCTTTACGTAAACTGCTGAACTTGCCAGAGCTGGAAACACACCTGAACCTACAGCTGTGTCCCAGTCAGAAACCTCCTCCTGAACCACCACCACACGTGGACGACATCCCCTGCGATCGCTCGGCATAAATGTCATTTATCCACCTCATCCTACAAACCCACCACCTCTGCTCTGCTCCCTCCTGGAGGAGCCCGACCAGGGAGCAGCTGCACCATCCCCTCCAGCTCCGGCAGGACTGCGACCCTCCCATTATTTGTGCCAAAGCCGCAATTTCCAACACACCGTGCAGCCACATCGAAGATGACAAGTACGATACTGCAGACCACTCCTCAAGGCACCACTAGCTGCCATCCAAGAACCCCACTTAGGATACGCTCCTACTGCAGCCACGCTTCACACCTGGCCCAGCCTGAAAATTAACACAATAAAACCAGACTCTAGAAATACTCATCTGCTAACCATGCGCTATTTCAGACACCTAGCGTCAAAGTAGGAACATCTGCCCTTGGCCACTGAAGCTACACAGTACCTTTCAAACTAAATTCATGGTTGCTTTGCGACTCAATTCCTGCACAAAATATCTTCTGCTGTCAGGCTGCTGTGGGAGAACTGAGCACAGAAGGGGTCTGGGTGGTTTTATTTAAAGCTGTTTCTGAAATAACCACAGTACTTCATGAATCATCAGGATACCCCAACTGTAATATCATCCAGGCAAGTTTTACTAAAATCTACATAATCCGTAAGTGGGATGTCATGGCACGACACGCTCTATTCCATCTTTACCACCCAGAGCACCAGATGGATTTCAGAGCAATTAAGCAGCATTTCACTTTGGGGCTTTTTTTTTTTAAGCTTAATTTATTTTCCATTTATTTCTGAGCTGAACATTGCCCCTCCCCACCTAGCAAGCCTAGTTCTCAGGACAGGAGCAAGCTTACTCAAACACTAATTAAGCTTCAAATTATAAAAGAACAGAACTGATACCCTAAACTCTCAAATCAGCCTAGAACAAGTTTGCTTCATTTGGAAAGCGAGAGAAAAAGGGAAATCTGAAGGGGAAATTGCCAGGAGCTCAAACGCATATGAGAAAAGCAGTAGTTCGAGATAGTTTGGAGGGAAGCTCCCTTTGCCAAGCACCATTTCTAGGTACGCCAGTAAGCCTTCCCCTGCATCCAGCTAAAGCAGGTCCCATCCTGGAGCGCTTGCTGTCGGTAGAGCTGAGCAGCCCAGGAGGCACTTCCCAGAGCAGCGGGTTGTGAGTGGCACCCGTCGATTCACCAGAGCTGCCCCAAGAAGCAGCTGAATGTCAGTCGGTCACATCGGCTTTGCACGATCCAGGTAGAGGCAGTTCCGAGGGAGAGAGCAGCTCAAGGCTGCAAACGCTTAAATGGCAGCTCAGCCTTAAACGTGAACCTCACGGGTTACTTCACGCCTAGATGTCACTCTCAACACAGCTCTTCCAGGATCGCAGGGTTTGTTCACAGGGGTGGATAACCCCCCCAGAACATAAGGCTTCAGAAAATATTCAGTAAAGGTTATTTTTAAAATATAAATAACAGAAATTTGGTTTCTCAAATCACGGCTCTTTCCCTTCCATCCCCAACGCTCTCACTGATCCTATTTCCGCTGGCAGACAGCAGGCAGCCTTGGAGACTGTTCCTCCTCCACTCCCCACAAAACCACGGATTGCTTCTGAGTGAGACCCAGGGATTCGGGGTTTTTCCCCCCCAGGACAAAGCTGGCCCCCGTCACCTGGCCTGGGAGCCGCAAAGAGAATCACGACTTTGATCCGAGGCCTGGGACAGCCCTGAGGCGACTGCGCCTGACCAGGCCGAGGGGCAAAGTCACCCCCCAGCATGTCACAGACCCCACCGGGGGGACCCACGCTCCGCACCCCGGTGCTGCCCAGCTCCCTCCATCCCGGGGTGCCGGAGGGAGGGCTACGAGCTGGGCCTTGCTGGGGCCGATGTGTCCCCCCGACGGCAGATCAAACCTGGGGTGAGGCCACCAGACCCCCCTTTTACATACCCACCCCCACAGAGGGGGCAGGGGACCCCAAAAACTCCTCAGGAACCCCCACAGCCTGTCCCCAAGGTGCAGGGGACTCCAAACACCCCCAGCAACCCCTGCAGCCTGTCCCCAAGGTGCAGGGGACCCCAAACACCCCCCAGGAACCCCCACAGCCTGTCCTGAGGGGGTAGGGGACCCCAAACACTCCCCAGGAACCCCCACAGCCTGTCCCCAAGGTGCA
>WKFP01013200.1:11591-45342 GCA_011057875.1 Pterocles orientalis | reverse complement strand
CTCCGCCCCATGCGCGCGGCGGCGGGCGGGAAGATGGCGGCGGCGGGCGGGGGGGGCGCCGCGGTGTCGGTGCTGGCCCCCAGCGGGCGGCGGGTCACGGTGCGGGTGGGGCCCGGCACGGTGCTGCTGCAGGTGGGTCCGGGCGGGGCCGGCGGCGCGGCGGGGCCGGGCGGCCCGTGACGGGTGTGTTCTCTCCGCAGATCCTCGAGGAGGTCTGTCGGCAGCAGGGCGGCAGCCCCGGCGAGTACGGCCTCAAGTGAGTCTCCCCGCGCTCCGGGGCCGGGCCGCGCTGCCGCTCCCCGCCGCGCTGTGGGCCAGGCGCCGCCCGGTGCCCGCGGCCTGCCCCGGTGTCCCGGCCGGCCCGACCCTCCAGCAGCGCGGCCGGGCCCGGCCCCGGCGGGGTGTGGGCGGGGGTGTGGGACGGGCCCGGGAGGGGCCGGGGCTGGCGGCCGGGGGCGGCCCTGGCTCGGGTGCGGGTCCCTGGGGCTCGGGCTGCTCTCCGCCGCCGTTCCCGGTGCCCAGCCCCCGTCGCTTTGGGGTCGGTGCCGGGATCCCGTGTGTCTCCGGGGCCGTGTCCCGCCCGCTCGCAGGCCGGGGACTCCTCTCCCTCTCCTCTCCCGGTGCTTTGGCCGTTTTCCCGTGCGGTGTCGCAGCCGAGAGGTTGCTTCTGGGGGGCAATAAAAACACCCAAACCAGCCCTTGTCGTGTGTCCGTGAACACCGGGGTCAGACACGGGTTCAGTTGCTGTTTATCTCTCAAAGCCTGGCCAGGAACGTACACTTGAGTATTTTATCTGTGACCTCCACGAACGGCAGCTTTTTGGGTTTGCAGAATAGTTTTTTCCAATGGCTCTGCTCTGAATTGCCAGTTGTGCATTGCTGAATGATGCTCTATGGCTTCAGTCAACCTGCGGGGAATTCTGCTCAGCACCTGGACTCTGCGCTGTTGCCAGTCCTGAAGTGATCGGGAGGTGGCACAGGATGGTTCCCGGTGTCTTCACGGCTGTGTTCTTCTCTAGGTTTCAGAGGAGTGTGTTGGATCTCTCTTTACAGTGGAGGTTTGCCAGGCTGCCCAACAATGCCAAGCTGGAGATGGTGCCGGTCTCTAACAGAGTGGGAACGGGGAGCACGGTACGTTCATCTCGCAGCCTGACCCGATTTCTTCAGTTATCCGTCGTGCTGGATGTCATCTCCTCCAACGTAACGAGCACGGGCATGGTTACACTTGGCCAGTGCTTGGGTGGAAGGCCACCCAAAGACTGGTTGAGGTGTGGTGGAAAGTGGTAACTGAGCAGCTAGAAGTCTTTGCGTGCAGTCGGTATGATGGGTGTGGTGGTGGGGTTCCAGCTGTGTGCTGGAGGACAGGGAGATATTTTGGGGAGCTGGAACACTGGTAGTCGTGGATGTATAAAAAGTTAAACATCACTGATGACTTTGCTCAGCAATTGAGCTGATAACACAGTTCCCTTTCCTAATTTTTATTTCAGTTGCTGCTGTCTGCCTCTGGATTTTGACTCAAATCCTTACAAACTTGTCTTTTGCTTCCTTCCCAGCATTGCTGTTCGCGCTGTTCTCACACAGACTTTTTTGTGATGTGTGCTGTGTTTCGCAGCTGCTGGATGACCTTGTTTAGTATAATTTGCAAAGGGCTTAGCGGTGCGGTGTTCTGTAGGAATTATTGTCACGTTTAGAAGAATTAAAAATCTTTTGCACGTTGCTATAACAGCTGGAAGCATAATTTTTAAAATGATGCATAGGTGTTAATGAGCATAAACATTTTATGTGGTGAAAAGGATGTATGACCTTATTTAAGTAGCTTGGGAAAGAAAACGTGTCCATCCATAACAGTCGTCTCTCTTCTTGCTGACTTCCTCATATGGGGTTTTTCAACTGCTGTGAAATTTTCAGGTCTGTTAGTGCTGATCTCTTAACGTCTGTCTGCCAAGTTGTGTTAGTGGGATTTCGCTGTAGGCAGTTGCCTTAGCTGTCACAAAGATTAACGGATGCATACCTTGAAAAATCAGCTTTGTAGGATGAGGAGGTTTTGGAAT
This sequence comes from Pterocles orientalis, assembly GCA_011057875.1. Lineage (NCBI taxonomy): Eukaryota > Metazoa > Chordata > Aves > Pterocliformes > Pteroclidae > Pterocles > Pterocles orientalis. Next base: position 43,292 of record WKFP01013200.1, on the reverse strand, counting down.
GTCTGCCTAGTTCACTGTGGGTGCGCAGCATAGTTTTGGGGGCCACTGATGTCCATGGTTTTCTCTGTAAAACCGCCATGTGCTTTGTTTTGGCGCTAATGTTTTCTTTCTGACTCTGTGGTAGAAAGAAGTTTGTGCTCCAAATGACGTATTTAGTTAAAAAAAAATACCACAAGCTGGTAGCATCTGCTTAAAATTTTCAGTTTAAAGATGGCATGGAGTTCGTCTTCCAGAGGAAAGTGTTTCTACTAAAACGGTACAGTGCTGGCTTTATCTGCCATTTGCATCCCGTTTGGGAAGTGTTGCACTGAAGGAAAACAGTGATTTTTTTTTTTTTTTTAATTTTTTTGTTTCCCCCCCAGAAGATATAGATAGCATATCAGAAAGGGTGAGGAGGACTGTGTACTGTGGGAGAGGGGTTATAACATGGAGTCGCTACTTGAGCTCACAAAAGATAAGAGCTAATGAAAGTTTGTGTTGTTACCGGTTTAGTTGTGTTTCGACAGGAGGATCTGCAGAAGGGAGGCTCTCCGGGGAGGCTCCTTGCTGGGGTGTGGAGCTGAGAAGGTGCAGCGAGTGTGCCTGTGCAGGGTGCGGGCTGAGCAGAGTTACTGTCCCGGGGATGAAGAACAGGGATTTCACTTGGAAGAATGTTACAGATAGTATAAGAAAATACTTAGTAGAAAATACCATTGACCAAAAGCATTATCCGCCGCAGCAAACTACTGCAGGAGGCTTGAAACAGCCGGATAGCTCTGTTACCAGGGGTGACGCTGGTATTGTGCCCTCGTGTCGTGGCAGCTGAGAAGTGGACTCAGTCGTGCTGGCTGGCTGCAGTGATGTTGGGATGAAATTGGTTCTTTGCCGTTGGTTATTGTCTGTTTTATTGAGATAATGCTCGTGGAAGTAGGTGTGCTTCCCTGCAGTGCCGTGGCAGCAGTTACCTCTAGGTACAGGATACAGGCTTCGATGAATCATGAGTTTGCTCATCACGTCTGATACTTTTAAAATAGAGTGTTTTTGGATTTGCCTTCTCACGTAAGAATCATTGGTTCCTGTAAGACGGTTCCTCAGTGAAAAACGGAACAAATTCCCTGGCGATGGCAGGTGATGCGGGGCAGTGTCAGTACGGTTCTGGCGTTAACGTCGTTAGCCTTTTGTTTGTATGTTTGTACACTCAGAAGGTATTTGGCACCGGTCTCTGTTATTTTATATAGAGCCTGGGATTTTTAAAAAGACTTTTCTCGTTGACTGAGTAGGACTTTCGTGACATGCTTAGCTTTGAACTGTTGCCCAAAAACTGATGCAACTGGTAGTTTGAATTTCTGGGCTGGATTCTTATAGAATGGTGATGTCAGCTGTCATCACTGCTGTAGCTGAGAATAATCTAAGGCTTGTCTCCGGCATAGGAGAAACCAGGAGGTTGTGTTAATGGTGGGATGAAAGGATTTACTTCTGTTGGCTGGTTGTTGATGATGCCACTGTTTCCTTTGTGTAGAAAAATTCCTGTCTCCAGCCGATCACAATTTGCAGTCCTGCAAGGACTGGTAGGAACCGAGGCAGATGACAAACATATTCCTGCAAGGAAATCGCAGTCGGTTCCCGGAGCGTGTGGTGTCTGGTTTCCCCATCTCTCTCTCCCTGCCTCGTGCTCGCACACACACGCAGACAGAGGGGATGCACTGCGACTGTCGGCAGGGACACGTGAAGACACAGAACGAACGAAAGCTTTTGTTGATGTCCTGGGCTGATGTCCTCAGAGTTTTGAATAAGGCCAATGTCTGTGGACTTCAGAAAACCATAGTTGACTAGAGACACTAGGTGCTATCTAATAGGCACTTTTTTATTTTTTACTTTAGATTGGAGAGCTAATTGGGAAAACTTAGACATTTTGAAAAAGAATGCTGACTGTTGTCTGAAAGGTGACAATCACAACTGAAGCACTCTGCCATTCTCCATCCCTTGCTCAGCTGCTAGATTTTTTCCCGTGGGACCATCAGGAGTTTGAAGTTCTTCAGGATTGTCCTTGGTGTATTAATTTTAGAAATGTCTTGCCTTGTTTGTTTGTTTGTTTTTGGCGGCAGTTCTCTGAAGAACACGTAGGATCTGTGTGAGCACCTGGTGGTGGTCAGGAACGTTCACATTCCGGGCTGCAGAAGGCCTGTTGCCGTAGGCAGCTCGCTGTCCTTTCCCTTCTTCTGCAGGTGTTTAAGAACTTTGTTACTGAATGTCCAGATTTCTTTTTGAGATTTTTTTATTATTTCGCTCTTAAATTGTATCTCAAAACTCAGTGTTGAGGAAGCATCGGTGAGTTGCAGGTTATACGTCGTCTCTTGGTTGGGTCTCAGCGACTCAGAGACGGGTGCGGACCACGTTCATTGTTTCTCTGTGGGGATGCGCAGGTACTCTGTTTGTTCGGCCGCAGGGAAGTTGTTCTGCACGTTGATGCTTAAGTCGACAGAGCTCTGGGTTGGTGTTTCAGTCCGTGCAGCTGCATCGGTCCTGCCTGGGTTACTGGAATTCATTTCGTGTGGCTGCTGTCAAGTTTCAGCTGGTGTAAAACAGAACATCTCAGTTGCTCGTGTTGACACATCACTTGGGGCACCTGCATTGTCAGTTCGGGATACGGCAGGGAAGAGGGGCCCAGGAAAGCTGGTCGATGTTCAAGGATCACCTTCTCCATGCTCCAGCGGTCCGTTCCCGTTACGGGGTCAGGCAAAATTGCGAGGAGGTGAGGGGAGAGCCGTGGATACCGTCTACCTGGGCTTCAGGAAGGTCTTTGACCCTGTCTCTCAAGATCTTCACGTACAACACTCGCATTCACAGCAGAACAGAACTATTCTCAGTATTAACTTCTCAGATATCGTTTGAGTACTCCTCTGCATTTTTAACCAATGTAATCCTTCACAGCAAATGTTTAGAAGGAAGTGATGGTTTTTTGGATAGCAGGTTCTTTTCATTCGGTGTATTTTTTTCTATAGGTTCGGATCGCGTTACAATTAGACGATGGCTCCCGTTTACAAGACACCTTTCTCTGTCAGCAGACTTTGTGGGAACTTCTCAACCATTTTGCAAAGATCAGGTGAGCAGTGCGGTGAGAAAATACTTGTTTGGATGGATCTCTGCGTGCCGGTCGTTAGCTGCTGTTATGGTGGTCCAGCTAAATCCTGCAGATTTGTAGAATTTGAATTTATTTGTCTGTGGCTTTTCCTTTACAGCGCAGACATTTGCCTTTTCCTTGCTCTTTCAGAATTGACGCTCCGTGGTTTCATTATTATTTTTTAAGCATGGTCAGTGACAAACAGCCTCTGTGTGGCTTTCTCGTGTATTAGTTGGTTATTTCTTTGGTTTGAATTTTGACCTTTTTATATAATTTTCCTCCTTTGGAGCGGTTTTATTTGTCACAGGTTATTGTAATACTAATAGTTAATGCACATGCTGCTCTCCTTAAGGTTTAATTGCCACAGTGTGCTGAGCATCGTTAACTTCAGTTCATAAGACGCAGCTGTTCTCTTCTGCCCTCTGGAAGCTGAACTCAGATGTTTGGACAGACTCTGCAAACTTCTGATTAAGTTCAACAAGTAGCAAAGATGCTGCGTGTGACCTGGTCACGAGGAAGCTGGATCCCCAGCCCTCCCGACGGGTCTCCGGGGCTGCGCTGCTTTCAGCGTGCGCTCGCTGCGTTGACTAAAGAGTCAGATAGCTGTTGACCTTTGAATCCTTCCTTCGGCTTTCCAACTGGAGATGTTTTCCTGGAATGCTCAGCCGCTCTAAATGCGTGAGGGGAAGTATTCTAAATCCACTGGAATTTCCCCTGGGTTTCCAGCGTCCATCTTGGCTAGTTGGGTCTGGAGAAGGTCTGGAAGCTATTGTGGGGCTGCTCCTCCTCTCAGCGTGCGGCAGTCCTTGCACAAGATGTTTACAGGCCCTGTCAGGTCACTACATGAAGGAATCTAATCTGCTTGCCGTTCCCCTTCTGAAGAACAGCACATCAAAGAAATGACAGTGTGTTTGATGTGTGTGCTTGCCTCACTGCGTGCATGTCATGGATTAACAGCAGCTGGAGGAGGAGCCTGCTGGCTTCCAAGAGTTATACAAAAATAAGTCTCTGGGGGATCTTTGCTTGGAGCCTGTTCTGCAGGGACGGGTTGAGGGCACAAGCGTTGCACGCCCCTTTAGCGTGAGGCCTGGGAGAGCTGCTGCTTCTCTGTCTCCTGCTCTTGCCTGGCTGGCAGCTTCGTAGGCTCTTTCACGTAGAAGTGACTGCAGCCTGGCCGCTGGACGGCGGTTTTGAGAATGGCTGTGGCTCTTTGGTGGTATCATTCGTTGAGTTCAGGTATTTTCCGTACATCTTCAGAAGGCACTTCAAGGCAAAGCGTTGCTCGAGCTGAGAAAGCAGTTTTGGACAGATGACTTACGCCAGGTTTCCTCTCTCGTGGGTCTGTGCGGTGAGGACGTGTGTTCCATTGTGCCTCGGCTTCTCTCCTCCTGGAAGGTGATCATCCGCCTTTCCCGACAGACGGGCGACTTGGGGCTCAAGCTTTTATTCCTCTGGGCTGTTTTGTCCTTTTCTGTGATTCCGCACTGTTTCCTCTGTGTCTCAGCAGTCCTTTATCTTTTGTGCACTTTTATCGAGGATTCCTGTAGGGAGGACACGGCTGAGCCTGACTGGAAGCAAAAACCACGGAAAGCGAGGCAGGGATGACCAGCTGTCCGGCGTTGTCTGGCAGAGCCTGAGTGCACAGAGCCTGCTCGGCTGTGCTAAAGGTGGTCTCGTAGGTGCTATTTTGTTCCAACCTTCTAATCAAGAGACAAGGTTTTTTTCTGCCTTTCCATCATCACGTTGGTCTTTGGACTTGGTTTCTGCTGCGAAAGGAGGGAGGGAGGTTGGAGCCTGGGTCTGGAATCACAAGGTCATGCTTTTTCTGTGTTGGGAACTTCGTCTCTTGATTCCTGCAGACCATTGTATGCAGCTTTCTGTCCTTGACAGAGAACAGCTGATTGCAGAACCGCCAGTGACAGCAGACCTGTTCTAGTGTTGTTTTGGTTGTTCATCCCGAGTTAGAAAAAGTCAGAATGGACCCAGCCTTGATCTCTGTCACCCTTTTCTTACAGTCACTCCCTGTTCCACCCCCAGGTGTGATGCTCACAAATTAAAACACAGAGAACGGGAAGTGTTGGGTGTAAGTGATGCACCGGACATACGCAGTCTGAGTTCCTGCTGAAATTTTGTGACACTTGGACATCAAGCTGAGGGATGTTTTGCAAATGCATTTAGGAGAATGTGTGGTTATGACAGAATTACAAACAAGGCAGAGAAATTGTTGAAGCAGAACTGTCTTTCCAAAACTTCTCATTTCCAGTGGAAAATACTGGATTTTTTTCAGGCTGCCAGGGTCCTGCAGGTTTTGTTTTTTGGAGTTCACTGCAGAGACTGACGAGGCCGTTAAGCGTGGGTGCTCACGGTAAGTCGGTCATTGCAAAGCTCCTCCTGAGCTCCGTGGTCAACACCAGCGCAATGGGGCAGAAAATGGCCATTGGCTTCGGGGACCAGCTTCAGCCTCCTTTGTCCGGGGCCTCGGGCGATGAGCGAGGATGTGTGGCTTGGCCGGGCTGCCAGGTGGATTTCATCAGCTGGTTTGCAGAGAGGTGGCTTCCCTTCAAGTCACAGGCGACGCGTGATTGTTTCCTGGTGGAGCCGGGCACGGGGAAAGCCATCTTTTCCCCCCAGAGGCTGGACTGCCGAGAGCGCTCAGATCAAGGGAGTTTACCATGAGGAAGAATTTCAGCTGTTTTGCTTTTGATGATAAAACAGCTGTTGCGATGCAGATGGTATATACAGCTCCCTACCAAGGGACGTCCTGGGGCAACTGCAGTGACGGAGAGCTCAGGACAGCGTGTGCTGACAGGAGCTACTGGGTGCTGTGGAGAGGGATCAGTCTCATCCGTTCTCTTTGTGTTGATGGGGAATATCCTGGGACAACTTTCTCACCTTCTGTTCTGTGGTTTCCCCTGATAAGCTGAAACTTTTGAATCTAAAACTTGTGAAAAATACACTTGTGAGGACTTGGCCAGTTATCTTCCCAAACAAGCAGGAGCTTTCCTGCTCACCTTTTGCTATCGGTGTGTTTGTGGGGGAGAAGCAAACTGTTCTTCTCCTTAATCTCGTGTTTTTCCGCATTCTCAGCTGATTTCAGTTTGAGTTTCACTTTGACTGCTGAAGGGGAGACCAGCATGAGTTTCTTCTGCTGTTGAATCTGATTCTCTCACCGATTTCAGTGCTCCAGTGTAACGTACTGGTTAATTCTTTAAGGCTTTTTACTTTTCTGCAGGCATCTGAGGCTTGCTTGCTAAAGGTGTTAGTCCGTATTTTCCCAGAAAACCCTGCTGTAGGGTTTTCCACGTGTATTCTCTTTTGAAATTGCATGATCTCGGATGGATGAGAACTGAGACTTGCTGTGACAGGCACTGATTGCCTTTTCCCCATCCCTCCTCTGTGTTTGATCAAGTGGATGTGTAACAAAGCTTCTCTTCCACTTGAACGCCTCAGAGTTGCTTATCTGGAGGAAAAGGGGAGGAGTAGCATCTTCTCAAGAGTAGCATCTTCTCAAGAGTAGCATCTTCTCAAGAGTAGCATCTTACTGTTTTTTCCCCTTCTCTGTGCTGAGTCCTTCACTTACGTCTTCCTCTGCAAATGGCTCGTCAGCAGTCTCCATAATTGATATTTGTCCTGCTTCACTGCAGTGCTTAAACGTGGGTTGATCTCCACTTTGTCTGCTGCGGCAGCCTTTCCTTTGGCTTTGCTTTGTCTCTGGTCTCCAGAGTCTGAAAGCTTATGCTGCTTCTTTTTTCTTTTTTTTTTAATTTTTATTTTTAATCTGTCTGATACTCAGATAGCCAAAGTCTTTGTCCTCGGGATTATTTGCTTTAGAGCAGTATTTAATTTTGTTTGTTGCTGTGCATACATGGAAAGAAACTGACCTGTCCACAAGGAAAGTACAGTCTAAACTGTAATAAAATATTTAACTTGGATAAGGGGTTAAAAAGAGCAAGTATTATTAAAGGTATGTTCCAGATCGCGTACTGAGGCACATGAGGAGTGATGTGCTCAAATTTATCCAGTAAGATCCACTAATTTCAAAATTAAGTTTGATGATTTCTCCTTCATTTTTAAACTGTCAAGGCTGTGCTTGAGGAGCGGTGAATGCACCGGAGCAAATTCTTTCCCTGGTGTCTGACACCGACTCTGTGAGCTGGGGGATGGTTGTTGCTGGAGGAACACGGAGGAGAGTGTTGCTGGCTCGTGTCACTTCTTGCTATTGCTCTGCGCTGGTTTTGGAGGGGGTAGGCTGTTCTACAGGTGCTGCAGTATTTTGCTCTTCGTTGCAGGGAGTTTCTGGAACAGCAGGGTGAATGCTCTCCAGTCTGTATTTACATGCGAGATGAGGTAAGTCAGCAGAGTCTCCTTAACTGTCTCTCCTCCTTCTGTCCCTAAAAAATAAGAAAAAATCAGCTCTGCTTTCCAACCTGGAAAGTGTTTCTTTTGAACTTTCTGGAGAGGGGAAGTAGAAAAATGTTGGTCTTTTCAAAGCATGACGTGTCTGTATGGAAAAAAGCTCTCTTGGAACGTAACCCTGGGCCCATAAAATGAGCTCAATGACCTGTTTGTGTTTTTCTTTCCAGCTTCTTTTAAAGCTCGAGTCAAAACAGTGGTTTCATTTTAATAAATATTTGCTTTTCTCTGTGTTTTGATCTCTTGCTATTAATGTTTTGTTTAATATTTTCTGTGTGCGTATTACGGAATTTGTTCTCCCTAGCTGTCCCCTTCACTTCCCACTGACCTCTGTGGACAGATCATCTTTATTCTGGAACGGGTCGTTAGGAGCAGATGGGAGGTGTATGGAATGAAGTCGGCTGTCTTTCGGCTCCGAGATTTTCTCTGTGATTTAACTTCTGACATTAGAATAGTGCTTTGCTGAGGTTGGATCTGATTTGTGTGTGTGGGATGGAGATAGACGTAGGTCATCTTCCCTTGGGATCATTTAATAAGCAGAGAACTTGGTAAAGCAGTACAGGTGAATGCAGATGGGTTCAGGTCTTATTTCCAGCTGCAGAAGGAATGAGTTCTGAGCTGTTCCTGGTGCTGTGGGGTGTTTGTTTTGATACAGGCTTCTTTCTAGAAAGAGTACTTTAGATGCTCTCCCACGGAGGCAGTTGCCGTAATTACTTTCCTCTGTTTCTGTTGCAGATCTCGGGAAAAGATGCCCTGGAGAAGACGACACTGAAGTCACTGGGCCTGACTGGAGGCAGTGCCATCGTCAGGTTGGGAGGAGCAAAGTTTGGGCTCTTTTATTTTTCCTTTCCACTCTGGTGGTAAATTTGTTTTGTTTCAAATACCCCCCCGAAAATGCATGAAATGTTCAAAAGGACAAACATCACGGCAGTCAGTAATTATTGCATTTGCCTGTTTATCTGAAACTGCTGCCCAGATGTGCTTCCCACAGCTGCAGATGCTGGCACTGACCAGTCATGTGCAGATTAAAGGGGCTTGTTTGCTTCTTTCTTTTTTTAATTTTTCCTTTTTTTTTTTCCCCCCCCCTCTGAGTGGAGCAGACAATTCAAAGTCAGAAGGCTCTCCTAGGTGACAGTCATCTGCCACTTCCTTCTTCCCTGCTTTGGGTTTCAGACATTAAACTCCCCATCCCTGCAGTCCTCCTGCTGCCTGTCTGGGAGGGTGAGGTGGGGTGACAGCCTTCCTGTGATCTTCTAGCCAGGAGTGATCAGAAGCTGTGCTTCGCAACTCGCTGCTGTTTTTCCTGGAAGGCAGGTTTCTTCCTGTGGAGCGGGTAGTTCCTGTTCTGCTTTTTTTTCACAAATCCCTGACCCCCCCACCCCTCGCTTCAGAGCAACTTTGTGAGTGTCTGGGGGAAGCAGATCATTGAATTAGGGGTAGATTTGAGTCTAGCTGTCGTCTTTGTGTCATGGTCACATTGAGAATGGGGAGGGCAGTACTGTGAGGATAAATTATTTTGTTTTTATTCCTTTTGGTGTCTTCTTTAAGAGTTGTCATGAAGAAACGCCGTTCGTCTGGTCGGGAGGAAGCTGTGGGTGCCACGGTGCGCTGTGATGAGCTGACAGTGGGGCCGGGCTCTGTTGACGGAGCAGCGGATGTGCCCCTACCTCAAGCAAACACATTCCCAAAGGACTTGGACCACAGGGATGTGTCCATGTCTTTAAGCAGCTGCACAGACAAGCAAGACTCGATTACAGAATCTCATGCCAGCTCGGAGGAGCTGTGCCCTTCCTCGGAGACCGAGTCTACCCCATTTGTCCCTTTTTTTGGAGATGGACAGCGTCTGGGGGACCCTTCTGTAGCTGCACCATCTCTTGGGTTAGACACGCCATCTTCAAAGCTGCCAACAACTTCTTCCAGCCCTGGAGGCCCTTCGAAGCCAAAGAAGTCTAAGAACAGCCAAGAACTGCAAGAGGAGCAAGAGCAGGTAAGGGAAAATTTGTTTGCAGTGAGGGCTTTCTCTATCTTGCCTTGCCTGAGGCTGAGCTCCTACGAGGAAAAAGATGTTTCCATGTGTAAGACTGTTGCCCACAGGGTTCGGTGCCTTGGTGACGTACAGCTCTGCCAAGAGTTCAGTGAGGAAATATTGCACTTTGGACAGTTTACAGTAGGAAGGATGAAGGATGGGAATTTAAGAATTTGCTGTCCCAGAGGCAAGCAAAGCTTTGACTGTCCTTGAATGGTTCTAATGGAGGCAACACAACTGCGTTAGAAGCACAGTGCAGAAGAGCCTCCGTCTCTGTGCTTCAAATTCCACTTTGTCACCTGAGCCCTGGGTACTTGTCCTTCTCTTAAAAATCCCTGTCTGCTCTGTAGCTTTGCTGAGTATGAGCAGAGTTTGGTCAGACCTGGGTTTTATAAGACTCTGAAGGTGCTTACTGCTTGCTGTGACTGACCGATCTCCAAGAGCACGCAGAAGGTGTAAGCTCGGTTGAGTTTCATGTATGGAAAGGGATCACTGTTCTAGCCCGTTGTGGGATTGTCTTGTTGCAGCTTGATCTCATGACTTCCCAGATCTGTGAAGATGGGCAGAGTTTCTAACTCTTAGGTTGTAAAGTGTGCTCAGATTTCTCATCTGAGCCTTTCTGTGGCATGTGCAACTCCATAGTAAAGCTGTTGTAAAAGCAGTCGCCCATCTGCTCCCTCGGTTCCTTCTACCTGTGGTCACTGACAGAGGGTTTAACACTTTTGGTGACACAAGTGGAATATAAGGGGTATGGATCTAGGAAAGGAATTTTTCAGCTACAGTTGGATCTTACTGGTCGAGAGTTCAATATTTGAAAAAAACAGGTCTGGATCTCTCCTGTTCCTCTCAGTCTAGTCCGACCTCTTCTGTAAGTCTTAATTTTTGTAGTATCGCAGATGAAGCAGAAACCTTCCGTTGTTCAACTTCTCTATTTCTGCTCGCATATGAGTGTTTTCTGCCTTGCTCTAAAATACCCTGCGTCTTAAATAGAGCCCACCTCTCTGTAAGCCTTTCCCCGAAGGTCACGTTGCCCCTCTGTCATCACGGGTGGTGTCTCTGGAGTAGACCCGTACGAGTGAACGCTGGCGGTGCTTTAGCCCACGCAGAGCTGATGGCTCCAGAGTGCTGCGACGCTGTCACAGGATGCCTTTGAGTGATGTTCTGTGGGGCAGCTGCATGGCATCAGATGCCTTCAGCAAGGTTGGATGTGTCTGGGAGTAGGGTGGGATGGGGTGCAGGAGGTGTTAGATGGGTGTGCGTTGGTGGTTCCACATCCCGCGTGCTCCCCGTTCCCGGCACAGCTCATCACTAGGGCTGGCTTCAGCGTTCAGAGATCCCCGTCATTGCTTCCCACTCTTAGTCCCTCCTAGAGATGGAGTTTTGCATTTATCTCTGGTTCTGACCCAGCCGCGAGATCAAACAGCGGGAAGCTGCTGCAGGGAAGAGGCGCCTGGTGAGGTTCAAAGGGAGCTGGGCCCGGGAGGAGTTGAGCAAGGCTGTGTCACGTGCTCTCGCGCTGTGTGGAAATCCTGCCTTGGTTGACTTCTCTGTGGTTGCAGTCCGTTCTTAACGCGTTTCTGAGTTGTTCAGGAGCAGAAGCCAGGCCCTGGAAGGACTCTGGAGCAGTTGCAAGGCGGCAGGAAGAGCCTTGCCAGCGCGGTGGTGGATATTCCCCGCGTTAGAACCGTGTCTGGGTCCGTCTGATGGGTGTTATTTGACCTTTGGGAACAGACCCTGGGCATGGAGGGCTGAGCAGGAGGCCGGGTGATGTGTCCAGCCTCGTGCATTGCGAGCGTCAGCCACGCTCTGGCCTCCGAGGGCTGGGGAGGAGGAGTCCGGCTGCGCCTGGGGGGAAGGAGGGAGGGCAGGAGTGCCCGGGCTTGTGGCCCTGTTCTTCACCAGCCCTGCTGCCAGCACGGCTCCGTACGCTGGCTGGACAGACAGAACGCCTTTTACCATTTTCCTGGCTGCAGTCAGTGTGCAGCCGTGCTGTTGGGCGCGGAGCTGAGCGGCGGTGGCCCGAGGACTCTCCCGATCCGGCATCCTTCTCAGAACTCGTCCAGTTCAAACCACTCGGAGGCACTTCTGGAGCCAGCCTCCCTTCCCGTCTGAGAGCAGCTTGGGAAGCAGCTGCAGATCCTGTTGGGGGGGTTCTGCCCTTGTGTTAAACAGCATGTGATTTTGGCTGCTGCTTTCAAGGCCTTTGATCTCTGCTGCTTTTGCTGCTGATTGATTGCGTTTTGTTCCCTCCTCCATTCCTGCCATCCTCCGCTCTCCTTGCTCGCAGCAGCAGCAGCAGAGCAGGGCTCGCCACATGGCATCTGCTTTTTGTCCCTTTTCAGTCCTGAGGAAAAAACCCAAAACAAAACAAATTATTTTTAAACATCAAAGGTCCATTTTTGTAAAAGAATCTTCCCATTAATGCTTTGCCTGTGTGTGGTTTTTGAAGCTGCAGAGAGAGGCTGGATAAAATCTGTGCCGGCGTCCCTTCGTTTCTTGAGCTAAAGATGGTTTACAGGCAGCTGCACGCTGGCTTTGATGTCAGAACATCAGTTATTAGAAGGTAACTTTACACCAGATTCCCCCGAGATTAGAGCTCCCAGAGGTGGTGGGAGGAGGTGGGTCTCCAGGGAGAGCTGCTGCTGTGCGGAGCACCACGGCCTCTGCTTGGCTCCAAACGGGGTACAGGGGGTACAGGAGATGATACAGGGGGTACAGGAGAGGATACAGGGGGTACAGGAGATGATACAGGGGATACAGGAGATGCAGGGGGTACAGGGGGTACAGGGGGTACAGGGGGTACAGGAGATGATACAGGGGATACAGGAGATGATACAGGGGATACAGGAGGTACAGGGGATACGGGCTTTCCTCGGCATCCCTGCTTGCCCAGGTGGTGACTGCAGGGCACACCGTGTTCGTCCCGACGCCTGGGTTTGTCGCGTGGACGGCCGGTTCGCAGGCTGCCTGGTCCCTGCTGTGGGTAGATGCCTCCAGCCCGTGGGGAAAGCGCCGATGGTTCAGCGTTGGTAGCAGGGGTGGAGAGTCTGTGGGTGACAAACCCTCACGCTGCGTCAGAAATAGACAGCAAATGCACGGCGTGCTTTCCTCCGGAGTTACACAGGGGAGGGTAGAAACGGGCTGCGCTGGCCCCCGGTTGTCACAGGAGATGGTTCCCTGTTGTCGCGGCTGCAGGAGGCACGAGGTGTGTCGGGGTCTGGGAAGCGAGCTGCAGCACCTGGTACCCTCCTTGTGCTGAACCGCCACGGGAGGGTGGCCTTCGGGTTCTGTCTGTGCTTCAGGGCTGGTGGTGGCACGTTAAAAGAAGGCGGCACTGAGAGCACTCGGATTGAGAGAGGCCTCGTGGGGATACCTGCGTGAGCAAAAGGCAGTGGGTGAAGAAAGGACCAGGGCGATGGCTGGGTGCTGGGGAGGGAAAGAGAGAATTGGTGGAGCACCAGGAATGGATGGATGCCTTTCTCTCTGAAGAGTTCCTTGTCTGTAAGGAGGGGAGATGTATGGTTGATTTCACGGGGTGTTAAATACGTGGCGGAAGAGAGATCCCGGTGTTAGTGTGGTGAGGCAGTCTCTGCACCCTTCGAGGCAAAGCAGGGATGTCTTGGTTGAAAGGGCGTGGTAGACACCTTGTGCGGCTCTCCTCTGATCAGTCTCTGTTGCGCAATGCTGGAGTTGAGTTGCAGAAACTCTGAAAAACAAGCTCAACCCACCTGAGCTGTGCTTCACAAAAACTCGCTCGTTGCAGCTCTCCAGAGGTCACACTCTGTTGGTGGGGGTTAGCTGAACACTTAACGTTGGGGAATTCTCACTCTGTGTGTTTGCAGGCGTCGGACATGCACAGATCTGCTCATACAGTGTTTCCTCGTTGAGGAGTTGCTCAGTTACGTGTCTGGGTTTGGAAGTTAAGATGCTCAGCATTTGGTGTTGGCTGGAGAAAGGGATGGAGCTGTCGATGTGGGAGCTAAAAGGGAGCGGTGCCTGCGCGGGGCCAGCACAGGTTTGCTGCAGGGCGTTAACGGGGACGTCTCGGCCAGATGTGTGCTGCAGGGCGTTAACGGGGACGTCTCGGCCAGATGTGTGCTGCAGGGCGTTAACGGGGATGTCTCGGCCAGATGTGCGCTGCAGGTCGGGAGTGGGGCGCTTGTGTCTGGGAAGCAGGGGATCCTGTATCCCGTCACGTTGCGGCAGGCTGGCAATGGCTCCAGAGGGGAAGGTCCTACTGCCCACTCGCGATGGAGACCCGCGGGTGCTGGCAGCACCGGGGCCGCCGTGCACCAGCCGGCTCCCGCAGCGTGGCTCTGCGCGCTCAGGATCGCTGCCGCGGCGCTGGGCATCCCTCCCCGGAGCCCTGGGAAAGCTGCCGTCGCTCCCTCACCCCTCGGAGCTGACCCTGCTCAACTTTCTAAAAGTAGCCCAGGGTCCCACCCACACAACCTCCCTCTTTTAATTTCTCAAATTACCCTTTAGTGCCCACAAGCAGAGTGAACATTGCCTTGTAATTTGTGTTGTTGCTTTTGACAACGGAGGGAGAGTCGTCCTGTTCCCCAGGGGCTGTGCTGGGGGAAGGGAGGGTGGGCGGAACAGAGGGGGGAGGACATTTGGGCGTTAATTGGGATTGGGAAGGGTATATGAGGGGAGAAGGAGCAGGCATCGCGTTTGTTCGTAGAGTCTGGAGCTGCGTTAGGCTGGCCGCTGACTGTACGGAAATGCTGGATTAACTGCCGGAGTTTTTGTTCTTTCCCCCGGCATCTCCTGCAGCACGCTGTTCCGTTTGCTTTGTGCGTTTGAACATTGCTAAGATTTTAAAAGTTTGAGTTGATCGGGAGCCAGCAGATGTAACTGCCTGTGTGTGTGACTGCGGCAGTGCTGTGTGCTCTCCCCCTGTGTGCCGTACTTACAGCCGCAGCAAAGCGATGGGTCGGGGACTAATCCAAGGTGTTTTCATTCTGTAGCTCGTAGCACGAGAGCCACTTGTGTGTCACCCAGACCTCCTAGAACCACTTCCCGCTGACCCAGAAGAACTTCCTGATGAGTTTTTTGAAGTCACAGTGGATGATGTCCGGAAACGTTTGGCACAGCTGCAGAGCGAGAGGCAAGTTCCCGTCCTGCGGGCGACTGCGGTTGTTCCAGGTCCTTCTGGTGAGCAGAGCGACGCCAAGCGCCTGTAGCTGGCTGGGATCTCTGCGTAAAGGGTTCATGGTCGGCGCTGGAGTCTCTGCCCGTTGTGCTGTGACAGAACCTGTGTTTTCTGCGGGTTGGTTGGGCGTTTGTGCAGGGGATGATGGTTTCACGCAGATGTGCGGAGTCTGTGGTGCCTCTGCGGTGACGAGTTCATCCGAGAGCCTCAGGCTGCTCGGGGTGGGCGCTCACGGAGGGAGGATTAAGAGAAAGATTCCTTCTCGAGCTCTGTGTTTCAGGGAGCTACTCAAAGCCACTTGATATCTCCCCTCTTGTTCTTTCTCTCCTTCCCCCTTCTGAAAGAGAAGCCGCTGCCGTGCTTTTGTCTGCTGGGGGCCCAGAGCAGCGGTGAGCTCCGGCTCCCTTGTGATCTGGCTTCACATTAACTGTTGGGGACGGGATGGATGGAATTTGTACCTTGGGATGGACAGAGGTACGAACACAGGGATCCAGCCCCATGAGAACAACTCCCACTGCCTTCAGCAGCAGCTAGCAGCATTTCCAGCCGGTACGGAGCACCTTGTATTTTAAATAACAGAATTAACCTTTTATTGGACATCATCAGAAGAGACCAGCTTTGAGACCTTACCCACTGGAAATAAAGCAAAATCAAACTGAGCCACAAATCAGGACACGAGAACGTTTGGAACACACACAGAGGGAAAAGGCAGAGGAAGCCGGGCTGACCAGGCAGCTCCCTGTTCAAGCAGCTTGCTGTCAAATATTCACGATTTCACTGTGCTTTCATTCCAGTTCTGAACTGAAACCTCTGGTTAAGAGCCTCTCTGTCACAACAGCCTTTTGCCTCTTATGTTCCTTAAATAAATTAATGTCATGAATGTATTTAGTTTCAAGTGGATCACAACATTCCTTTAAACATGACGAGCGCTCTCTGAGACCCCGGGAGAGCCTGCTCGACACTGTAACCGAGTCCGAGTTGAACTTTTTACTTTGAGCTGAATTTTTTCCCCCCCACAGGCCGCTGAAACCCAGAGCACGCAGACTGGCCTGAAATTGCTCTGCTGCTTGTGGGTCCAGAGTATTTAGTGGTGCAAGTGTAGGATCGTTTGGGTCGGGGTTACTGGAATACAGTCCCCTCGGAAAAGGACCTAATTTCCAGATTTGCTGATGCTTGTCGTCCCTCTTCCTCTCACAGCCAGGGATAAAAATAAAATCAAGTTACACACGAAACTGATACCCGTTGGCTTCTCATCTCAGCTGGCGAACCTTAACAGAAGCTAGCTGCACACAGTGCCATGGTTTAAATCCCGTTGAGTTCTGACCTTGTGAAGAGCTGGGAATTGGTAGGAATCGGCGGTCGGTACGCAGACAGGGAGAGGAGCAGGTTAGTTTCACGTTCGCTCTCCAGCCCGTGAGCTGGCGCTGCCAAAGCCTCTGGGGCTGTGCCAGAGGCGGCTCTGGGCGCCGCTGGTGAGGGGAGAGGTCCTTCAGACTGTGCAGGTGTAAGGGGTTAACTTGCAGATAGTGTGCGGAACGATACGATCAAAGTTTCAGCAAAATCGATCTTGGCAAATCTACTCAGGATGAAGTGCAAACAGCGGAAATGGACTGAAGCCGAACATGGGACCTGTTGGATCCAAGCGTATTTCTTTACTTGCAGGAAAATATATAATTGTTTTCTTGAATTTTTGTCTTCTCTTAAATACAGGTAGAATTTTTTTGCACCCACCACTCCTTTTAAAACACCAGTCCACACTGCCAGTTCTTTAATCACCTGAAACTTCTCGTTCTTGTTTTGTTTCCCTGTTGTTAATTAATACCCATTAACTTCTCGTGCCAGGGCTGTTTTTCAGCTTCAGTAGCTCTTTTCCCTCCCTGGAGTAATCACGTCCAACTCGAGTCTCTTGCTTTATAGGATGAAGAAGTCCATCTCTTCTTGAGCAGTCTAAGCAAACATTCCCCTGCTCTTCTTAGTGTATTTTCTGGCATCTGCTGTAGTGAACTTTAATTAACCTGTACAGGTGGAGTTATTTTATACAGTCTTGTTGCTGATGCCCGGTAGTTCCATGTATGGGATTTAAGGGTAGGAACCACTGGAAGGGGGGAAAATGCTGTGAGGGATACGTGGAACAGTTCTCATCAGCCTGGCTTGGACGTTTTTCTTTCTTAATAAAATGAAAATACATCTTAAAATTACAGAAGTGACAGCTTGTCTTCTTCCCTTGTGTCTAGGAAACGCCTGGAAGAAGCTCCACTGATGACAAAATCTTTGAGGGATGCTCAGCTGAAGGAGAAGTTAGAGCGTTACCCAAAGGTAGCCTTTGTTCTTTTTGCAGTCCAGACTTGGGGCTTGAGTAACTTTGGGAATCGGTTTTAATCAACAGGATCTTGAGACTTTTCAAATTCCTGTTGCTGTTAATTGTTGGTGGGACTTGCATAACAGTTGTACCATGTGAAATCATCTGGCCTGCAATGATACTGTTGAGTGGCAGGCGATGTAGCTCCTTTTATTGTGTCCAGATGTTTCAAAACCCTTATGTTGTATCTCATTGAAAGGTAAACGATAAGGTGTTACAGATTGGAGATACCTTACTCTGTCAATATGATCCTAATGCAGTTTCTTGTTTTGGTGATTTACTGCAAAAAAAAAAAAAAAAAAAAAAAAAAAAAAAAAGAAAAAAAAGAGATAAAGTTCCCACGTTCAGTGCTTTCTGACCGGTGCTGATAGTACGTGTTACTTTAGTGTATGGAGGGAGGATTCCTGCTGCTATGGACACACCGTGCCTGTGCATCGCTCGGCGCAGGGAGCCCTGCTCTCTGAACCAGTGCTGCTGCAGGATAGCTCAGACTGCTTCTGCCGATCGCTCTCGTACAGCCTGTGAAAGCCGGACAGCCCGTGTGCTCTCAGGAGCTGCACGGTGATTCTTGGCCAGTATGCTATCCTGCCCCTGTACAGTGAATGTCTTAAATCTCCCCATGAAGAAAACCAACCAAACCAAAGTTGCCCACAAATTCTGAGCCAAGGACGGGTGTTGCGGAACAGCCGCAAACAACTGACCGAATGTATCTGCCTCTGACCCAGGTGGTGCTGAGGGTCCATTTCCCAGACCGTCATGTCCTGCAGGGGTTCTTCCTTCCGAGTGAAACGGGTAAGAGCATCAGTCTGAGCAGCTGCCGCTCACCTCTCGGCATCGATCAGTGGCTCTGGACAGATGTGTCTGCTGTCCGGGGCAGTGACACCGCTCTGAAAAAGCAGCGGTGGCTAGTTATACTGTCCTTCTAGGGCCCCCGAGCTGGAGGAGAGTAGGCTCTGGGGTGGTTAACTTAGTTGAGGGGAGTTTATTTCCAGAACTACTTGGTGGAGACGGTCAGGCCGCCTGATGGCAAAATATTAGTGCTCAGGAAACGGTCCCGCTTGACCTCCCACTGGCGGTGTCCAAACGGCGTGTTACTGAGATGAGCTTGGACACTTCCTCTGTGCTAAAGCCTACAAAGTTTTGGGAAAAAACACCGCCACCACCTTCCCCCATCCAAAACAAAACTGAAAAAACAGGAAGAAGAGAAAGAAGCCTCACCTACTGTAATAAGAATAACAGGGGACGAACCTTTCTGCTTCCGTCCGATCACAACAGACGGTCAGACCGGACTCAAGCAGCTCTTGCTGTTAACTGAGCTCCTCCTGTTCTCAGCTGGCAGCGATGGTTACCCACACAATTTTTTTTATGCTTTTGTATGAAACAAGAGCTTAGAACTAGTTAAGATCTGCTGGTCTCTGCAGATCTTGTAGCTGCAAGACCTTCACTGGCATCCTTAGATTTTGCTAAGGGACCAGCATGCCCAAGTGCCTTTTTTTTTTTTAACCTCCAAGATATTTGTAATAGTAACAGTGTTCTTTTAAGGAAAAGGCAATCTGCAGGCGTGGTAGAGGGCAGTTCTGGTACAGGTTAGACTTTTTGCCCAGCATCTGAAGAGAGAAATGTAACTCAGCAAACCTCTCTCCTTTTTTCACAGTTGGCACGTTGAAGGACTTTGTCAGAAGCCACCTTGCAGATGCGGACTTGCCGTTTTACTTGTGTGAGTGTGCTGTTGGCAACACTTGGCCTTGCTTTACAGAGCCTGTTCCTAGCTCTGGCGCGGATGGGATCTTGTGGTGCCGTGAGGCGTGACCTGGGGAGGAATTCCTTCCGCAAACGCAGCCTCGGCGCGCAGAAAGGTGTGACCTGCCCGCTCAGCCAGCGGTGCTTCTGCCTGACGAGAAGGACGTGGGCAGTGCGGTGTCACTCCTTTAAAGAGCAGTTCTCCCTCCCCTGCTGCTGTATTTATTGTTTTGGTTGCTGGGTGGTCCTGTTTTGTAACCTGTTTTTTAACTTCAGTTATTGCACCTCCCAGAATCATCCTGAGCGATGAGAGTGTGACCCTCCTGGAGGTAAGGACTCGTGCGTGTGCTCTGTGACGCGCTCCGACTCGCTGCTCCCTTCCCCGCCGGGCGCTTTAGCTGCTTTTCGGAGAAGCTGTGCGATGTTGTGATCCCTGCGGGCTTCTGCTCGGCCGATGAACGGAACCAGGTGTTCTGGAGCACAGGCTGCTCGCCAGAAGAGGTCCACCTTGTGCAGCCGGACGCGCGGGCGCTGCGGGAGGGCTGGGAGGGTTTCGCTGTCGCCTGCGTGCGCTCCGCGCCCTGCGGAGGCTGAGCCGTGCCTTGGTACGGAGCCGAGCTGGTGTGAGTTTGCCGTAGCCGCAGGTGGGCTGGCAGGGGAGGAGAGGTGAGACGGGATTCAACGGGTCCCTCGCCAGTTCCTGCAGCAGGGGGTGGAGGCCACAGCACAGAGATCCGACCTTTCGATAATCACTGCATTGGCGGTGGTGAGAATTTATTTTAAGCCAGCTGGCACACTGAGGTGCTCTGTACGTGTAGCTTTTCTCAGAGGCTGAAATTTAGTTTTTCAAATCCAGGTTCCTGGAGGTTTTTTGCAGATGTCGGGTGAGGTGGTCGGGGAGTCTCTGGCCAGTGTGTCGGTCGCAGACGTGTCAAGAGACCGATCGAGGGATTTCGCCGGTGGCTTTGTCGCAGGCTCACCCTGTTTAGAGTGCGCTGTCGTTCAGGGTTTGTGGGCACGTGCAGCGCGGTGCAGTGAAGATCCCTTGCAGGGTAAAGGGTCGAGCAGCCTGCAGTGAGAGTTTTTCCTGATGCCCTGGAGGGAGCAGAGGGGGGAGGCAGGGAGGGGACAGAGAAAGGGACTTTTCGGGCAGCGGTGACTCAGGTAGGGATTAGCATGCCTCTGAAGTTGTTTGTAATGGATCTTTCCAAATTCCACAACCTCCTGCCCAGGCCACGTGGAGGAGAGACACACGTGCAGCTGCTTTTGGGCTGCGAGCGTTGGGCGAAGCAAAGCGTGGATCTCCGTTCGCAGCGGGAAGCCTCTCCCCTTCCTAATGCCCTGTTAGGAATTCTTTGCTGAAGTTCGTTTTTGGGAGCGGTTTTGTTGATGTTGGAGTTCCCTGTATTGTCACCGCGCCTGTGATAGGTTTACTGTCCCGGGGACGGCAGCCCTGCGTGGTTCTGCGGCTCAGGGGCTGCTCTGCAGCGGCTCTTGGCAGCCCGCGGCTGCTCTGTCTCCGGCAGCCTCTGGTCGACGTGCCATGAGCGTGGCGGCGCTTCTCCCGCTGACGGGAACGGGACCGCGTGTGAGCTGGTAAGACAAAATGTCATCGTGGGTGGGGAGAACAAACATTTTTCCTTTCAAAGCCATTTTGTATATTTTAAGTAATAATGAAAACACCAGTGGAAAGCACTTGGTGTCTTTGAGCCAGGAGATTTTGCCGTTCGGGCATGAGGGCAGTTCTCCCGGCTTCCTCGGGCTTGTGCCATCTTGCCCACGTCTGGCACCCGAAGCAGGACACACACGGTGACCGTGGTGGAAAGGCAGAGGACAAACCTTGTCTTCAGATTTCTGAGAAAGGCCACGCAGGGGAAACTGGCTGTGGTTGCATTGGTAATGATGTGTTTGGAAAACATTCAGAGGAACAGCAGATAATAAAAACATGGTCTGCACTTGCTGGCAGTTCTGGGGCAAGGGGAGCAGCCGTGGAGCTGGGACCAGAGCAGGCTGGTCTGACATGGCACACGCACGCTGCTCTCAGCCTTTCTTCGTCTCTTTCTTTTTTTTTCTTTTTTTTCCCCCCCTCCTCCTTTCATCCTTTTGGTTCTAAGCTGTCATGTCTGAGCACATCCCTCACCTTGCGTTCCTTTAATCACGTTTTCTAGCGTGCTTTTTCGAAAGCTTTTTTCACCATTCCAAAGCATGTTCTCTCTGTAGCTCTCGCCAACAGAGGTCTCCTGCATAAAATGGGTGTTTTTCTGTCTAAGATTTGGCTGGGATGTCTTCCCAGATTTCCTGCCTCAGCCTTCAGACTGATGTCCCTACAAAATACTCCTCCTTCCTTTTCAGTGTCTCTGTAGGAAGTGATATTCTCCCTGACCTCAAATGCTACATTTTCCTCTAGAAGCTCATGTTTGGCACTATTTATTTTTTCTTTAACCTGAGCTTGTTTTTTTTTTGGTGTGTTTTTGTTGAGTATATCCTAGGTGCTGAAGGCTCAGCATCCGCCTCTGTAATGAACCTTTTTCCTGTTCTCGGTTCATTTTCTATGGGATGTTTTGTTGCTCCTTTGAATTCAAGGCACTTACCTCTCTGACGCTGCTTTCGTCCGTGATTTTCTGTCACTGCTGGAAAAATACCCGTCTGCCCACCTGCCTCGGAATCTCCTGTGACCATTCTCTTCCTCCTTTTCAGTTGCTTCTCCTCTGCCTGCCGTTGCTCGTTCCCGAGGAAGAGGAGGTTTTTCTGCCTTTTCAGTAAACCTGACCGCAGCACCCCTTTGCTGCCTGTGTCCGCCTCCCGTTCGTCCCACCTCGGGGCCGTCTCCCGTCTCCATCGTTAGCTCCGGTCGGTCTGAGACAGTGCAGAACCCTCTGCGTGCCCCCCAGTGCTCCCCGTCCTCTCTCTCAGCACACATCCAGTGTTTCTCTGCGTGTCTCCTGACACACCACTCGTTCCGCGAAACGCCACGGAGGGAATCGCACCTCCCTGTCCTGGAATCGGAAACTTCACGGCAGGAGTTTTGTTCCGTTTGCTGCGTTAAAGCCTTTGTTCCGTGCCGGGCACCGTCCCCTGTGCTTGTTCCCTGTGCGGCAATTTCCCCTTTCCTGTGGAATTCACTCCTTGCGGCGGCTCCCTGAAACGTACAAAATGTGTAAAATTCGTGCTCTGCGGAGACTGGGAGGTGCCGCACAGCACAGTCCCGCTGGGCGAAGAACCCGGTCAGTGTCGAGCACCTGCAGCAGCCGGGTGTTCCCGGGACTTGCTGCGCCGTGTGGCCGCGGTGCGAAGCCTCGGCGCTCGTACAGAACTCTGACCGCTCGGGATGCGGTGCTCGAAAGCTGAGAATTCTCCTGCAAATTGGCTGTTTTAAGGATTTTTCTCATTTCTCGCTTCCTCTGTGTCAACACAAAAGAAGAATAGCATCCAATTGGCAAATCCAAAGTTGACTTACGATTTTTTTTTTCATGCTCATCACAGCATAGTCTAATTAAACTGTAATTAGAAAGTAATTTGTTGAGAATTTGGGCATAATTAAAGAAAAACAGGCTTTTAAAGCATTATTTAAATATCCAGAATCATTACGATTTTTGCAAAATGTGGAAAGCAAGTAAAATCTCATGCTTAAATCATTTTTCAGGGATTGTAAATGACATTATGAAGGGATTGTTACCGCAGTACTTAAGTCGCGTGGCCTGGCGTTGTCTTTGTAACCGGCTGGTAAATGTAGTGATGCATGTGCGGGGAAAAATAATTTGACCTTCATCTGCATCTCGGTGAGCTCCTGGGTGGGTTTGTGGTTGATGGAGGTGTGGGAAGGGAGAGGGCTGCAGGGGGCTGAGGCGACTCGGAAGGACAAAACGGGGTGAAGAGCGCGAGCAGGAGGAAACACGTGCCGGGTCGGGTCGGGTCCTGCCGTCTGTTCAGTTTTAGCTTTTGGGGCAACGGCTTCTGCGCTGCCGGGAGGAGGGCTCGTGGGCGTTAAAGCCTTGGAGTCTGGTGCAGCCGGGTTAAAGTGGCCGTCACGTAAAACCGGTTTGCAGCTGGGAAGAGCCGTGCTCAGCGCCAGCGGCCACGCAGCCGAGTCCCTTGCCTGGGGCCCTTCAGCCCTTGCAGGTCACGGTCTGTTGTGGCAGGAACGATTCGGTGTGTTTATAAACATTTTATTTGGATGAAGCATCAAACAGGAAGAAACAATTCCTGCCGAGAGCTTGTCATACCATTCCGGTTACCCGTACTGCTCCGCGGAGACCGCAGCGCCCGAACGCGCCGGGATGGTGCCTGGTCCCAGGCGGCGTCGGCTGATTCTGGGTGAAGCTCTGTCCCCGTTACAGTGGAAATCCTTTTCCATCTTTAGCTTTTGCAAAGGCCCCGTGCCGTCACGTCTTCGGCTTGGACAGGCTTTCCCTTCGCTGCTGCAGACCCCGGCGCTGGCAGGGCTGAGCGGGGCTTTCTTCTCCGGGAAGAAACGGGTGCGGAAGTCGCTCTGGCTTTCACGTCCCTGGCAATGGTGTCATTGTTGGTGGCGGCTGTTACTGGTGGGGCTGCCTTGCCTGAGCCTCAGCGCTGCCGGTAGAAATGATGCTGCCCCAGACCGGGAGCGAGAGAGGCGATGCTGCGGGTGTGGGGCCGGGGGCACCGGGGACCAGGCTTGCTCCGTGCCCCTCGCTCGCTCTCTAGCGTTGCCTTCCAACCCGTGAAACCCTCGGTTTGGGAAGGAGTTCGTGTGGGTCAGTATCTGGACTCCTGTCGGGCTGGCGGCTGCGGTGCCTGGTCCTGCGCTGGGGGGTCGGTGAGGACTTCGCCCCTTCCAGGCACCGCCTGGGCTGCGGGAGGGAACCCCGCGGTTCCGTCAGCGCTCCCCGCCGTTCCCATCCTCCGGAGGGAAAGAGGTGAAATGCCAGGGCGGCTCTGTAAGGACAGAAGGCGGATAGTTCAGGTGGGCTTTGGGGCTGGGGCAGGGAAGGTTTTATGCTGGGGTGACCTTGCAGCGCTCGGGATCTCCGTGGAGGCTGTTCCGGAGCAGAGCCGTGTTCGGTGCGCAGGATGCAAACCTGAGCACAGGTGACGGCACGGTGACCGCTCAAGCTTCTTTGTGGTGGCTTTGTTTGAGGGGTGTGTGAAAGGTTGAGGTGGGAGGTTGTCGTTACCGGCGGTGCAGCTCTTGCAGGCTGTCGGGTTGTTTCATGTAACCGCCAAAGTTCGCAGCTTCTGCTCCAGGTGCTGTGTTGGCAACGGCCGCTGGAACGCTTTGCACCTGATGTGGTTCTTGCAGAGACGCCTGCGCATAACCTGACCCTTGGTTTTAACGGGATATTTCTTAGATTGCCACAAACCTCTGTTTCCATTCAAAGCAGGTGCTGCCATGTTGTATCTAGCCATTCTGGATTTTTTTCAGCACTTTCATACAATCACCGCTTCACTCTGTCACGTGCATTTGACCCGACTGGAAGATAACAAACAAAACAGAGGTGGGTCGTAGGTGCTTCACAGGACACCGCTGGAGTGCGTGTTCATCTCGGGAGTAAAGTGACTTTCAGAGGAAGCAAAGGCAATCGTAGGGAAGATTGTACTGAATTATCACAGACCCACAGGATGGTTTGGGCTGGGAGGGACCTTAAAGCCCACCCAGTGCCACCCCCTGCCATGGGCAGGGACACCTCCCACCAGCCCAGGTTGCCCAAAGCCTCATCCAGCCTGGCCTTGAACCCCTCCAGGGATGGGGCATCCACAGCTTCTCTGGGCACCCTGTCCCACCGCCTTGGTCCCCAGGGAATTCTGGCAGCATCCCCCAGAGATACGGGGATTCTCCTGATGCACTTCAAAAGGATTTTCTAGAAACCTGCGGTCTGTGCTGGGACTGCCAGAGGCAGAGCCCGCTTCAGCCCAAGCACAGGGCGTTCTGGACGTTGACCGCTGCCAGCCTGGGTGCTTTAGGAACTTGCTGTGGTGGAGACTCGTTTCTGATGGTGCCACAACCCCGCCCTCTCTGGGGGTAGAGCTGCTGCTTCTGTGATGTGACTGGGAGCTGGTGGTTTGGGATTGCTCGTCCGGCGTCGGACACGACTCCTGGGATGGCACCAGGATGGTGCCTGAGGCAGTAATGCGAGCACGTCTGAGCATTCAAATATTTATAAATGACAGAAATTTGTGCTGAAGCCAATGACAGGAGTCGCTGCAGATGGTGCAGCACCATGTTATCAACGCTTCTGCTCTCGCTCCATTCCGCTGATACGATTGGAACCGCGTTTGTTAAATCTGATCGCTTACAGCGCAGGGAGAACCTTTACGCTGCATGAAAAACCAGGAAAAAAGACAAATGTTGTCAACTTGTCTGCCAAGATACTTGGGCTGAAAGAACTGCCTGAAGTGAATTCTCCCCAGATACGTATTTACAGTATAGTGAGCACACAGATTGGCAGCAACGTGGGGTTTTTGGAACCCATAAAGACTTCAAGGCATTGCTTTGATTTTTTGTTATTGCTGTTTCTGCTGGCTGCCTTATCCTCGTGTCCCTTGAAGTGTTTTACAATGTTCTGCCCTCCAGAACTGATCAACTGCAGGCTTCCCTGCTGTAGCGCTTGGCTTCGGGTTCCTTCGAGCTCTAGTTGCTTGTTTGTGTTTTTCTAGGCTAGCTGAGCTTTTCGGAGTCGCTTCTTCCCTCCTTCCTCCTCCCAGAACAGGCGCCTGTGCAGCGCACACCTGGGGTGCGTTGGTGTGAAACGGTCGTGGATCGCTAGGGAAAGAGCAGGAGGTGAGAATACAGCCACTGGAAAAGTCAAGGCAACAAGGAGGGCAGGAGGCCATCGTCCGTCTTCAGACGAGCTGAAGGAGTCCACAGGCTTCCACGTAAATATTTGGATCTTCTAATCAGATCTTAGAGCGCACCGAGTGTTTCCTCTGGCGTGCGCCACGGGGCAGAAATCCAGAGGAGCTGTTTGTTCCCTTCTTTGCCTTTGGTTCAGTTTCCATATCCTGTTTGTTAATGCCGGTTTGGGCAATACGTCTGGCGTGCTCGGTCGGTGGAGCCGTGTGAAGGGTTCTCTGCTTCTGGCAGGAGCCTGAGCGCAGCTTCAGAAAAATCACCTCCGACGGGCTGACTCTGATGAGGTATTTCCAGTGGCAGGCTTTGCGGTTATTCCACTCGCTAGCAAAGAAAATGGCAATTTACAGTGAAATCCATCCAGCCCGGAGGACGGCGTTCACCTTCCTGTATGTTAGCCCTTCGCTTTCCCCTTCGGGATTCTCTCATCTGGCTCGGTTCCAGCAGCAGCCTGTCTGGCGAGGTCTGCTCACCGTGCTGGCAGAGGCTGTCCCTTCGTGCTGCTTCGGTCGGGGTGAGCGCTTCCTTGTATGGCTGCGTTTGGAGTGGAAATCCTGCCAAAGCGTTCTCTCCTGCTGTGGGTTTTGAAGGGCAGACCTTTCTGATCTCCGCTCAGGGGCTCAATGAGCGCTCTGTGTACCTGCATTCCTTCCGCAGCACCCTTCTCAAAACGGTGCTTTCAAATCTTATCTTTGCCTTATGAATTTTAACGGTCCCCCGCTCTAGCGGGATCAGACCTCCTCCGTACTGGCTGCGGAAGATCCATCTTCCCTGGCAGTTGCGGTCCACATTGAGCAGCTTTGTTCTCAGGTTATAAACACAAACCGCTTGGTTTGCCCCTTTCGCCGTGACTGCCGTGTTTATTTCTGTTTCAGCAATGCTTTGCAGTCTTGCTGGAGAAGCTTTTGATCCCCCGGCTTTCTGGTTGAATTTTCCAAGAGCTAGTTTATGTGTTTGGGGTGTGTGCGCTGTGCAGTATTTCATGTTGGTAGCTTGGGTTTCTCCTTCCATGCGCGTGTCCCTTTGAAGTGCTTATTTTCTTATTCATCTTTTAACATCAAACCAACAGCAGACCTGTGGCACTCTAATCTTTTCAGATCATGTAACGGAAAGAATGCTGCTCATTCTGGCAGCTGCGAGTTCCCCTTAGACAGCAGTCAGCCTCTCTGAAAGCATCCCTCTGTCCCTGAACCGAAGAGCTGCACGCCGGTCCTGAACGGGTTTTGCCGTGCTCTGCCGCAGGATTGTTTGAACGTGTGTGTCTGGGGACGGCTAGTGCGGGAGGAGGTTCTGAGATGTTGCTTGGGGGGTTCTCTTCCGTGCTCCAGAGAACAAGTTACTAACCCGTGCACGGAAGGAAAGCAGAAATGTTTCCCTGCATATCGCAGCTGGGTGCACGGGGACTGCTGTCCTGGTGAAGGTGTTCTCACCATGGCGTGCGGGATGCAGTAGCCCCGCTGCACCGCTCTGCAGCCGGGATGCTCTGCTGTCACCGCGCTCAGCACCGTGTGTCTGGGTAACTGCTCTCCGCGTGTCTGGGATGAAACCTTGGGTTACTTAGAAACGGAAAGTTTTCATTTAAACTTCTGTAGCTAGGTAAAGTGGTGAACCTGTGTCCTTTAGATCTTTTTAACATCTGAGGAGCTGCTCATTCGGAATGGTGCCCCTTGGATGGCGGGGACAGTAAGCAGGACATCGGCTTCCTCCGCTTCTTGCCTCATCGGTGAGTTTTTCATCCCGTCAGAAGAAAGCTGTCCCGTGATTCAGGCCTTGGATGGGACTCTGGAGACTCTCAGTTCTCATTTCTGCCATCCTGTGTGACCTTGAATAAGTTATTTAATTTATTTAGGTCTCACTTTTTCATCTGTACCAAAAAAACCCAACAAACCAAACACCCAAAAGCTCAAACTTTTTTACATTTTTATTTATATTGCATGTTGCTGCTCGGCACTTGTGTACGATTGCACAGTGGGAAACCATTTTCAATTGGGTTTCTAGGTGCTGTTGCCATAAAAATAATAATTAACTGTGTCTGGTAAATACGCCTTGCACAGTGTGATTTGAACGTGGTAATTCGATGGGTTAATAGCGTCTGTTTCCCCCGTCAGGGCAGCGTTGTATCTTTGGCTGGAAATCAAAGCAGCGAGGAAGAGAAACGCGGGTATTTGAGTAACTCGCCGTTGACTCATTCCTATTGTAGTAGTTCTCCCTGTATAGCTGAATGGAGTCTTTTAATACTTATTTCACGGGCCTGTGATTCTTTCGGTGAATCTGACGGGCTCAGCGTGGCTCTAAGGTTTCTGCATCTCCTGAGAATCCCGTGCAGTGAGGTGACGGGCTGCAGAGCTGTTCCAGAGACACGGTGTGTGCATTAGAACAACTGCGGATGAGGACGTACCGGCTGGCTTGAGAAGATAGTTTTCAGGTGATGGTCTGCCCAGCGTTCGATCCTTGCGTTCTTAGCAGTGTTGGACAGTACCTAAGGCTCCAGCTTTGGATTTGTGTGTTTTCCTGGACTGCAGCTATTAAAGCCTTCTCATCTTTGTGCCAAGACATTCCTTGGCCAGTGGGATCATTCCACTGGTGGTTTTTTTATGTGAAATTGGTGCTGATTTAAATGCTTCAGTGTTACAAAAAAATCTCAGCCAGCGTTGTGTCCTGCCAGGGAGCGGCTGAGAGCTCCGGGGGTGATCGGCGGGACGCAGCCGCCTTCTGCGCTGAACCGTCGGCAAGCGCCGGGATTGGGACGGGACCGGGGGATTCTGTGCAAAGGAAGCGAGACAAAGGATGGTATGAGTGAGCAATAGTCTCCTTGAACTGGAGAAAAAGAACCCGTTGGATGTAAATTTGGCAAGAGGGGACTCTGCGTTGGCTGGCCCCTGGGAAGGGATGAGGATGCAGGGAAATGAGGAAGGAAGGAGGCTGCCTTCTGTGTGCTCGCGAGCTGCTGTCTAGTGCCTTTAAGTTTCTTTCAATTAAAAGATCTTGAACTGAAGCGTTTGGTCTGATGTTTTGCCAGCAGTGGGAAACGGTTGTGGAGGTGGATCCCAAAGCTTAGAACGTGGTTATTTGTCAACCTGAGAGTGGATGGGGTGAAGGTTTGCACTGGGGCACGTTCTGCCTGTGTGTGCGGCTGGGTCTGTCTGTCCGGCTCTGGGTCTGTGTTCCTCGCTCTTTTTCTCTTTGTGCCCCGTGCAGCCCCTGCCCTGAATTCTCTCTGACCCCTCGGGGCCATTCCCGCGAAGCTTTGATGTGTGTGCCCGGAGCCTGATTGACAAGGAAGTTTCGGAGGCGGCAGCGGGGAGAAGGGCAGGGCTTTGAACTGAAGGGCTTTGAGCTCCGAGATGCTGTGCTTACTTATCTCCTTCAGAATGTTAATTATTTACCAAGATAATTGGTCGGGAGGGGAAAAAAAGAGAGGGGAGGTTATTAAAAAATTCCAACACTAACATGCTACAAAAACCTCATTTTCCAGCTGGCAGCTGGCATGAAAAGGATGTTGTGTGTAGACGGGCTCGAGTGTACGTGTGTTGGGGGGGGGCTCTCCAAGGCACCCGTTTCCTGCATAGAGGGATCCCTTCAGACGAATGCAGCGGAAACATCAAAGCTCTCGCAGGAGTTTTCTCTGGGGTTTCTAAACCGTGTCTGGTAGTTTTTAATTAAAAAAGTTTATGGAGAGCTGTCTTTGTGAGTGGGGCAGGCAACCTTAGGCCCTGTTGTTTGAGGAATGAAATGTTGAAAGCCCTAATAAATAATGGTTTCTGCTAAAATGTCAGCTCAGGGGTGTGAGGATGCCTGGGCACTGGAGCAGGAGCTGACCCTCGGAGCAGACCCTCCTGCTTCCCTCTACACGGTGTTTGTGGGCCGTCCTGTATGGGAAACTCTCCTGCATTTGGATTAATGTCAAAAACGGTGTGGTACCGCGTCTCATTTGAAGTTTGCAGCCAGGAAGATGGGTGAAGCTGTTTGGTTTTGCCCCAGTTGGTGCAGATTTATTAGTCGCTGTTCCAGCGGCAGTGGCGGGGTGCAGATGTAACAGACAATCTGCTCCGGGTTTCTGCTCCGGGTTTCTGCTGTCAGCCACTCGGGTCTTGGCAGATTCTGAATCAAACCCACGCAGTGTGCTCAGCGGTGGAGAGTAGGGTGAAGTGTAATGGCCTGAGACGTGGGAGCGGCGGGACGCAAACGGCAGGTTGTCGGCGCAGTGAGGATTTCTCTGAGCAGCACAGAACTCCGCCGCGTGTCCTGCTCGGAGCACCCTGTGCTCTGCGCTCCTTCGGCCTTTTCCGGCTCAGTGACCTCAGCGTAAGCTCTGTCCGTAGCGGTCCAACCTGTCTGTAATGCTCACAGGGACCTGGGAAAGCATCTGCAATCAGCCATCTCTTCTTCTCCCTTTTGCCGCAGGCTAAACTCTTCCCGACTGCCGTGGTTCATTTTGGATCCGAGTCGTTGCGGGGTGAGTGCGTTTCCTCTCTTCAGCTGACCGTAGTCGACCCACAAGAATCCTTCTGTTGGAGTTCTTCCGACAAAAGAGAACGCAGTGCTCGAGAACGTTCCCGTTCCGAGTGAGTGAATCTGTTCAGAGCTGGCGTGGTCCTGCCGGCACTGAACCGGACAAACAGCCCGAGCACAACGTAACCTTGAACCCCTTGGAGATGCGCCGGGCTGTGGAGGAGGCATTGTCCCTATGGGGACAAGAGTGACAGAACGACTGTAGACAGAAATCCCGTTGTTCAGAATGTTAACGGTACAGATGATGACGCAACGCTTGTGCAGACCCCCTGTTGCAGCAGAGATGGAGAACAGATCTGATCTGTGGTTCTTTGCCACTGGTTTATGCTTAGAGTCCGTCTCTCCCGGAGACGAAAGCATGCTCTGGCTTCACTGAGAAGTTTCTGAGGTGCAGTGGGCATTGGAAGACCAGGTGGTTTGAGTGATGAAATTGGGCATCTTGAGTTGCGGAGGAGCTGTGGCCGCTCGGAAATGTCCCGTGCCAGCTGGGGGAGGGTGGTGGGGACATGCGATAGTGTTCAGCAGGTGTTTGCTGAGCCAAGAGCTGTGTGGTGCTGTGGTGGTGGTTGTCTTCACGTTACCAAACAAGTGTCTGGGTTTCATTTTTAAACAGATCGTTACCTGAAGTCGGACCTGCTGAGGTCTGCAGTTTCCCCTTCTGCAGCCGATGTACTGGCAGCCAGGTACGTTGGGACTGAATGGTTGCGAACGGGTATCTCGGGGATGGGAAGCGTGAAACGAGCCCGTTTCACTACAGAGAAATGTGCTCTGAATATACTAGGACTTCATTTTCTCCTGAAGTAGACACGCTGGTCACACCTTCTTTGCGAAGCAGGATTTCAGGGACTAAATCAAGTAACTCCTGGGGCTTTTGTCATGAAGAAGAGCCTTTTCAGTCTGACTTTAAAAGTTTAAAGGTGGTGGTGGTACAAGGGGCCATTATGAAAAAATGAAGTTTAATTCTATTTGCTTATTTTCTTCCTCAGATATTTGTCCAAATCATTCGTTCCTTCCGCTTCGTCATCTTCAGAATCAACAGTTCCATCCCCATCTGAACCAGAAGTGGGAAGGGACAAAAAGACCAGTGAGCAGCCAGAGCCAGCGGGCACGCACGGAGCTCCGCAGATGCTGAGAAGGGCCCCCGGGAAAATACCCAAGTGGCTGAAGCTGCCAGGTACGGTGAAATCAGCGGAGAGCTTGTTCTGCGCTCCCCTGAGGCGCGGGCTCCTCTGCGCCAGACGTGCTGGATGTCGACAGTGACGCTGGGCACAGAGCTTGTCAGTCACTGATCAGTTTGTCACTTAAACCTCGGCCTTCGCTGGAGGGGTACCGGAGCGCCGGCTCTGTGCAGCGTTGACTCTGCTGCCCGGTCTGTGTGCCTGCAGCGTTCTTACCGTTGTTCTGGGACTGAGGTTCTGAGCTCTTGGCTGTGCTGGTGGAGTTCAAATACTGACACCGATAGGCACACTGGTACTGCTGCTCTGCATACCAGGGGCTCGTGTCATCTGCTAAACCTCTTTTGTTATTTTTCCTTTGCTGGTATAGTCTGGTTTAGTACTTTCCTTTCTCT
>WKFP01013199.1:81518-92044 GCA_011057875.1 Pterocles orientalis | reverse complement strand
ACACACATCCAAGAACACTGAACTGTACTGTTTGAACGGTATGGTACCACAGGTTAGAAGCTTCGTCCCTCCTGGGGCGGCTTCACAGAATCACAGAATCACAGAATGTTAGAAATTAGAATGGACCTCGAAAGATCAGCTAGTCTAATCCCCCTGACGGAGCAGGTGATGCCTCTGTTTGGAGGGTCAGACAGGATGTCCGTGCTTTTCCTGGCCTTTAGTTCTTCCCTCCTTTTCAGAGGAACCTTGCCTGCTCGCTCTGCTCCTATGGCGGCCTTATGAGGCTTCTGGACCCGGCAGCACTTCTGTGTCCCACTGCAGAGTCTGCCTCCTCCGCTGCTGTAGGGCGTTGCTCTCTGTGAGCTCTGTGTCCTCCCGGTAAGAATTTAAGGACTGGGGGAGGGGTGGTGGCCGCGGTTGCCCCGGCAACTCCCGTGCCAGTCAGCCTGTGGCGGGAGAGCTGGCGGCGGGAATCGGGTTACACCGCTGCTGTCTCGGGGTTTTACAGTCTGCGTTCAGCCCGTATTAGATAACTGAAGGAGGAGAGAATGCCTTTGCAATGAATGCTTACTAGATGAGGAAGGACCAATTAATCTGACTGCTCACAGGATTACTTGTTTTTCCTGTCAACGTTCGGAAGACTCCTAACACAGAGAGACAGGAATGATTTGTAACGACCAGATAAAACCAGCAGCATGTTATACTCTTAGCAACAGACCTAGCTCTGCTGCAGACCTGGTGATGGGCAGTATTGATGTGCAAGGTCCCAGGGAAGTCCTGTGCTGTGTTTTGCAGAGGCAGCCCAGAGGTGACATGGTCTCTGACACCAGTGGCTGGGTGAGCAGCTGTGTTTGTGGCTGTTAATGGCAGCACACACAGCTCCTGAAGCCTCCAGCTATTTTCTGACTACCTGCATGGTAGGGAAAGCAGGAACTCGACAGGGTATGTGGTTACTGAGGGACCCACATGGGGAACTGAGGGGCAGCATGTCTCTCAGCTCGTCTGGCAGATGTGGTAGGTGCCATTTTAGCTAATACAGAAGTTTAAAAGTTGACTTACAGGGCTAAAATAGTGACATCCTGCAGCCCAAGGTAGTGTGACCAGGCTCAAGATGCTCCTGTTTTTCATTGGCACAGGGAGGGCCTCGAATGAGATACTCAGAAATCAATGACACAGGCTATGAATTGCATGAATTGTAATCTGACTCTCCATTCTTCTTGCCATATAAACTGCTTTAAAATCTGCTTCTGCCACCAGTGTATAAACTATTCACTATATGGGATGCCAGCCATATTACAACTACGTAAATTCAATAAAGCGCATTTTTTTTTTGGTGAATGACAGTTATGCAAGTAATTGCAGATAATACATCTCCAAGCTTTCAGCCCTCCTGAGTCCTAAAAATGGTTACAGCTAAGAACTAATAGAGGTATACTCAACCCTTCAAGTATCTATCACTTGCCTCAGGAGTAATGCAGCTTATTAATCGCTTGTCAGGCTACAAGTGAATAAATCCTGCGGAAAAGGTTTTAAGCAGAGTAGCATTTCATCCTGCTTCGCTAAGTGCTTCCTGAGAGCCAGGAAAAAAAGCTGTAACAGTGCTCAGTCATGATAGAAACCTATCTGTGGGCTTTGCCTCTGCGAGGTTACCTGGTAAAACCTGGCCAACGTCACCTGCCCACATCCTCATTCACACCGTGGCTGAAGCTATCCAAGACATGAAGGTGTTTAGTGAAGAATAAATAGAAAAATAATGGTCTCTGTGGGCTTTATTTCTTCCTGACATTTTATCAAGCTTACCTAGTCCTATTTAAAAAACCCTTCTGGCTGTCTTGTGCTCGAGGATGCTGACAAGATCACTGATGAAAATTAAAAGTATAGTGTATGATTCTATGGAGTTAATGCATCAGTGGCTGCGTGGGTGTTAAACTTCAGGTTGATTTGTATTTGGTCAGGTTTTCCTGGACCTTGTACTCTGAGCATGCTCTGTTCCCTAAGCTATCTGCCTATGTATTTCTTCTGGTCTTTCTCACCTTTGCAGGCGCAGTTCTTGAGTTTTTTCAGGCGAAGTTTGCACAGCTTGACACCCTGCTTGACCATAGCCATCAAGTAGGTAAGTTAAAAAATAATCAGATAAATCATGGCATAAATTAAATTAAAATTTCAACTTTTTCTATCCATGCTACTTAGGAACATCTATTACAAGTACCAAGAAGGTGGCAGGATTTAGAGAACAAAAACTGGATGAAGTAATTTGTAGTGACAAATAAAATGAGGCTGGAGTGGGGATTCAGCCACAGGCACACAACTACAGACATTTTCAGTTGTTAACATGCACCCCGTTATTGTTGGCTTGTCCCAACAACACCCCAGTACCATCTGGGGAACACCATAGGCCAATGACTGTTCCCAGTGGTTATTTTTCACTCAGCCACAGTGCATAGGAGCAGAAAGAGAGTTCAGCCATATGGATGTGAGCTGTGCTGTGCCACTTTGCCTCAGGGCTAGCAAATGGTCCCTGTCCTATTTTATTTATTAATAAAGATTGAAAAGATAAGCCAAAACTGGGTGCAATCTGTTAAGTGATTTTAAAATTGAAGTAATTTGTAAATGTGAAACTGGGCATTTAAAATATATTAAGTGTAAATTATTTCTGTCCTATAGACATGATGAAGGAACTGGGGTGGACCCACTTGTGCACGTTTTTGCAGAGGACAAGCAGAGCAAGGATAAAAGTCAATGCGAAGCTCCAGTCATCCTTTCATTGTGTGGCTGTGTACCTGGTGGAGCAGGTCACGGTGCACTGAAGTGTCTTGTCTCCTACTGTGACAATGGGGCAGCAGCTGGATGGTGGCACAGCTCCCCACTGTGGTCCCTGCTGCTCTTCCTTCCTGTGGAAACCAGGATATTTCCAGGACACATCCGCCTGGGCCCAGGAGTTCAGGGGCATTGCCAGCTTCGCCAGCCTACCTGAAACCAGAGTGATCGAGAGAGCATTGAATTAATTTGTAAAGCAAAGACAGATATTTCTTTTTAAAAAAGGTGGTTTTGTCATGTTTTAATACAGTAGCCAGACTGCAGAAACCATGCTGGGCCTGTGTGTCTGCCTTTATATCTTCTGCAATAAAAGCAAACCTCATCTTTCCAGCAGTGTTGTTTGGAAGATGATTTTCTTTCACAAATCTCAGTTAAACATCTTTCAGTTAAGTATTTTTCAACAAACTGGGTTTTTTCCTCAGTATAAGCACCTACAAAAAGATATGCTATCATTCTGCAACGTGCCAGCAGACACATAAGTGTTCAGCAGGTAGGAAGACTGAAGCTCTGAAGTTCTGAAGTTCTTAAACTTCAGAAGCGGAGTGACAGAACCCCTGAGGGATTAAACATTAGCCCAGGCAATTTTACAGAGGCAGTAAAGAGGGAAGAAAATAATTTACTCTTTTTTCATGCATGTCCATCCCTCCACAATTCCCTTTCTGCAGCACCTGCTTGAAGTGTACCCTGGTGAGGAACGGATCCTGGGAC
Organism: Pterocles orientalis; assembly: GCA_011057875.1. Lineage (NCBI taxonomy): Eukaryota > Metazoa > Chordata > Aves > Pterocliformes > Pteroclidae > Pterocles > Pterocles orientalis. The sequence continues at coordinate 88,519 of WKFP01013199.1, read as the reverse complement.
TACTGCTCCCCCTTTTTCTCCTGCTGGGACCTCAGCCATGAGGACAGGGTGGTGCCCCAGGGCAGGAGGGGGGATCTGGTTCCCCAGGGGAGTTTTCGTGGTCTGTGCAGCAAGGAACAGGAAGGCTTGGGGCGGACAATGGGCCCTATGGGTTGCTGCATGTGCCATAGGGGGACCTGGGACGTAGGGGTATCAATATGCTGGAGTTTGGGAAAAAGTCAAGGCTGGGGTTCCAAACCACCACGCAGAAGGGAGCGAGACTGGAGATCTGAGTCAGATCACCTTGGATGTCAAGTCTTGTGCTATTTCCTGGGACAACTCACGGATCTTTGTCTAATCCTGGTGGAGTTCAGATCTCTGGGGTGCTTGAGCTGCAGCCAGGCCAGTTTGCACAAATACAGCCCAAAGGCTTCCAGAGTGGATGTCAAAAACCATCCAGCCTTGTCCCAGCTTTGTTCTCAGGAAGCTGTAAAACCTGCCTGAGAAGACAGACAAGTACCTGGGCCCCAGGCAGCCCAAGTGCTTCCTTAAAAGTCTTTTGGAGACATCGAGGAGCGGTGTAGCCCGTGGGATTTTGCAAAGTGCTTGTCTCCATCTTTAAGTCTGCTCCTTTTGCACTCACTGGTGATTTTTCACTGAGGGTATGGCAATACCCCAGAGTGAATCACACAAAAAGCCTGTACCTAAAACTTCACAGCTCTTATCTCTGGAAGTTGTACCACCGCTGCCAGCCCAGATGTTCCTGTGCCATCGCTGCCAGCCCAGATGTTCCTGCAGCCTGGAGCAGCCTCACAGCTCTTTGGAGGGCTCCTTGCCTGGGTGCTGGAAGGCAGAGCAGAGGGCAAGTCCTACTCCTCCTCTTTTTATCTAATGTGCTGATTATGACACAGGGTGAATGCCTCTCAGAAATTACATCTGGTGTCAAACCAGCAAATAACAACCTATTATTTATGATGTATTTATTGCTAACCTACTGTTTGTCTGGGATAGTGGGATGATGAGCTGTTAACAAACTTGATCAGTGATTTTCAGTTAGCAGTGATTTTTTTAATACCTCATAGAGTAAAGGGTGCTAGCTGTATAATTAATAGCATTCTGTCAATGTATGGACTGGATTATTTTATATACCATGTAACAGAAGATAAAGGATACTGTATTTTATATGTGTGGAGGCAGGATTGAGGTAGGACTTTCAAGTTCACTGTCTCATTTTCAGATCAAGAAACCTCTACCTCACTGCTGCATTGTTTCTAGCTGTTTATATAGATTGACAGCAGAAATCATTTTGACCATTAAGAAACAGCATCTCTTTCTGAAATGCAGCCAAGTCCTGAAATCAAAGAGCAAACATTAGCAGTGTATAATCAGGCTCTCAGCAGTTCAGGAGAGGAAGTAATAAATATCTTATTTACCCGGAACTGCAGGAGGAACAGAGCACACTGCAGACAAGGACCCATCTGGGCACTAGGAAGGAACCTCAAATGAGTTCTCCCCATACAAAAATAGGCAAAGGTGCTCCTATGACCACAGCACTTAGGCGTAATCTTCATGTTTCATTCCTAAAACTTTCCCTTTGGCAAAACAGTTCATTTACATGGTTCATGAGTTCATTAGTGACAGAGACAAACCGTTACCAGCCAAATTCACCCCCCTACAGCTGTCCCTGACCATTCTGTGAAGCCGGGGTTACTTGGTTAAGTTTTTGCTGAAAACAAACAGATATTTTTCCAACAATTCATTCACCATGAAGAGCTGTGCTGAGTCCAGATGTGGAAGAAGCCACACAATGCATGTGCCTACCAACCCTTCAGAGTCTAGTAAAAAGGCTCTTACAGGAGCACAGGTGACACCATGTCTCAGACTGGAGATCAAGGTCTGACTCCAGACCAAGTCTACTGTTTGATAGTTTTGATTATCTCAGGAAATCTCACACCTCAGGACTGGGTATCTGTCTGAACTAATGGAGTAGGAACTCAATGATATATACTCATATAAATGTGCCTCAGTTTAATTCTCAGTTTAATGTGTTACACATCTTCATTGCTTCAACTTTAATAAAATATTTATTTCCTATAATAATATTGAGTCTCTGACATAAATCAGCACTGCGTGACTGTTTTATTTCTAACTAAATAATGGTGAAATATTTTTAATAAGGTATATATATATATTACATTCCTATATACTATATACACTGTGCTCACCTTTAAGATGTGTTTTAATGTATTAGTATACACATTTTATGATGTAAGTTGTATTAAGGCCAATTGTTAAAGATGCTGCAGATCTGTAGTTGCCACTAATTGGTAGAACCACTTGTGCTTAGTCTCTTAGGACTTGGTCTTCAGAGATAATGCCGTGCATTAGTGAAATAATTGTCAAATATCAGCCTGCTCTTATTCCTTTCAACGTCAATGGAAATATGCCTGGCATCAGTATAGCAATGTGTCAATACATTTCATTGATAAAAAACATTATGTTCAAAATTCCTTCCTTATTTGTGGCTAGGAACTCATGTTTTGTATTGTTTGCATAGCTGAACAGTCCAGTGTTGGAGTGACTCATGAATGGAAGTTAAATACATTACAGTGGGTGATAATACAGCCTGAAAAGATTGGGTAAATAGAACCCCCAGAAGGGAAATTTACTATGTTTTTTCTATGAAAGATCAGCTGAACTCTGTGTTTATCATTCAGGAACGCAACAAGTTCTGACTAGTTCCGTGATTTAGAAACTTTTCACCCTACAATTTTGATGCTTTATTTCCAAGCTCCCTGGGCAGATTTCATTTAAAGTTTTGACTTAATCTGGATTCTGTTAGAATTTCTTTGGCTAGAACAAAAGCAGAACCTTTATTTCAATGTGGTATGTTTTCAGTATTTTTAATGAAGAAATCACATGATGAAAGTGTGACTCCAAATTGTTACTTCTTAAAAGCAGCACAGCGCTTCACATCTGTCCTGACTTGCACAACCTACTCCATGCATGGAACAACCACCTTTAACGAGGGAGCTGTTAAAATGTGCTGTGTTCCCGTAGCAAGATGTGTGATCAAGAAAAGGAAAGATTTTAAATTGTCATTAAGACAATTCTGGCTTCCTCTGACTTATTGTCTTTCTTTATCTTTTAAATTTCATATCATAAAACCCCCTTGGCAGCTTTTAGGAAAACAGATCACATACCCATCCCTCTCTTTTTATTTCCATATTTATCTGTGACTGCCTGCTTACAAACATCCTCCATAGGGGGGAAAAAAGAAACAAGTAGATTCCTGCACCATGGTCATTTTTGGTTTGTGCTTTGTCCCAACCAGAATATATCCACACACATTTATTTTCCTGCATGTGCTGTGGTACTGTGTGTGTTTGTTCAGGTAGTGGTGTGTTATCCACAGAAACACCCTTCCTAGGGAAAGATATTAACTCGTCAGAGTAAAAGCACACCTGCCTCTGTGAAAGCTGTTGCATTTGTTCTCCCTTTCTGTTGCAGTCAGCCTTGTGTAATGCCATCTCTTGAACCCTCTGTGGATGGAGGGGTGAAGAATCTTGACTTGGCAGCATAGAAGAGGCTGTGAAATTGGTGCTATTTACAACTTGCCAGGCATGATGCACAAGAAAATGTAAAAATAAAAAAAAATGCAATGGGCAAATAATGACAATTGACCCTCCTTTACAGTTAAGTGCGAATAATAAAATTGCCAATAAATTAGTAGAAACACCCAGGGAAGGTAAATAGCTACTGCTTGTCTTTCCTCATGCATTACATTGAGCTTTACATGAATACAGGTGTAATAGCCACAATTCACATTCTAAAAGGCTTTTTTCCCCTTTTGAAGGAAATAAACCAATTAAAGGTATTTAAGGGTCTTTGTGGTGTAACAGAGCACACTGTATATCGTGGCATTAGTGTTTACTTCTGTGGTGCATCAGATGTCAGTTTCGCAATCAGATTTTCAGGGAATTATAGGTAAAAAATCAGAAGCAAGCTCTGGAGATATCTAGCCCGACCCCTGCTCAGGGCAGTGCTAGCTTCAGAGTTAGATGAGATTGCTCAGACAGTTTGTGCAGACAAGTTTTGAAAAATTTCTAAAGATGGAGACTCAACAACATCTTCACATTATCCAGGTTGCAAGGCTTGGAGGAAAAAAAATAATCCTGAGATGATCACAGAGAAATATTTGGAAAATATGTAATCAATTAACACTCATGTGTACTAAGTGTGTATTTCTGGTATAGTGTGGGTTTTTAGTTTAGATTACTGTTGTTGTGCATTTAGAGAAATGTGTTGTATTGCCCTCTTTTGATGCTGCATAAAGGTAAACGCATGAAAAACATGAAGAGGTGTGATGAGTTGTTGAGATAAGATGGAAGATTGGGAGGCACCTGAGAACTTCACCCCCACCCAGCAGGTGAGTGATATTTTGCAGGAGAGAGGTCTCGTTCTTCTTCCTTTCCTCTCTGCTGAGCAAGGTTAGATTTAGATCTTATCTGAATGCAGACTCTGTATTGCTTTAATGACAGGCACAATCCCTGGGCTGTGAACACAGTTATAAAAAGAGTTTATTTCTTTCTACATTAAAAATCATCAGGAAAGGGAATAAAGTCTGCAGCTATACAGTGTTTTAATACTGCGGATAATATATTGATAAAAAATACATGTTTAAGTGGCATTATTACAGCAGTATGGAAAGAAATGCTGGATGAGAATACAGGTATATAATTATTTATTGTACTGAAGCAAGTAGAGTACTGCACTTCATTATTTCACGGACAATAGAAAAATTTCAGCCAGAAAGGTTGAGGGAGGGTCATTTTGACCATATAGGCTGATGGTGCCTTTACCTGACAGGAAGAAAATAGTTACAGCTGAATAAAGACATTTTCCTGTGAAAAAAGTTTCCCTGTTCCTTGAAGAGGGAAGATTTCCTCACCACTGCACAAGAGGCAGGCACAGCACTGTTGGGAAAGCTTGGGAAAAGCAGTAAACAGCTGCCACCTCAGCATTCCCACAAAAAATGCACCCCCAATGCATATATACATGCATATATATATGTATATATATGCTCTCCAACTAGACTTCACAGCCTCCCTTTCACGGGAGTCAATCAAGGGTTACTTTGGAAATAATCTTGATATCTTCCATGATAAGAAAAAAATCCATTTGTTCCCAGATCCCAATCCACTACAAACACTTCTCAGAATCTCTGAGTACTCAAAACCCTTTCAGTACGTAAAGTACATACCAGTTGCTCTGAGTTATCCTGGAATATCACACGCAAATGTTTACATTTGTGGAAAGTTTCTACTTCTTTTTTCCTGTCTTGGTCTCTCCGCCACCAAATTCTTGTGCAGTCATGGATAGTGCTCATTAACATCAACAGTTTTGTTGTGAGCCCACGGCTAGAAAACCCATGATAAATACTATGCTGATCCCTGCTTGCTTTCTGTACTTCAACATGGGCAAGAAGTGTCAGGTGGAGCTCAGCCCAGCCGCCCAAGCTGGGCAGGACATCTGCAGTTCCATGTGGCTATTCACAGTGTGGGGTGCAGCTTCACTGGGCAGCTTTTTTAATAATATAATCCAAAAGTTAAAGGGTAATGTTTACTCAACCTGTTTCAAAATGGCTGATTAATCAAATAAATGGGTGTTTATTGAGGCTGTTGCTAGGTGCTTACTGTTATTGAGATAATTGTATGACTCAGCTGAGCCAGACAAAGAGCTCTACTGTTGCTCTACAATACCCACTGACAAAGTTTGGATCATGACAACGAGTAAGCAAGTGGAGAAACTTTTCTCTTTCTTCTCAGCTTTTTCACAAGGCTAATCGCTTAGTTCCTTTATTGTCACATCATCCACTTTTACAGCGAGTTTCAAATGTCTTCCTACCATAAAACCAAGAAACCCTGAGCCTTCTGCAGAACCGCTTCATCCACAGCGCAGTGGTGATGAGTTTTCATTATTGACACCGAGGTTTGGGGACAGACCTTTCTTTTGTGTCTTTTCTATATTATTATATTATCATATTTTTATTATATTAATGCATTTTTCTGTTAAGCATTTGCATAAACCGTAAGGCCCTCACCATTCAAAGCATTTTAGTAGATAATTGGGTCAAGCTTTGTGGGGAGAGGTAACCTTTTATAAGAACAAGTGCTAAACATGGAAAGAGCTGACAAGCTTTCAGGCACACAAGCTTTTCTTCAGGTCAAACTTGTTTCTTGAAAGCCTCTCTTTTTTTTTCCAACTCGATGTGGTTTTTTTCCAATAGAAGGTATTGCCTTTCCCTGAAATTCTCACTGCACATATTCTTAGCTCTCACAGCTACTGAGACAATAAACACCAAACAGTACTTTATTAGGCAGGCTACTAATGGAGATTGTGTGATAGAAATTATATCATACAGCTCATGGCTCAACTTTTTAATCTAAAAAATTGGAAGCATTTTAAAAAAGCAGTTACTAAGAAGTATATAATTGCAGGAAATTCTCCTCACTTCTCAGAGGAAATCACAAAGTACATGAAGTCTGATGTAGAGAAAGGGATTTATATCTGCAGATTAGGGGGAGCAGTAAGAATATTTACCCACCCTCCAACTAAACTCACTTATATATTGGTTTTATTATTTTAATGTAATAGGCTTTTTTTTTTCATTCCAAAGTAGCATGTCTATGTTTTGCTGATGGTAGTTTTGAATAGCTGAGTGACAAAGGATGTTTGAAATCAAGGGAGTGTGTTTACTTAAAATATTTCTAGTCCATCAGTCTCAAGTTGTACCAGTCCAAATTCAGAGTAACTCTATCAGCAGTAGTGTTATTATCAGATTTACCTCTATACCTCAGAGAATAGGCTAGTCATATTCTGTAGCAGGGTTTGGGTTTTTTTATCTTCAACAAAATAAATGATATACTGTAATGAAGCTGTATTTCACTTGCTTGAGATTGTATTTTGATTAGAAAATCTTCTGGTGTGTGTCAGAGAGGTCACTGCTTTTTAGCACCAAA
>WKFP01013199.1:8509-81065 GCA_011057875.1 Pterocles orientalis | reverse complement strand
TTTTTTCTTTCTTCTTTTTTCTTTTTTCTTTTTTCTTTCCTTTTTTATTTTCTTCCTTTTTTCTTTTTTTCTTTTCTACCTTTTTTCTTTTTCTTTCTGCAAGCAAATAGAATGAAAGAAACTTTTTTTTTATGAAAAGTTTCATTTCTCTCAGTTAAACACTTAGGTTCGCCTCCTGTACATCCCAGACAGACCTTGCTTACAGACTGGAAATCCACAAGGGATTAATTTTACCAGAAGACACCGATTCCTTTCATTCCTTTTCCATTAGCAGTTCCTTGGACAATGCTAAACCGAGCAGGAGTGCAGCTGCACACCCTTGGTCCTCCTGATCTACCGTTTTCCCAAGGGCGAAGCAGCCTGTTTGGAAATGGTAGAAACGCTGCCACCTTCAATATGAGCAAGCACAACTGGCTGAACTGGTGAAACTGTTTTGCATTTGGGCTGTCTTGTAGCAGCCTTATTATGCCACACCTAGATCATCTGCAATATGAACTGTCTTGATGAAGGACAAATTGTTTATTTTTGTTTTAATCCTGCAATCCGTTAACGTATTTGCACAATTTCAAAAAGTGGGTGGGAAGGAGGGAGTGTATGAAGGGAAAGCTGTGTCAAAACTTTACCGCTGCTGAATGACTTTTCTATTGACAGTGTTTATCAGAAATAGCAGCAGACATAGGAAAACAAAAAACAAAGTGTCTGGCATTTAGTGCCATCTAATCCATAACCTGAAGCTGGAAAGGCAATTTCCTAGTTTTCTCTCAAGGCAGTGTCTGCATTCATATAGCTTGGATTGTATTTGGACCATTAAGCGTCCCACCTGTGAGCACAGACTGGCTCTCCACTGACCGCAGCCTGTTCAGACACCCGTGTGCTGCAGGGAGCACCTACACACGCAGCACATTGACCAGGGCAGGACAGCTGCCTGGGGACAGCCTCGTGAAGGGCCAAGGCTGGGCGGTCAGTGTCTGCTCTGGCCACACTCCTGTGGCACCGAACCAGACCTCCTGACCCTGGTGGAGAACCTGTCCACATCTTCCCCCAGACAGAGCAGATAAGTCAAGCACGCGGTCCTGATGGTGTTAGAGGCTTTCCTGACCTGCAGCAGTACATTTGCGTGTATTCCTCACTTACTGCAGCACAAAGGGATGCGCTGAGCTAACGTATTTTGCAATAGGCATGTCCTTCATTGGGACAGTTTGTTTACAGCTCTAAGCTCTCTGTCTGGCTGTATCCTCATCCGTCTCTCTGGAGTTGCATCAGTTCATCTTTTTTAACCCTCACCTGTGATTAGCGGTCTGAGCTGCTGTGCATAGTATACAGCACAGTGAATTGTGGCATAAAGTTTGCAGTATGTCCTCGTTTCAACTTTAAAATACTAACCTCTTAAATAAAACCAGCTGCACAGAGCAATTAGCAAGCATGAAAAAAAAATGCTAAACAATTCGATTCAGGAAGCTTGTGAAGAGTGCCTGTGCTTGTCTCCCTGGAAACTACAGCCGTTACAAGTTCAGTAAATAAATTACCTCTTTTTTTCATATCCAGGCACAAAATAAATTTTCTTTGATAATAGGAAGATTGAAAAATAAATTCTAGGGACTCTTTTGCACGCACAGAAACACACATCTACACAGGTCCTAGTTAAGCTGCTACAGCTGTAGCTATAGGAAGCCACATTTAGAAAATGGAGAGTCTGTTTTGCTTAAGAGTTATGCTTTGGCAAAAAGTGTTACACAGCGTATATGTTGCGTGCTTGAGCAATGTCATGCCAAGGCGCTGTTCCTGTAGCAGAATTAGTGCCACTTTTATTACGGCTGAGTTCTTTTTTTTAGGTAAATTGCAGAAGTAACGAAAAAAGAGCCCTCCCTGGGAGTTTCACTAGATTGCTTTTTCCCATCCAGAGGCAAACACCATCCCCTGATGCCTCTAGTTAGGGATGAAGGAGCATGCTGAGACATCCTTAGCACCTTTCAGTTGACCACAAGAGTTTTCTAGATCCAGCAAGAGCTTGACATGTCTGCCAGGAGCGCTGCTGTTTCTGCACCTCCTTTGCTGTCCGTGTGGAAGGATCACCCCCATCCCCACCGCTGCAGCCCCGCCAAGGATCCTGGGGCCAAGGCTGTCCCCTGGTTTTCCACCACAGCTCACTGTGTGTCCCGTGATGGAGGATTTGGGGGCTGGATATGGGGGCAGACTGGTGGTCTCGCTTCTCCCCCACTGCTGCCCCCCCTCCTCCCTCCTCACTTTTCTGTTTTCTTAAATTAAAAATAAGAATAGTGGTCTTAAGCAGACACCTAGGGATGACCAAAAACTGGGTGAGGTTATACAACGCTTCTCCAAGTACTTTCCCAGCCTCCAGCTACTCTAAAATCAGGATTTTTATGAGTCTGTTCAGCCATGCTCCTTTTCAAGCCTCTCCGTGAAGACCTGCAACCTCCCTGAATCCCCATCACCTTTTGGCAAGGGATGCCACACATCTGCTATTCACCAAGTCCAAAAATCGCCCCTTTTTAGCTACTTTGAACTTGGCTTTTGTGTTTCAGGTGCCCCGCTTGGGCTCGAAGTCACAGCCCACGATCCATCCCTGCCTGCCCCAGAGCTGGGGCTTTGCAGACCCCCAGTATGTCCCCTTCCATAATGAAGAGTCAGGAGCCCTTTAGAGTCCCTGTGTCACCGGGCAGCCTGGGGACCATGCTGTCCCCTGGAGAGCCATGTGAGAGCTGCCTGGCCCCTTTCTGGCCAAGCTGGCCATGCCAGCTCATGACACGAGCTTGTCACTGAGCCCACACGTTTGGGGATCTCAGGGGACCATGTGTGCCAGCAGAAGCCGTGGTGTCCAGCAGTGGAGCAGGGTGAACTGCTGGGGACAGCACCAGCAGAGCTGCTTGCAACAGGAGCGTGTGTCTGTGATTTCATTGCTAAGTCAGAAAGGGTTGAAATGCAGCAGCGTGGCACATCAGACTAACTCCAAATGATGAAATCCTCCTGGCAGGGCTGTTTCCCAACCCAGACAGGGCAGGCTCGGCTGCCTAGAGGCTCCTCACACCAATAGGCAGGCATTTGGGAAACCAAATGATATGTCCATCTTGGCGGAAATTGGCACTTACCAATGTGCAGACAATAAGCCTGAAGGTTGAAAAGACGCTGGAATTTGCTGGGGAATGTCCAGTCCACTGGGGGCACCAGGGCTTTACCTCTGCCACTGCAGAAGCAGCCACAGAAGGCTCTCAGCTGCTGCTCCCACAGCTCTGACTCCTCTGAGCTCTCCAAAGCTACCTTTACTCTCCTAAACTACCTCCAGCACCTCAGTTTACTCTTGGCGGCTTATGGTGAACCTGCATCACATCTGCCCCTTGTGCCAGACTGGAGCTCAGCTCTGGGCACAACAATCTGCAATGTCCCTGCTCTGCAGAGAGGGATGAGCCAGGTTTTGGCAGAGGCCACGGTGCTGCAGACCCTCGCCAGCAGAGCCCTTCCCTCTCTAGCTCTTCCCATGTTTTATTTCTCCCCTGTGCTCCTTTGCCCTGTAGCTGCAGGCTACAATTACTAATCGTAACTAATAAAGAGGCAGAACAGCACCAGATGAACCCACCGAGGTCAACCTAAAAGCAATGGTTTAAGAGCAGCCAAAAAGCGATTGTCCAAAAGCAGTCTGAAAGCAATTATTCTCCAGCTAACATTACCCCTCAGCGTAAGTAACTCCTCCTGACCTCTCCGAGCTTTGATTTGCTCCATTGGAGAAGCTCTGCCCTTGCCGTCCTTCTGAGCAGCTGTCCAGGGGGCTGCTGCACCTCTGCCAGCCCCGGCTCCCCCAGAGCGGGTGACCTGAACGGTGGCAGCTCTTCCACGAGCTCCCAGCAGCTTCATGTGGTGGCATCCAGCAGGCTCCTCACAGTGCTCTGCAGTCTGCCTCCAATACTCTTTGGATTCTTTTTGCCTTTTCCATGGAGCTCATAAATGTACGCATCATGGCCTGAAGCTTTAAAAACCCCCTTTTGCTACCCACAAAGAGGAGCTTTCCTGAATTTTTCCAAGAACTCTGTAGAAGAGGCCCCTCAGCAGGTATTTGAACAAGGTGCATTTAAGCCAAAGAAAACCCCTTTTCCATGGGACCTTATGGATACTAAGCTTTCACATGACTTTTAAGAAAAAGTAGCTGAACCGATTCATACAAGAAAAATGTCCACAGTGGGTATTAAATGCAAAGTTACTACCTCTGGAACGGACGGTCCCACACCATGAGTGAGAGGAGCTGGGAGACCGCTGTGGGGCCAGGCTGCATGTTTGTCATGGTCCCATTGCCCGCCTGGACCAGATGGGGACAGTGACAGCAACAGGACACTGCGCCGGGTGGTGTCTGATCTGGTATGGCTGTGTGCAGCTGTCCTTAGGTCTCTTGTAGTGTGCCAGTATGGCTGCGGGGGTAAAAGCTTTAGCTGGTATAATTTGTGCTAATGAATACATTTGTAAGGGAAATTACATAATGTGGTGACTGCAACGCAGCGTCCTGGATTTGCTTATCTTTTAGACTCCTTGCAGCCCTTTTCTTCTCACTTCAGCTGGAGCCCTTACCTTTTCCCCACTGTCAGATTTGAAGACGTGATCCATGTCATATCACATAAAAACTGCTCAAGTCCCTTGTTTTTCCAGGAGCAGGGCCAAAAGTGAAACTCCTGTGTTTTGTCTGGATTCAACACCAGTCTCTCGCTGAGATTAGAGATACCTGAAATTTGGCCCACACTTGTCCACGCCGTTTACAAATTTCAGGAGCCTTGAGGCACATGGGGAGGCAATGTCTCATTTTTGACAAAAGCCTCTGCTAGGGAAAAACCTTCTGGTTTTAGTTTAAGTCCACGCAGTTATCCTTATTCTGGATGAATCATAATGAACCCTTTATGTTAATTGTACTAAGGATTTCATCACAGAGCTCTGCAGAGATTATGACATAAAAGAGGAAAAGAAAGTGGTTGCAAAATACAGGAAATGCAAAAGAGACTTTTACACATTTATGCTCTGTAACAATAGACCATCATTGTCCAGGTCCCCAGTAACTATTCAGTGCAGTATTCGTCTGCATTTCGCAAAACCAAGAAGGTCAGAGAATTAACAAGCACACAATAGCTGGGCGTTGCAAAGTGTTTGTGCTAATTAGATGAGCATCCTCTACCCTAACACAAGGATGAAATGTCACAAAAGGGAAGTAGCAATGAAATTTTTCTGAATGAAACCCTAAATATAGGGGTTTGCTCTGTAGTAAGAGTCTAAGTCTGTGGTTTAATCTCAGAAAAGATGTCATTAAGCATTGCTGTTGTCCAGCATTTTTGAAAATCAAGCCACTGTTTAAATACCTCACTGTGAAATTAAGAGCCTATTTAAGGTCTTGTTATTGATGCCTCACTTGATAAATATTTGAGGAATTTGCTATAAATTTTTTTTTCACATTTTTTCTCAGTTGAGTGTAAGTCAACAAGTCCTGTGAATTTTTAAGGGCAGATGTGAGCTACTCCCTGCTGCGCAATATATAGGAACTTCAAGTACTTTATAGAAATATTCAGAAACTATAGAGACTTGCATGTGAGTTGTTGCTGTTTTTTCCTAAAATATATTAGTTAGGTGTTAGTGTTCTGATCTTGCAAATATTTATGCCAATAAATAGCAAAGGGGAAACATCGCTTACATGTGTAGCATTAGCTACAATCACAAAAATGTGTGGGACTGGGGTTTCATCTTGTAAACGTTCAGTTGCTGAAATTAAAATTGTAAGAGGTCACGATCCTATTAACAGCGTACACTTTGGCAATATCATTTGGGATATTTTATCTCATAGGGCGCCATCAGTAATTTGATGGCTTTTTATTGAAGCAGCTCTATTGCAACCAGGTGGCAGGACTATTTGTACCTCCTACACGAAGGGACACAGAGTAACCCATCTGACTCAGTCTCCTTCGTGTTTCACCGCAGTTGCCCAAAGCTCAACAACAGAAGTCTATTCACCAGGGAATGTCAAAAGACAAAATCCAGCATTTTTCAGAAAAAATGTTGGTTTTGATCAAACCCACTTTGACAGCTGCTTTTAACAGTTTAAAAAAAAACAACAACAAACTGATTCTGCAGACTAGCAGAGCAGACAAGCGTTTGCCAGCTTTCAGAAGCCCTATTTCCATTAACTGGTTTGGCTCAGGCAGGGTAGAGACTTAAACCTTACTCTCTCTTACATACACAGGGAGAACAGCCTGACTGTTTGCTTTACCTTACTCTTCACTTAACATGTTTTCTGTCTAGTCCCAAGGGTAATGTGTACTCCTGACACATTAGTACATGTTGGGAATTAAGGCAAAAGCATCCCGTACTGCAAGCTCTTTGGAAGCACAGCAGCACCGCACAGTGACTACATCCATGCACTGGTATTGCATCTAACTTCTTATCAGTAACATATCTAAAGAACAAATTTATGCAAAATGCAAGCAATCAATAAACATATTTTCATGCTAGGAACTCTGTGAAATGGTGACTTCTTTTTTTTTTTAAAGGGAATTTATCCAGCTGCCTCCCAGGTTATTACAGCATCAGAGTTGCATCACTCCTAAGTACGCTAAAAGAGAGCAACAATATAAATGCATTAGAACAATGAAAAATGACCGTAAAAATTATTATGTGGGATGTAACTCTTGCCGTATTAAGCAATCTGTTTCCCACTCCTTTAGGGCAACCTGAGTATACTCTCAGCAATCTTGCTTCATTACCTGGCAAGACAAAGATTACAAGGCTTTTATAAAACAGCCTGAGATGAGAGAACCCTTTATAAACCATTTAGGGACTATTTCAGTCCCTGGTGAAAATTTGTTTTAGGTAAAGACAACGTAAAACCAGATCAGCAGGAAATTCCTGACAGGGACGTAGAAACAAACAAGCGTTGCACAGAGCATCCTAACTTCTAACACCTTAATGCAATAATTTGTTTTTAATCATCCATGAGATGGAAAATATGAGGAAAATGTAATATAAATGTCCAAGAATAACAGCGGTTAGTTGTTTGGATTTAAAATCAAAAGGAGTTTCCATGCCGTTGATGGTTTCCATACCTACAGGCTTGGGCGAACTCAGGGTGCGGTAGGTTTCCATCTGCTGAGAACAGGAATGCGTTGCACTTGTCCTCCTAATGTCCTCCTGCAGCTCCGTGCACTGGGCCAGCACTGTAAGGAGCCGTGTTAATGGGGCAGCGTGGCTTCATACGCCACAGCAGACGCTCCTTGGGCTGAGCGAGCTTGGTTTGAATCATTCATCCTCTTGAGCTCCTTACCTACTGCCGAACCTTTGCTCCAGTGACGCCTTGCAGCAGACTTACCCATACCCTGGTAGGTGTCAGCACGTGCAGACATGGTGCTACCCCGGGCTGCAAGCGCTGGTACTCTGCTGAGCACTCTGAGAGCTGGTAAGTCTAGAAGATTTGGAAAAATATCTCTTATTTCCATGGTGATAAAAATAAAATGTCTCTCCCTGGTCACTTCGGACGAGCAGTTTCTCCCCCTTTGCAGGGACTCCCAAGCCTGGTTTGGGATAGAACGGAAATAAATTATTATCCTGGGGAAATGGAACACAGAAAATCTCCTACGCACCTGTCTGCTGCTTTCGGTGCCTAAACACCTTTGAAAGTTCTGCCTTGAGTGCCAAAGCTATGATGGATCACACAGTATTTCCTTTTTATTATTGCACTGCATCCTTTGGGCCTCACATTAACATAATTAGGGCCATATGGCGCCAGATTCTCTGTTGGTTCAAACTGATGCAGCTCCTTTGAAGTCAAAGAGCCTGTGCCAGTTTATACCTGCTGAAGATTTGGTTTATGGTCTGGGAAATAAGAGGGAGAGGGGGGTGAAAAAAAAAAAAAAGGGACCCAGCCACTTTTTTGTAGTTAGTTAAGAATTACATAGATACATTTGTGCCCTGCTTCTGCTGTCCACCAGGAGCTGTGCCGAAAGTGCCTCCATGGCTGTAATATCCTTTGCGTGATTACCTCTCACTGCCAGCTGCTGTGCCTCTCCTTATGACTCAGAGTATTTCAGTGGCTGTCGGTAAAACTGCAGGCAGTGAGTCAGAACAAGCCAGCCACCTCTGTGCAGCAATCAAAACCATCCCATTCCCGTTCACTGGGTCATAAGGAGACAAAGAATTGCCTGAGCGACTGTAAACTCTGTGCAAAGAAATTAAACTATCTTTTTCCCCCCGCCCCCTTGAATTCATAGTGAAAACACTTTATAACTAAATACAATCTCATAAAAATATCTGCTGGGTAACACTAAAAATATATCAAAACTTAGTCTGCTTAGAAAGTAGGTAATGTAAGTCCAAAGCATAAGGCCCTGGAATGAGAGCCAGGGAGCAAGGAAATATTGGGACTGGATGAAATTCCAAACTCCAGGACCAAAACTTACACTCCTGAATCCTTATTCAAGGCACCCAGATAAAAGAAACTTAACTGGATATTAGAAAAAGTTTATTCACTGAAAGAGTGATCAGCTGTTGGAACAGGCTGTCCAGGGAAGTGGTGGAGTCACCATCCCTGGAGGTGTTCAAGAAACGTGTAGATGTGGTGCTTAGGGACATGGCTTAGTGAGTTAGGTGGTGTTGGGTTGACAGTTGGACTTGATGATCCTTGAGCTCTTTTCCAACCTTAATGATTCTGTGATTCTATGAAAAAATACAGCTAGAGTCACGGAAAGCTCTGAGCTGTCAGTACCTGGAAAACCCCAATAACTGGCACCCTGGAAAGTAAGGTTGTATCTTTTGGGCAACTTAAACATGGGTTTGTGCACCCATGTTCTGCCCAGTTCCTGTAAGAATCCTACAATGATGTTTCAATCCTGAACACTTCCCCACTTTGAGATAATTCATATTCACATCTAACCAAGGATTCAGGGCATTTTCAGGTAAGTGAAGAGCAGTAAATGCTCCAGGAAGGGCTGCCAGCCTGCTTCTCCCTTTGCAATAGCTGGGCTGCCTGTGATAATAGCAGGAAAACATCTCATCACAGCAGGGATTGCTGGATTGTGCTGTTACCTGCTATCACGCGTGTGCTGCAGCCCCTGATGGGGAGGGATCTGAATCCAGTGGCTCCATCTGGAGCAGAAGGCAGAAGCATGAGGTTGCTCCTGCGTGGGTCAGACGCCCACGTCCTGCACCCGGCTGTCTGTTTTTTCCAACTCTATCAGTTTGTCTGAGAACATGTATTACCTCTCCATGCAACACATGCTCTTCCTGCATCCTTGGGTGACAGCAGCCACAGCAGCACAGCTCCTTCAGCATTGCCACCTCTTTGTGTTCTCAAGCACGGTGATTTGACTGAGAGCATTTCTATCACAGGCAAACAGACAGAATGGCAACTCCAGAGAAAAGGGAGAATATCAGCTCTTCCCATGTGCTGCAGGGAGAGAGCACCAGCACGACAAGTGATGGAGATGCCGGCCAGCCAGCGCCAGGCACTGCACAGCTGGCAGGCAGAGCCCTTGGCAGCCAGGCACGGGCATGCCGGATGCGGCCAGAGCCGGGCATGTTGCACGGAGGTTTGTGTTCGCTCTAGGTGTAACTGATTTCCTACACCACATCTGTTCTTAATCTTCTGCTACTACACGCAGATAAATATTTCACAGTGTTTTTATCAGCCAGCTCTCAGCTGGGCCTGGGAGCTGGTTATTCAGAGGAGTTTCCTGCTTCTAAATTAGACTATCACAGGGCAGAAAGGGCTCATCTCTGACTGCATTCACAGCTTCAGCACATAAGGAGTCCTTCCATATCTCACTGTATGGCAAATTGATTTTATATGGCCATTGCCCCTTTTCAGCGTCAATGTAAATCAACAGTGTTTTGTAAGATAATATTCATGTAGCAAACATAGCATTAAGATTTGATCAAAGAAGGTGGATTGAAACAATGAGACCAAAATTTGATCTATTACCTGTGTGAGAAAATGACAAAAAGAAATGTAAAAAATCTCCATCGTCTCGTATCTCATCAATGTAAATCAGCCTAATCCGAATACAGAAAAATGATGCCATTGAGATGAACAGATTGCAAAAGGGATTTGGATAGTTGGGAAGACTTCTAATTAGGGGAGAAGTGTAAGTTGTCTGGCACAGCTATTTGGAGTCACTCATGATATGGGGTCATTCAATCCCTCATTAATGGGAAGAGGGGAAGCTTTGGCTCAGGCAAGATAGGGTAAGGGACGGTACCTTCCTCCATCCTCTTCCTCCTTTCTGTGATGCAGAAAATGTGGAGAATCCCACCCAGGGAGTCTGGTGCCCCTTGCTGAGATAGATAAATAGCAACACATGGAGTAATTACCAAAATGTAGTGATTTTTTAACTAGAAAAATCAGCAATTGATTCCTTGTGTTCTGCATAGGCACTAATGTGGGTGAGGAGGTTGAATTCTTAGCACTTTTTGACTATCCCAGCTTGGAAAATCCTAGCTTATGTTCAATGTTTTGGTGTTGATGCTGCTGTTTTAATGTGGTTACATAATTCACAGCAATTTAAAGCATTTCATAAAACTTGTTTTGCAGGTTATGTACCACCTTGCACTTCTCAAGCACCCTGCAACAAATCATCTTTGCACTTTTTGCAAGCATTCATTAGATCCCGTGCCACTCTGGCAAGGTCAGGCAGCAGTGCCGCAATTGAATCACAGGGTGATTTGGGAGAGCAGAGTCAGCCACTTACAGGTGCTGGAAGAGATCAAGAAGGTTGTTTGGGGGCTCAAAACTGCACGATTTGGACATGTTTATTCCTATCCCAAACCACCATGGAGTTGGGGCAGTGGAAGATATTGAGCTTTGACCTTCAAAAGCCTTTCTGCATTCACATTTCAGAGCAGGGCACTCCCTTGGATGAGGATGACTAGCAGAACAGGGATAACGCTGCTTAAAATGTAGGCGTTGGAGAAACTGGGAGTGAGAGTTGTTTTGCTTGACTGCAACAGGCCAAAACACCAGGGCTCAACCCTCTCCTCTCCTCCCTGGAGGAGTCTCAAACTTACAGCAACCCACTGCTGTCAGACAGGAGGTGTTTTGCTGGCAAGAGGAAGAAATGAGTTAGCAGCAGTTGGACATTGTGGGACATACAGCTGCAGATTAGGAGACCTGGGTTTGCCTTCCTGGTCTAGGTTTATGGTTTGATGAATGTTCGGATGATGTAAAACGCTCCTGGCAAGGGAAAGACGTGAGTTTCCATCTGCTCACGGTGAGGACAAGGTCAGACTTAGACCATGGCTTGAGGGGAGGCTGACTGAGCAGGATGAAGGAAACTAGAGAATATGGCTTGAGAAATTGCTGAAGGTAACAAACAAAGGTGTAAGAAGCTGACAAAAGGTAGAGGCAGCATCCTGAGGGATGTCTGCATCTCACAGATGATTAAGGGGCAGTTGCGTGAGAAATGCCTGGACTCCACAGATAGCTGAAGGGGAGCAGTGGGGACCTGCTGGGGTGCACAGTCTGTAAGGCCACGAGTGCATAGGTAACCATATCCATAATCCCATGTAGAGCTCTCCTGGCTGGTGAGGGAGCAGGTGTATGGGAAGGGTGGAGCATCCTGCAGCATATCACCGTGTTGGTGCCCCTGCCAGGCTGGTGGCATTGGCGACCACCCACCAGTTCATAACACCCAGGTCCTGCCCAAGGCCATTACAGACACCGATGGCAGTGGTCTGGGCCCTGCCTTGTGCTAGTTGATCTTGCTCCCACTCTCCTTTTCTGTCTTTACACCAGTTAGAGAAGCAAGTACCTAAGTGTTTCTGAAATGCATCAGGGTAACAGCAATGTCCACTTGTAGGTGACCAGATTCCCCGATATAAATTGTCCCTACCTATCTCTGAGCACGTCATCATTGACTCTTTTATTGTAATTTGGGCACCTTACTCCTGGGCCCACGTCCCTGTCACCTAACTTTCAGCACCAGTCCACAAGGTTGGAGCCTAGCCACATTTGCCTCCTCAGGGAAGCATGATGGGAGGGGAAATCTGTCAATCGCCTTTGGACTTCATATCACTGGAATAATACTATTAACTGAGTTGACAAGAGTAGCATAAGGCTTAATTGATTTCTGTTTGTAAAGAACACAAGGATAATCTGAAGTGCAAGTTGATCTATTAACCTGAAGAACTAGTCTAATTAAATGCTTGAAGTTGCTATTAGATATCTGGCATTATTAGAGCAGAGGTTTTATATCAATATTTTAATGCAAGCATAAAGGTATGATTGTCTGTTTTGAAAAATATTACCATAAAGTTAATTATAGGCTGGTTAATTATCTTATCCTCATTAATTTAAGAATAGTCATGTGTTAAAATAGTGTTGGTTTCTCTGTCTTCCATGCAGACATTACTAACAACAGTCTTTGTTGCTGGAAAATGAATGCCTGAGCTGAAAACACAGGAACAGATCCATCTTTTTTTTTTCAAAACCATCCTTCAAAGGATAGTATTAAGCAAACTTCACTCCACAGCAAAGAGGTATGAACAGAGATGTTAACTCTGTGTGGACAGAACCAGAGTTCTCTGGGATGAGGCTTCATGTTGCAGAACCAAACTAACAACTGCAGCTCTTGGAGAGCGTGCTCCTGTTCCCCTTTCCCATCCCCTCCCACTGTTCCCCTTGAACCCGTAACAGTCCTCTGAGCATACTGTGAATGAACCAGCTCATGGTGCTAACCCATGGGAACAGTAACACCGCAAAATACGGAGTAATTTCTGGGGGACTGCATCCCTGAGCCAGCTTACTGTGGAGTCAGGCAAGCACCAGGAGAGAGGTGGGGACAGACTGTGCAGCCAAGGACGGAGAGCGCAAAGCAAGAGCACTGTTTTAACTGCCAGCTACTTCAGAAACTGGCTTACTTGTGACATGAAGCTGTGCTGTCGGAGATGAGGAGGAGTCGGCAGCCGTAGCACACTCCAGTCAAGCAAAGAGAAAATAATTAATGGCAACACAAACTGTCAGGGATCAGAAATGCAGCTGATCTCCGCAACCTGCCGAAATATTGATTTGCCACAGACAGGAGCCAGGCACCACAACAGCTCCACCAAAACCTCCCTCATGTTCCTCCGTCCATGCAGCACTATAAGGAAGCAGGTCAGCAGCCCGTGTTTGACCGTGTAGCACAGACAACGCCGAGCAGGCATGCACCTACACCACACAGGAACAGAAAGTGTTCATGCCAGCTCCAAACGGAGGCTCAGCTAGCCTATAACTGTGTTTCCAACAGGGACCAAAAATGGATACCTACGGAAAAATATACAGAAAATGCAAGATTACAGTGATACTTTCCACATATACTCTATCAGCCTACACATGCCAGTAGCTTAGGGACTCGAGCACAGTGTAAAGTATTTGATTCTGTGTGTTTTGAATTTACATCTCTTGTCTTTGTTTTGATCTTGTATTGACAGTAAAAGCAGACAATTCTTCTCAGTTAACCCTCTTTCTTCATTATTTTACATACACGTATCTCAAAGCCCTCAGTTGCCTCCCCTGGCAGATGAGTTGAGGCACACGTACGTCTTTCTCACGCAGTGACCATCCTTTGTCCCCACTCATCCCTGCCAGCCTTCTTGGGTGTTCCCTTTCTGTGTGGGGGAACCCGAGTCCTTGCCAAATGTGAGAAAGTACAATTTTCGGCAAGGCGTAAGGTGATAAGCGTGACATAAAAAGAGGAAAGCCAATACCATAAAAATATTGGGCACTAAACTCCCAGAGCAGATGCAAGTGAGATGACTGAGGATCCTACACAAGTTCCTTTTTTGTATCAAGGTCTGTCAGTGAGCTATCCTTCGGTCTTCAACGGAAAACTTCTGGTGGCTTGTTCCTGGTATAAGACTATTTAAGGAAAATTCTACTGTTGCTTTTATTAGTCAAATACTTTGAAGACTTTCCATACAATTATGATTAGTCACTACTGATGCATCCCATCTCTTAGTGCTGCACACCATGCCCACTGTATGACCTCTAAGGGAATAGTTTAAAAAATGTTTAAGTGACCTACAAGCTGAAGTCCCTCTCTAGAGATACTCTATGTGCTTAAGGTCAGATGTTATAGGGACCTAAAGGTGCAGGTGGGGTCTTACCAGAATCTGAATTTAAGGGCCACATGTACCTCACATGCCTAAACACTACAGAAAGCTGCACTAGAGCTGAAATGCCTTCGAAAGTAGGATTAGGCCCCTGAGATACTGTGGAGATTTTGGAAAACACAGTCTGTGATTTATTTTATGACTATTTGTATTTTTACTTCTCTTTCCATCTCCTTAGTGTCTCCACCCCGTAACAAGAAGGGGTGGAGATGCCCCAATAGGGCATTTAAGAGAGAACAGTGTGATGCATTGAGTGAAGCATTGCCAGCAAAAAAGGGTAATATCAGCACTGTTATGCAAAGCCTTGGTAAGACCTCATTTGATCATCCTAAGATCAGGAAAGAAGAATTCAAATTGGAACAAGTTCAGAGAAGAATACCTTGAATGATTTGAAGAACAGGGAGTCTATTAGCCATGGAGAAACCAAAACACCTTGGGTCTTTAACTGCTCACATCAAAGACCGTGTCAGATAATATGGCTGTTAGACAACCCAGGAGTACAGGTGAGGGATGGAAAATGCTGCTTAAGAAAAAGGAAAATGTTGGTGCAGCAAAACGGTTCTAAACTAGCTATGAATTAGGTTAGGCTGGATATTGGAGGGAAGTTTCTTCCAGAGGAATGAGGTTCTCTGAGCCTTTCCCAGAGAAACAAACAATCCAATCACTTTTAAGCTTGAAGAGTTTGTGAAAGGGATTATATCATAACGCCACAAGATTATGTCACAGCAAGTCTCTGCCAGTCCTATTTGCCAACACGCTTATATTCAGATAGGGCTGAGCCAGACAAAAACACCCTGCATGAATGGGGAACTTGGCGCAGGTACCAAACTTGATAACTTCCTTGTACAATTGCAATCAGAAACCACCTTTTGGGAGCTCCACAGAAGAAAGTGAAGATATAAATACTTTTGTATTGGCAAGAAAGAAAACAGTGGGTTTCTGTGGCTTCCCAGTCCATTAACAGCACAATGGTGAACACATTTGAGAATCAGCAGGTCCAGGTAACTTGAACTCAAGAGCCATAAAGGAGTTAGGGGAGGGAGACTTGGTGCATTGATGATAAATGTTGGAAAAGCTGGAAAGTTCAAGAGAGCTGGAAATGGGCCCATGTGGAGGCAGTCACACATGGAAATCAAGATTATTTGGGTAACTACAGGCCAGCTACCCTGCCACTCTCAAACAAGGTAATGGGAATGCTTCCACTAGCAAGATTCAGTTAGAAAGAAGGAAACAAAAAGAACATAATTAATGGCAGACACATGGCTCACTGTCTTTTTCAGACTAGTTCGATTTCATTACTGGGGGGACTGCAGAGCTGAGTGCTGATGGTAAATAGGGCTTTTTAGAGCTTGGTACTCCCATAGCACTGCAATTAAAAAGAACAGCATACAATGTCAATAAAGCACACATTAATTGGATCATGAACACGCTAATTGATAGGTCTCAAAAAGCGACTGTCAGTGGGAAATCATCTAATGATGAACTGCAGGGATGAGTATGTACTCAATGCTATTCAATATTTTCTTCACTATTCTGGAAGCAAATATAGGGAACACTGCTGAGATAATTTACTATAGATGACACAAAGTTTGACAGAATGATAAATAATGATGAAGATAAGGCTGTCATCTAGACTCATTTGGAGAGAGACCTAAATTGAGCTGACTCAAACAACCTGTGTTTTCAATCAGGGAGCAGGAAAATCACAGATTTCATAGCAAAGAGAGCTGACCATCTGCAGAATGAGGCTGCCTCTGAAAAGCAGTAACACTGGAAGGATTTAGGGGTCCTACCTGACAAGCAACACAACATGAGCTCTCAAGCTGAAGGAAGAGGATAAAACAATTTTTGTCTGTAAAAGCAAGGAAGTTGTTTGGTAGGAGCAGAGAAGACATTTTGCCTCTCTAATTGCTTAGAGCTGATCCTGGAAAATTTTTTTCAGTTCTGCTGTCCTTTTTAAAGTACGCTGACAAACTGGAGAAGTCAAGAAATGTGTCATGGGAATTAGCTGAGCACTGGAGAAAAAAACACTTCCAATGAGAAATACGAGCTCAATCTCCTCAAATTATCAAAAACACAAGTGAAAGGAGTCTGATGACAGTACATGCATTTGTTTTGCAAAAATGCAATGTGAAAAAAAAAAAGGCATAAAAAAAGCCATAGCTGCTGAAATTCATGGCTGAGTTTTGAGGAAACAAAAGGCACGTTTCTAACAGCGTGTGTGCTGCAACCTTGGAAATCGACCTGTGGTGTATGTACCCAGTGGGCACTACACACCACTGCAGCCACATGCAAGCTGGGGGGGCTCTGAGGAGGGATAAGTGCGTGATGGCAGGGGTTATGCATGATCTGTGGTGTTCATGACACCTCTGAGCATGTACCCTACATGCACTCATGAAACTTGACTCATTTCTAGCTCCGAAACATTGTGGGATGGAAAGAAACAGTTTGTGAGTTAGGTCAAATAGCAGGACGATGTGTAACGGTAGTAACTGAGTCTGACAGCGCAGCATACTCCAAATGTTGATGAATTCAAGCTCTTTAAAATACAGGCCATTATCCTCATTACGGGCACAGCTCAGGTCTGATTGAAATCTGGCATTTTCTGCTCCCCGAGTGCTCAGGGCTGTGGGCATTCCTCCCAGCCATGGCAGTGGCTGCAGAAACCGTTTGGCCCCTTCTGGCCCAGCCCCATTGTGGGAGGCTCGTATCAGATCTGCCTCTTGTGTGAGCAGTCTCTACCCTCTTTCAGCCCCAAAAAATCCAGGCTGATAGCATTGAAATAGAAAATGTAACTTCAGGGGAAGCAGGGGGAGCGGGTACAGGAGAGCCTGTTCTGGCAGCTCTGAAAGGGTTGGCACCAACCACGGGGTGATGGGACACTGGAGGAGACTTGGCTGCAGCCTCAACAGAGGGTCCCCAGCATGGGGAAGGGGATGGCACTGAGCAGCTCGGCTGTGAAATCAGAAAGCTGTGATGGAGGTTGAGCAAAAGCTCCTGGCCAGCACATCCTCCCCAGCCTTTGTTTAATTTAACTGTGAGATGCCATTACGGTCTTCTAGGAAACCAGGAGCCTCAAAAGCCCAATGTAAGCACAGAGGGAGGCACTGATAACATGGGAATTTGATAGATCCCAGTGAAGAAATTTTTCTGGGGATGATTTGGACTCTGGATGTGCAAGAAGAGCAATGGATGACCCCAAGACTGAGCAGCAGAGAGCCCCAGCTCTGAAACTACAGGGAAAGGTGGTTGAACAGACTGGGAAACCACAGCCACGAGCTGCTGGGGAAAGGGCGCAGGAGAGAAAACCTGGAAACTGTGATTAAAGTCAAGTCAGTTGTGTATGAACAGTAACTTATTGCTCCTGTGTTCAAGGAAGCGGGACTTTGTACTTTCTTGCAGCAAACCATTCGGTATAAAAATGTTTGAACCCATCTTCAGTTCCCTCCCTGTAACTGAAATGTTTTTCAAGATCCTGAATTTTAGGGAGATGCCTGGATTAAAAAAGGTCAGTGCATGTTTGGGAGTTTTAACTCTGTGCTTGTGTGTGAATGTGAGTTTAGGCACCTCAAATTATGTTTCGGTTCCAATTGAGGGCAGTAACTTTCTCTGCAATGTCAGCAGCTTGACTGGAAGAACATGTTTCTAATGAGAGAAATGCAAAGTATATCCAGAGAGAATTTAGGAGATACAGGAGAAAAAGACAACTTCAAAATATTGTTGGAAATGAGCTCATTAAATGTCCTTGTTTTGATCTCTACGTCCCACACAGTACAAAAGGCCCACTGGCTGCATATCAAGGGGGATGGAAAGATCAATTCATATCAAGGACATCAGCAGAAGCACACAAGGATATAGGTGTCTTGTTTCACTTGCGTTTTTTTTTAATCTTTCGCTTATGACTACATTTCAGTTTAAACTTTGAACCCAAGCTCAAAGGTGCACTGAGAGACAGATGTTGAAAGACAAAAACACAAACTGGCAGCAGGGCCTTGGATGTCACAGGAGGTAAATACGGGCCACAGAATATAAACATGGGAGAGTGGCAGGGTCACGGGCAGTAAACATGGGCTCTGCAAGGAGATCCTATATAAACACAACATGTCTAGCAGGAGACACTATGAACACAGGAGTTTTGCAGAACTAGCCTTTGGAGTTTTGCAGAACTAGTCTTCAGAAAGACACAGGGAGTTATGCTGCTTCCCCCTGGAGAAGAGAAGGCTTGGCAGGATCTCATCACAGCATTCCAGTTCTTAAATAGCTGCTACAAAGAGGATGGAGGCTCTCTCTTCACAAGGAGCTAAGGGTCCAAGTTGCACCAGGAGAGGTTTCATCTTGATATAAGAAAGAATTTTTTTACAGTGAGAAAAATCAATCACTGGAACAACCACTCCAGTGACACAAGAGACTCCCCACCACTGAAGGTGTTAAAGATGTGATTGGCCAGGGTGCTAGATAATCTCATCTGGGGTCCCTTTCCCATGAAAGATTGGACCAGATGGTCTTTTGAGGCTCTTTCCAACATGGGCTGTTCCACGAACTACACAAGTTGCAAGAGAAATGCTGGAGTGTGGCAGGGCCATGAGCTACCCATGCAGAGAGAATGGGGGAAGGACGCTCACATGTGTGGGAACAGAGCAGGTCAGGACATGGGACAACAGTAGAATTCCAGAAGGCAGAGATTTGGGAATGCAGCCATCCCTGGTTATAAACACAGCAGTACTGTGTCGCAGATGTATCATACATCATAGCACAGGGGGGAGGCTTTGGTCCTGAGATCCAGTAAGGGCAGAGAAGTTGTGAAAAGGGTATATTCCTTCTTAAGGATGTGTGTATTATTGACCATATAAAGCAGCACGAGAGAGGCTGCCTTTTCACAGGGAGAGACATAGTCATTTTGGACATAAAGGAGATCATCTTCTGGAGGAAACTGTTCTGTGGAGAAAACTGAACACTGTTAACTCAGTATCTGGTGCTCTACTGGTAAAACTGGAATGGATCTCACGTGCTTCTGCTCCCGATCTCATTGTTTCCACTGGATTTCATAGAGAAATTAAGTGAGCATGAGAATCTCACTTCTGTTAGCACACCCTGAAAATGATCCATACTGTGAAGATGCTCCCGTAGACTGTGCCTTTGCTGGGGTCACATCTACAGGGAAGCTGTCCTGGTATCAGACCTGTAGGGAGTGACATGGGAAAAACAAACACGTCCCTCTGACAGAGGGGAGGGAATTGGGCTAAACAGTGGTTAGAGAAAGAGACTGAGTAATTAAGGTTATAACTACAGCACCTCATTTAGGTGGCATGAATTCCCTCCCATCCTCTCCTGCCTCCTCACACATGACACAAACCCATGAGCTCCACGTGGGTGGCTTCCCTCCACCCCGTCCATGGAAAATGCTGAGTAAGAGGCTATGTGAGCCGGCCTGTGTTAAATCAGGTCAGAGATGCTAACAGGGCACAAAACCATCATGGTAATTTCACTACACTGTATATTTCTATTTAAATAATAAGAAAAAAGTTATTAAATGGGATTCCAGATGCAGATGTGCTTGTTTGAAATTACATCAGTGTCATAACAGAGGTCATTGACATCTGAATCAAGGAAAATGACCAAGAATTTGAGAAAAATTGGTATGTATTATTTATGGAAAGAGAGACTCAGCAAGGAGCTGTGTGGCAGTTTCTGGAGACGGAAAGACTCATGTTGTCTGGCTAAGAAACAGATTGTGTAATCTGTCTAGGAAGGGAGAAGTCATCTGCTTCAAGGAGAAAAGTATACAGATAAATAAAACAACCGCAGGAGGCTGCTGCACGAAGGCTCCCAGGGAGGTACAGAAGGGACGTTAGGATACATTTTGGTAAACACAAAAGCTCTGCAAAGCACTAAGCACACAGATGGGAATGAGGTTTCTTTTGAAGGCTATGCTCACCATGGCAGAAGGTACAGTAAAAACATGAGACATCATCAAAAAACAGACAAATGGCATAAAAAATTCAGATATTATGCAGCAGATAGAAGTAATCTCTGATTGTAGCCTATCAGATCCTGAAATGGCAATTGTATAAAATGCTGGGACAGCTGTTTCAGTAGGAAAAAATATATGTGGTCTCCTGATGGGTTTACAATGAGCTTTCCTCCTGACCAATGGGTTAGTCTTCCTCTCAATACTTTGGGCATGATAGCAAATCTGGCATTAGTATTTTTCTAAAATCTGAACTGTTAGAATAATGTTGTTTCTTAAAACTCCTCTGGGCTTTTTTTCCCAAGTTTTTGAGGACCTGTGCTCTCAAGTCAGCTCGCTCATGTGCTTGGGTAGTTGCTTCTCAATGGGTTTTAGTAGCAGCAATCTAAGGAGTCTAAACCAGGGAACCACAGCCAGTTGGCTCATGTTGGCCGAAACCTTTTAGGGAGTGCAGACATCAGCCAGGGTATTCAAGCCAGCCCCATCCTTGGCAGCGGGGAGAGACACGGGGCTCAGCCCTGAAACATGGAGGAGCTCCGAAATACACGGACCGGCAAAGGCTTGGAGAGCAAAATAATCTTCTGTGCTTCTTGGGTAGCAATCCCCGAGAGGGGCAGATTAACAGTGCTGTTTCCTTCTGCACCTTCCTGTTATTTTGCAGAGCCCTGTCTTCTCGCCTGCTCTTTCAGTGTCTCCCCGTCTCCCCCAGGTCCTCAGTTCTTCCCTCGGCCTTTGGCAGATTTAAGCCCAGCCTGCTACTTCACAGTGCTTCCCTACAAACAGACATGTCAATTTTATGGGAAAATTTAGTAGAAACTTAAAATATGAACTTTTGTGAGGAGATCTGGTCCAGAACAAGTTTGAATCTGAGCATATTTTATGGCTGAAATGTAAACGCCTTTAAGGGGGAAAAAAAGCCAATAAACAAAGGAGATAATGTAATGGAAATAGTGTTTCCCTGCCCAGGACATAGCTGCCAACCTGAGCCCTGGCTGGCGTTCACATGGACATGCCGGCATCAGGAGAGTTTCCTGTCAGGTGAGGATCAGGCCCCACAGTCACATTTTATTGAGACATTGACGTAGCACAAATAAAGCAGGGCTAAAGCTGTAGCTGCTACAGGCAAGAGAAAAGGAAACAAGCCAAGTATGATGTCTTCATACACTTGGAGGCCATAGGAATGTGTTTTGCTGGCCTTATGGAAATGCAGACTTTGAACTCCCGTTCATTCCCATTTCCCTCTCCCATGACATAAAATAATTCCTCAGGACTGTCTGTAACCCCCAAACTCCTTGGAGCTTGTTCTGTGTGATGTTACACCACTGGGGCTCCTAAAACTATTGTGCAATGGAGTGAGATCACAGACTAGCTCAGCCCACGCAGCTTGCGCTATCTTGCCCGCCTGATGGTTAGCTGCAGTTAAAACACTAAAAAATCCATTCATGTAGGATTACAGACATAATTCTTAATAGCAGTAGGAAATCCAGACATGCAAGTGATCTTCCATAAGCAAGAAATCTATTGATGTGGAGAAGTTTTCCACTGATGTTTGTGAGTTCATTGACTCTGCTGTGGCTGCAGTTTGGGAAATCCAGCCTTTATTTGTCTTGTGCGCTGTACAAACACATATGGATGTGTTAATCATGTCGGCTGGTACGGGAGCAAGGACAAGAGCAGTGTCATGTTTTCAGATGTGATGTCTGGCCTCTGAATGTTAAATAGAAACCTGGACAGTATTCATGGATTTAACCTCTCAGTAGATGCACCATGATGTTCAGATTAAAAAGTCTCTGACAGTCAGGAGCTACTATCCCATGGTGGGATTTTCCTTTGAAGAGAGTCATTGGCCTTTTTCAAAATCTCATGTTAAAAGGCTATCGACAGGTGAGGCATAGAGAATGACCACTCTAGCTTCCTAGGTTTTGCCCTCATGAAAGTGTTTGGAACAGTCAGGGGCTTTCGCAGCCCTTTTATTTACATGGAGCTTCTGGGAAATGCAATATGAAAATAAGCCCAGCATGTTTTGCTGCAGTGCATCCTGACCGAGAGATGGGAGTCAGAGCTGTAGCCTTGGTAATTCATTTAGCTTTCTAAACGCTATGACAATCACAGTGCAGCATAATGTAAAAAGTGAGTGCACTTGATCAAAAACACAGGTATCTGGGATCTCAGACAGTGGTCAAACGGCTATATTTTATTAACTAAAATTAAAATAACTAAAATTAAAAACACTGCATACAGACGTGAATCTGCTGCTGCAGGATGGGCAAGTGAGAAGACACAGTGTGGTCACTATAAATTATTTAGATCCTCTGAAGAGTGTGAAATCTGCCCTGGATGAAGGAGCAGGAGCACCAGGCTCCCAGCAGCAGTCTGGCAGCACATGGGACATTTTGCTCTCCTCCGGGGACAGTCTCACACGACCTTCCACTGCTTCCCTGATGTCTGTACCTATTCTTCACTGTTGATGATATACAGTTAATGACGCCTGAAAATATGCTTTGGGAGAGGTTAATACGACCACGTTTTATCACCAGGTCATTTTCTGTTGGCCTGTGTGGCTGTAAACTAGAGGAAATTGATGCCTTTAAAATAAGCCATTTAGTCAGAGAGGATGAGCTGTGGGTGCAAAATGCCATATACTGTGTAAGACGGGCCAAGAGGAGCAGGTTAGAGATGCCCCAGGGCTTAAACATTTATGCTTAAAGGTAAAACTATGACACGCAGTCACTCTGCAGCCTGATGTTGGCATTTGTGACTTGCCCCCAGATTATTCTCTGGGCTGTTTTTCTGTAGCGATGCCATGCCAGATTGATGAGAGACCAACTCCAAGCCAGACAGGGGATAGGACTGTGCCTCTGGGTCTAACCTGAGGGCCAGAAAAGGAAGACTTGATGACAAACTAGTTTCCTGTTTGCTTGATTAAATACATCTATAAAATTAAGATAAAACATCCACAGCCCCCTGGAGGTGTGTTATGAGGATGCACTGCTTCATGTTTGTAAAGTGATTTGGAAGTGAAAAATGCTGCAACAATGCAAAGTCCTGTTCTCTTCCAAGAAAGCTGATTGCTTCTTTTATAAGGTAACAAAGTCTAGAAAAGTAGAGTGGAAATCAGCATGTCTCCAGATCTCTGGCAGCACTCCTGTCCCTAGCTAATGCGAATGGCTGCAGCTCCAATGCAACACAATGCTGCGATCTTATGGAAAGAGGGAGGAAAGCCCTCTAGCACTCAATGACTTCAGCATGCTTGCAGAGTCACTGGTGTTATTTATACAGAGTGGTGCTGCAGCATCCCCAAAAGCAGGAGTTCAGGCCTGGATCCAGCTGCCAATGCAGCAACTGGAACGGCTTGAGAAAAATCTCACCATCCCTTTATCAGCGTGTCTGCAGCATTTCTGACTCAAGGTTCATGAGTGAACACTTCTTCCAAAAAAATGGTAATGGGTGCTCAGTGCATTTTGAAAACTGGTAAACTATATGACAGCAGAACAAGCACTGTTCTTGCTTTTTTGGAAGCACTTGTGCTATGAGGATCTGTGTACGGATACATTCTGAGCCTCTGAGACGTGGGACCATGAACATCTTGGAGGGGCAAAACTATACACAGTGCCTGTCAGCAGTTCTCTTGAAGAAGGCTAAATCCTTAATTTTATTGAAGGACCTCTGTAGGATATAGTGCCACTGGGAATGGTAACAAGCACAATGTGAACAGTTTATAGCTCCCCCTTGGAGACCTGTACTGAGAAATCTTGTTATGCAATGAAGTGCAAAATATCTCACGTCCAATATCCAGTTGCCCACCATATTATTTGAAACATGTTTCTTGACTAAAATATTATTGCAAGGACCTACTGCAACTGCAGTGAGCACCTATGCACTGCTTGTTTGTCTTCAGAAGGGCCCTTTGTGTGCACCCCTCCCTGTCTGCTCTTACCTTCTGCCGCAGCTCACCACCCCTTCAGCTGTGCTGGTGCAGAAGAGGATGGATTTATTTCTAGTGGAGATGCTTTCGGTGATGCTGTAGATAAGTGCAGCCTTGCAGCCAAGCTGCCACCCTGGAGCAGACAGCAAAGATGAACAAGCAGGAGCCAAAGGCTGGTGGGGCAGGAACATCTACACCTGGTTTGCTGCTGAAGGAAACATGCCAGGTAATGACCCTCTCTTTTTTTTTTTCCTCCTCTAGACTGGGTACAAAACCAGGCATGGGCTGATGAGGAGGAGAGATGCTGCATTAAGGGGATTTTAGTGACCAGTGTGCTTGCTGTCCCCTCTTGAGCAGGACAATGCCCATGGCTGCAGGTGACATGGCTGTTCACAATCTGGTGTGAAGACCACAGTGCAACCCACAGTAGTGGAGTTATGGTGGACAGCGATGGCTCCGCCACCGGGAACGGGAACAGGAGCCAGGAAGCCTCCATGCCAGTCCCAGCTCTGTTACCCTGTGGGACCAGCAAGAACCCAGGAAAAACAAGTACAGGGCAAGTAGAAGATAATAGCCCCTTCCCAAAGCCCTTTCCTTTGTCATAAATGCTTTATTACACATCCATATATAAAGCTGGGACAGCAGTATTGACCCACCTCCTAGGGTGTTGGTTTCAGCGAGAAAATTGTCCCCAATTCCTGGTTTAACCTTGCATTTCATGTTTATCACCGGCTCACGCAGGACAAAATGCCTCCTGTCTCCCTTCCCTCCTCATCCCATTAGTAAGAGGCAAAATGGCTTTTTAGGAAAGCCATGTAATTCCTGCCTTAAATTCTCTGGAGTGCTGGTTCTTTTTGGTTCCTCCAAGCTATTTTTTTACAGTTTCTTAAGCCACAGATGAGAAGGAAAAAAAAAAAGGCACAACAAAAATCCAATTAAAGAAAAGCCTTGGGAAAGAAAAAGTGCTTGTTGTTTAAACGTGAGCTGTAAGGGGAGCCAGGAAAGGTGGGTTAAATGCAGAGCCTAAATATCCAGCAGCCATGGTTGTTATCTGAGCCTCTGTGCCATTAGCGATGCAGCAATACTGGTTTGGGTTTTCCCCTCTGTTCTCCAGATTCAGCGTGTGAGCAGGTCTCCACAAGCTCCTCGCTTATTGGTTTGATATCACGAAAAATAAAAACTTGTTAGGAAAATAAAATGTATGAAGAAGCAAAGTAGTGATCTTAGAACTCTGGAAAAAATCTTGGCTCCAAATGGGGGCAAATTCATCAGGTGCCAAGAAAAAGAATGCCCCAAACCAACTGCCGTGTTTTGATTTCCACCCATTCCAGCTGATCACTAGTCTCCAGGTTGAGTTTGTAATTTTAAGGAGAGCTCCTTATTCAGTGAGCCGCAATCAGTGACTGCAGGGGGAAAGCACAGCCTAGTTTTATTTAGGATGCTTCAGCTGTCAATAAAATGATGCTTCCTTCCCTGAATGTCCCAAAACTTACACAACTGAAATATACCATAAGTGATACATATTGCATCAGGATTTCCTTATACTCTGCTGGACACAGATGACCTGAGACCCACTTTCACCATTTGCCTATGAAACAGAAATGAGATGAAGAACTAGAAGAAGGCACAAGAGGATATATGTGAAAGCAGAAGGCACCGGCTGTTCGTTCCTCCCCTGGCTTTTGTTGCAGGGTTTTTCTCCAACTCTTTGACCTGTAAGTTTAAAATCACTCTGGAGGGCTTCAGCCTTTTTAAGTTCACTAGCCTTGGTGGAGAGAAAAATTCTGCTTTAGTAATTTAAACTAACTGGTAGTAAGTTTGTTTTCTCAGGTGCTTGCGCAGATTCTGAAGGCCACAGATTGAGCGCTGCTGACCTGCTAAGTGAAATACAGCCATGGTTTTATGGGAAGGAGTTTTACTCAGGTAAGTGACTGAATCTGCTACTAGAAAAGACCAGAAGAAAACACACCGGCTCACTCTATGGACTAAATTCTGCCAGTGACACCAAAGGAGAGCACAGCTGTACTAAGGGCAGTATTGGGCCCTGGATGTACATTTGCTTAATTAGAGGTTTTCCTCCTTCCCAAGCAATCAGGATAGCTTTGTGTTATGCCTGCACCTCTCTCTGTCTATCCTGCCCCAAAGTGATGGGAACGCCTGTTCCCTGCTGCTCAAGGGCACAGGGCATGGAGGTGTCCATGTCTTTTGCCAGGAAAACGGGAAGTTGATGCATGTATGTGTGTGCATATGTATACACACATATCACCTCTGCTGGAAGCTATGAGGTGCTGACAGCTCTCAATGCAAACTGAAGTAGCTCAGGTATATGCAGGGATCTGTTTGTATATCTAATTCGAGTAAGTATGCGTGTAGATATATACAAAACATGCACATATGGCTGTATATTCAAGGTGATGTATTTCCATACTAACTCATTTATCTTAAGAGGCAGACAAGGAGCAGACTCTGGAGCAGCTTTCTGCTGGAACTGCTCCAGCCAAGAGTGATCTCCCTTTGGTCATTTAGCAAGTGCTGAGGTCAGATTGAGATCTCTGAGGCTTTGAACATTTAGCCTTCTCCTTTCTCCGACCTATTTGCCTTTCTTTCTGGTATTGTGCAAGCCATGAGATACTCTGATAAAAACGTGTTGTGGGAGAACATGACTCAGTTTTCACAAGTGGATACACCATGAAACATCGCCAGCATCCCCTCTCAAGTCTTCATATAACCAAAACAATATCAGAAGCGAGGCAGGAGAGAAGCAGGGTCAGAGGGATGCAGTGGAGGACAATGTCATAAACTTCCTTTTTTATTATCTGCACGCAGCTCCTACAGCCTCTGAATCACAACTGTGTGCACAAATAACTCACAGTCATCAGCAGGAAGTCACTACAATTGTAACCATCATCCTTTTTACTCAAGAATTTGCATGCTTAAACTATTAATCACACAATATATTTGGACACATCCAAATTATACCTCTGACATGTGGGGTATAGTTCCTCTAATCCAATCTAACTGTTGAACATCTCTTGAATGGAGCTGGGGAGAAAATCTAATGCAGCAAACCAGACCTTTATCCACCAAGGGAGATGAAAGCTCATCATTGCTTCAGACCTGAGACTGAATATACCTAATTCAACCACAAATTGCTGGGCTGAACAGAGTTCACGGCACAGCCAGGACGACTAATTCTTTCCCTTGCAGGAATTACCATATTAAACTCCCTGACCTGGGTTACACAGGAGGTCAGATTAGATTATCACTGTCCCAAATTCTGGTCTCAGAAACCAGTTTTCTGGCTGCAGTCCCAGGTAAACATCAAGAAAAAAATGCAAGCATGTGGTTTGGGTATTTTGTTTCTGTGTGCTGTGGTGGAAGGACTCTCATTGCTGTCAGTAAGAAGACAGCAGACCTTCCTGAAAACAGGAGACAAGAAAAGCTTTAGCAGATGTCAAGGGGGCTTTGTAGGGTCAACGTTGGTCAACATGGGACCCTTCCAGCATGGCCTGTATATGCATGCAGGCAGCTCCCGCTGCTGAAGCTGGGTTCCCAAATGCCCTGAACTTGGTTAAATACAGAGAAACATCCCCATGGCATGGTGAGTCCCAGGGATGCAAGCCGTTTGCCGTGGGAAATGCTGCCTGTTCAGTCCATTCTTGGACTCTCCCCTGAGTGTTTTAGTCCCTGCTAGAGAAGGGGATGCTGTCTTGCCCAGTGTGGCCATTCGATAACCCTTTCTGCTGTGCCCAGGGGCTGGACATATAAGCCCCAGAGAGAGACTGAAGAAGCCCCACTGCCTGTTTTCTCTGCCCACAGCAGCCAGCCCTCAGCAAACAGAGTAGGAATGGCATCTTCCCATGCTATGGATACCCACAGCCACGCCAGCCCTACAGTATGGCAAGAGGCAGCAGCTCTCTCCAATCAACCTAAGAAGCAGAACTTTATTTCTCAAATAGCTGCATGAACATCTCCTGCTCAGTAGCTACTCACCTTCCAAGACAGCTAAAGGAGACTGTTTCCCTGGTGTGTTGGTGCTCACTTACAACTCATGCTTATCCCTAAAGCGCCAGGATCCCTTTTTAGCACCTCCCGTGTGAAATGCTTTGGCAGATGGTACCAGCAGGGCTTGAGCTCCCTTCTGAGGTGCCGTGAAATCTCACGGTGATTGACTCCCTTCAGAGCAACTTGCCCATCCCTGATTATCAAACACTCGCCTCCATCTGCTTGTTCTTTCCCCACCCCTGGAAGGATGGTGAATTAACTGCAGAGCTGTGACTAACGGCAGCGTGAGCAAGCAAGGAAGCCATCGGCCATCTAAATCAGCTGAATCAGAGGGTGCAGGGGAAAGGAAAAAAAAAACCCCACTATCTGAACAAGCACTAATTGCTTACAAGCTGCCACATGAACAGCCAGGCATACGAGTGACTCACAGGTGAAATGTGTGACAGTGACTTTGGTGAGCAGTGGGAAGGGCTTCACGCCTGGGCGGCGGGAGGGGAGGCTGTGCGGCGGGGCCAGGAGCCCAGCCAGACGAGTGTTTCCCACGCACATTCCTCTACTCCATGCGCTATGAAATTTGGTCAGAAGTTAAAGCATGGAAGCAGAAAGAAATTCCTAGGAGGAAAGCGAAACAGAAAAAACAAATCAGCATGGTAATTTCTTTCTTGCAAAGAGCGGTGTTTCCATGTGCGGGCTTGCTCCAGCTGCAATTTTACATGTTTACTGTGATTGCTGATATATGCCTCTGGTAAGAAGCTTGATCTGTCTCAGGAAAATCCCTTCCTTGTTAATTTATTATTTGATATATATGTAAAGCAGCATACAATATAGCCTCAATCCACAGAGACTCATGCCCTCAGGGCTGTGGGTGAAGGAAAGAGTACACAAGGGATGAAGCAGAGGGAGAAATAAGCTAACAGCGAGCGCCCTGCTTTCAGAGCAGTCACTGGTGTTATTTTTGCCATGATTGCCAGCACTGTGGTAGCACCCATGGACTCGGCTGTGCATGGTGCTGTACCCATACCATGGTACCTGCAGGCGGATGTCCCTCAGCGATGCAGCCTTGCTGTGGGACAAGCACACAAAAACCCAGCCGAGGAGTTTTCAGAGAAGGGTAATGGCAGCTGGGCCCTTCGGCGGTGCTGAATTGGGTAAGTCCCTCTATGAATACCCTCATCTGGACCCTTTGAAGCAGACGAGCATTTCCGAAGGTGCATTGTCCGTCCAAGGGCCCGTACGTTCCAGGCCTCACCTCAATAAGGCACCTGCACACGATGGATAAATAGCTAAAACTAAAATGCTCTGTTGTGAGGAAACTATTATTTGCAAGCAGTGACCACGCAGCCAGCCACACGCACTGTGCCATTCAGTCTCCGGGACGAGGCACGCTCTCCCAGTGGTGTTTCATTCAGCTGCACCGACATGCAGCTATCCACCGGGACACCGGCCTCGAGCGCAGCCCTGGGGTGCTTGGTGCCCTGTAAAAATGGAGCAAAGAGCTCGTGGATGAAGCAAAGAGCCAAACTGAGATTATGAAAGAGGCAGGAGGTGCAAACAAAGCCTGAAATAACGCAGTAGTGTTTCAAACAGCAACCCAGAGCTCCCCCAGCTGAATCGCTCACTGGGTGTTGTTGCAGCCAAAAGAGCATTGGAGGTAGGAGCTGCCGCAAGGCAGGCACGGCCCCTGTCCCAGCGTTTCACAGCTTGCAGCCCTCCTGCCAGTGTCGGCACACGTGATGGGTTTTACATACAGCGAGCTGTGATTGCAACACAATGACTTGCAGTGTATTAAAATTTAGCAAGCAGTTAAATCATTTGCCAAATCAGGTCCCAACTTGACACGAGATGCAAAGTCAGTCTAGTAGAGGAAGCAAAGGGGGCACAGGAGAAAGGAAGCAACGCTCCGGATGTGTTGTAAAACAAACTAACAGCATGCCCGACTTGATGGTTCCCGATCTGGGTGTTTTTTCAGACATACCAGATAGCGGAGATAAGTGCCAGAAGCCCAGGGATACCGAGAGCCCACCACAGGCCCACAGGATGACGAATCTGCTGTCTGGTTCTCATGCATCTGCAACCTCTTTTCCACACCAGGGCGCGGTGTGCAGCAATGCCTCGCGGCGGCAGGGCCCCGTGGGTTTTGCCTTGTGTCTGCACAACCCAACACAGAAGCGCACGTGTGCTGTGCTCTTCCATGCCAAGACAAGCACAGGGTGCCTGCAGCCCCCTGCTCCCCTGCTTGCTACCCACCTGCGATATTTTCCAGTGCTTCAGCACATCTTCTGTTGTTTATCCTGCTGACCTTTGTACAAAAAACAACCTCTGTCTTTTGCAGTGAAGAGGGTGCTGGTGCAGAGGTAACATCATGAGCCAGGTACCTTTGGGTGCCAGCAGGGTGCTAACAGGCTCGTGCACGCCTTGCAGGATGAGTGACTGGCTGCAGGGGGACTTGTTTGTGGATGTGGGAGTTTGAGTATCTCATGCAGATGCCCTGGAGGGGTTGTCAGGAATGTGCAACAGCCCTTCACAGACCCTTTCCTTAGGTGTTAATGAGTTACCTTGACCCTGATTTCCAGGTCTCTGCTCAATCCACACCAGTTTCTCTCAGGCAACATAATTTGTGCACCTCTCTCATTAGTAACTGCACCTCTACCATAGATATATACTTGTTTTTATAGCAAAGAGATCAAGCCTTCTTCCATCCTAGCATGGAGATGAAAAGTACCTGCCATCCTGCTTTTCTCAGTCTTGCCTCTGGCCTCTCCACCATCATTACATGGCAACAAGAGCCGCTCTTATCGTAGCTCCAGTCCTCTGAAATGTCTTTTGCCTCTCAAGTGTGTGCTCTTCTGTCCTGATTTTGGCTGTTCTAGCTACTAAGAGGAAAATTATCTGTAGCCCAGCTGAAACCAGGACATCTTCTAATTCCCACCCCACCTCCACCCCTACCCCAAGATTTTTTTTTTTTTTGATTGTGGGTCAGAGACTGGGCCTGGGACAGATGAGCGGGACCACACTGGGAAGGTGCAAGGCTCTTCTTCACCATAATTTCCATGGGACAGATGACAGTTACGGTCCTGGCCTGGCCCCAGACTTAACAGCACAAACAAGATGGGGGGAGAGAGCCTGGACAGCACCTGCTGCCACCCTGCCGTGCCTGGCAGATGTCGGAGAGGCACGGTATCGCTCTGCACCCTCTCCACGATAAAATGAGATTGCAAGATCCTATGTCAGATGAAGCTGTTGCTAACGCAAGCTGTATATTGGGCTGCTGTAGTGAACGCTGCACTGAGCGCTGAGCTTCTGGTGCCACTGAAGCACTCTGCCTTCCTCCAGCTTCCTGGGAAGTGTTTTGAACTTTATTTTTAAAAGTGCAATTAATCATGGAGCAGAGCTTGAAATGAGTCCAAGTGCAATAAAAGCACCCGAGCAGGGCCTGCTCAGCCCAGCAAGCATTGTTTGCCACAGCCTGACTTCAGGCATCAGGAAACTTCCAGATGTGTTAACTTTGCAGCTCCTGGCTCCTGCAGGAATCTTAAATGCTACCATCTGTACGGGGGGAAAGGCTTTGGAAAAGCAGCTTCCCCTCTCCCTTTTCACTTAAGTTCCTCTGAGCACCAAGAGTTATTACCCCACTGCCCAATTTCTGCTGGCTTCACCCTCATGAATGAATGACTGCACCCTGCAAAGGTGCAGCTTCTTTCTGCTTCCCTCCGTCGCCAGGGAGCATCTTGGCGGAGCCCCTCCATGGGGCGGAGGACAGGCCCCCTCCATCTGCTCCTGTTCTGCATGTGGTTTTCAGTATGCTACAGGAAGGCATTTTCTCACGCTATTAAGTTTTCACTAGATGCAGAGGGGGATCAGGAATGCCTTGGATGGCGTAAAAATTCCCTTCTCAGTTTAGTTATTAGGATCTAGCAGTGGCAGCAGGCAAAATTATAACCTCCATAAAATCTGAGTCTGCTGCTCTGCCACAGGCAAGGGGTGCAATGCTGTTCCCTTCCAGGTACACTCAGACACCTCAGATCCTCTTCAGTTACTCCTCAGGCCTCTAACCACAGGAGTAATTCCCGGGGAAATTCTCCTTCCCTCAGTCTGCTTTTTTTCTTTTTTCCCCAAGAAGAGGTTGCTTTTTGCTGCATGTTTTTCACCTTTTTCTCTTTCCCAAAGACTTTCAAGTAACAACCTCATGCACAAGCTCCATAGGTGGTTCGAATCATCCTAATCACACCTAGCACTTATGCACTCTGTGCATCAAAAGCTCCTCACACATGTACATTAATCAGCCTTTTCAATACCCAGAGGATGGAGGTGAGCAGGAGCTGCACACTGCATTTTGCAGATGGGGAGGCAGCCACACCGAGAGGCTCATTGCTTCGCCCAGGGCCACACAAGGGGTTAGTAGCACAGCCAGACTTAGAAATCTCTGGCTCTTAAACTGTACTCAAACCACCAAACCTCATGGTAGCAGCAAATTGGAAGGACTAGGTCTAAACCAAAAGCCAGCAGTGCCCAGAACTATAAATAGTTTTGTCTGACATGGCTTTTACGAAGTTTGTGCAGAATACAGAAAAGGCTGGTGTTGTCCTGGGATTTACGACGATGTTTCCTTCAGAAACCCTGCAGATCATTCAGCCATCCGGCACCCAGAGGAGTCCTGGAGATTAAAAACCAGTGAAGAAGTTTGGGACAGCAGAGACCTTGTCTCTGGCCAGGATCTTGGGT
This sequence comes from Pterocles orientalis, assembly GCA_011057875.1. NCBI lineage: Eukaryota > Metazoa > Chordata > Aves > Pterocliformes > Pteroclidae > Pterocles > Pterocles orientalis. Next base: position 48,327 of record WKFP01013199.1, on the reverse strand, counting down.
GCTCTCACAGCAAAACCAACAGCAAAGTGCAACTGCTCAAAAGCAAACCGAGACATGAGGAGTTGAAGCAGCAGAGCAGCGAGTGAAAAGGCAGGAGGAGCAGGGGTGAGATGAAAGGAGAAGCCCAACAAGAGGGACTTTGGTAATCCAGGCTTCTCTGGTGGAAGCTAAAAGTGGTTACCTGACTGGTGGCAATACGGCTGAGTACGCTTGCACCCAAACACAAAGTTGAACTTATGTGTTCAAGATGTAATTTAGCCTGCCTGATGCTCCTGTCTGGGAATAAACCAACTGGTGTGAGCCTGTATGATTTTAAGAGATGACCACACTTTCTCGTATTTTGCCCTAACACACTGCAGCTCCAAAACGCTTCCCCTTGTGTGGGTTTGACTCCTTGCCCCTGCTCCTTCGGTGGAAGGGGGATGTGACCCAGCCACACTCAAATGGATGAGCTCCAGTTATCCTGCCAGCAGGTCAGACCTGCTGTCCTCAGGCTGTACGTGCCCCGGGGCAATGTCTTCTGAGAGGAGGGATGTTTTATTAGACACTGTGCCAAAGCAGGGGCAGGATGCAGAGACATCCGAGTTACTCATCCTGCCTTAAACCCCACAGGATGTCTCAAGTGACTAAAGTGTAGGCTGAAATACAGGCTTAAACCATAAGTCTGGGGACTTTGGCATTAAGTTCCTGGCCACAAAGAGGTCCAACATGAGATGACCAAGTAGATAAACCCAAACAACAGCAGAAAAACTACCAGATCGAGCTGTCCATTCCCGAGGGGTTTTGGCATTACTAGTGGCAGCCAAAGACTAGGCTTTATTATGACAATATCAGAGCAGAGAAATTATGGTCATACAGGGGACAATAACTATTTTTTGCTCATCTGTGGGTTTAGTCTGCTGTTTCTAAAACTGTGAAATCAAGAAGTTTCTGACTTCTCCATTTTTCTGCCAGTGCAGCTTCTGAGAACAGTCCCCAAATGGGGAGCACTAGAAATGAGATGTGAAATGAGAATTCACATTTCACATTAGAATTAGAAAATGTGAAGGGCAGTTAGCTTACCCTCTCCACTTTCTATGCAGGACAAATTCACTCCCTCCAATTTTCAGTGCTTTCACTGCTATTTGCTTAATCTGATGGAAGAGACCTTTCACTTGAAGATTAAAATGTTGTAGTGTGATTTATCAGGAAGCAGATAAAATGTATTTAAGGAACATTGATACGTCTAAACATGTTAAATAAAGCAGGGATTTTAGCATCCACTCTAAAACTGGTTGCTGCAAGAGGTTTATCTGAGCAGCCATTCTAATGCATGTTAATAACAGGTGTAATAACATCAAAGAGAAGCAAACGGGAAGACAACACCTGTGACAGCTGTGACACAGTGGAAATAATTCAGCATCACTCATTAAGGCTGAGCAAAAGGAAAGGAAACAGGAGTCAGAAAGAAGATTATCCAGCAGCAGAAGAGAAAGAGCTGTTTTTGCTTCAGAATCGGACATAGTTTCTGTCTCCTTTGCTATTTCTCAGCTCATTACCCCTAAAACAGGCTCCAGCTGTACTGCATTGACTTAGCAGAGTCAGCCATCACTATTTCACAATGATCTCCTCACCAAGTCTTTCACTAACTCTGAAATCTAGACCATTTGGTTAAACTGACTATGTGTGATAGCTCTGGAAACTGCCCGTTATCTGCTGACAGGATTTGGAAGCCATCAACCTCAAACACCTTCCCAGTTGGAAGGTTTTCCTCGCTTGTTTGCTTTTCCTTGCATTCTTGCTGCTTTGTTTTCACCCACATGTCCAGTGGTATCACAGACACCGGCTCCTCCACAGTTGCACAGAATCCTGTCCCAAGGGGTCTCATTAATATCGTTGAAGAGGCAGGATTATTATGTTTTGAATGCTTCCTAGCGCTGGTTTTATTTATGATGCTGCTCATTTCAGGGAATGTTTGTGATTCCTCGTGACTGATGGTGCTACAGATGTTGCACCACAGCCGCGATGGCAGCTGGAGTGTACAACATGAGAACCAAAACCCTGCTTAAAGCTTATGCACTAACCCAGGAAAATAATATTCATTCTTCTCCCATCCCATTCAAATACACACATGTGGACCACTATGGCCAGATGGCAGCCTTTACAACATTTATTTCTTCAGCTCTTCAATATGCTTTAGAGGAGATTTTCTTTAGGGTCTATGTAGAATGGTGTTTGCTAGAATAAACTTGCTCAGATGGCCTGACTCACTCTGATCAGATGTGTAAGGCTGTGTTTCAAACTTTTGTTCATGAGAAAAAGCAAATAAAAAAGAAATGTACTCTCCAGCTTATTGCTGCATTCTGCAGAGGCCGGTGCTCTGCACTATGGTTTATTTTGGCAGACCAGGGCATGCGGATCTGGCTGTGAGTGTCATTTTCAAACGTTGTTAGCATGATCAGCATCTGATCCATTCCTATGCAGAAGTCAGCTTCTCAGTATCTTTTTAGAAGTGGGAGTGAAATAAAAATGTGAACCAAACACCACGGTGCCTTGTACAAATTTGGCCCTATGGCCAAGCTTCAAGACCTGTCAAACCAAATAGCACGCATAAAAAATCTGGACCTCATTCTCTCCAGGTACTGGGCTACATCCCCAAAACTTGGGTCCAAGCTTAGAAAGACTTTAGTTATCTCTATTTCAGAGGTTGGTTCCTGTGGATTACTGACCAGTTCAGTAGCTCAGACAGCCTGACACAGTGCTAGAGCCCCATGTCCCCAAGGTACCTGAGCAAAGGGTCTTTCAGCTGCTCAGCTGGTCCCTGTTGTGAGATGACAGGCACTGGGCTATTGCCTAAGTTCACTTTCATTAAGGTCTGTCACCTGTGCCTATTTGCTTGCCCAGACCAGCAGCGTACTCAGGCCATGTCAAAAACTCATGGCATCCTTCCGCAGTAAATGTAAGTGAGGAGATGCTGGTTGAGTAGGGAGGAGGAGAAGGTGACCCTTTGCTTAGACATCTTGAGAGACCCAAAAGTATATAGGATGACAAGTACCGAGAATCCGGACAGGAGCAAACAAGGGAGCTCAACTCTGTAACCTAGATCTCTGCTGTGATAGTACAAATAAATAATAACAGCAACCATAGTAAAAGCTGTGAACAGGATAGGGGTGTTGATTCATGCAGACATTGTCAGGATGCATACGTATTTATATACATACACACACACTTAAGCATGCAGGTACCTAAGTTGCATAGATAGATAGCTAGATAGTTGTCACATGCATTTTACTTATGTAGCATTTTCCTTGCAAGGATCTCTGGGTTCTCTGTAGACGTCAGTGAACTGCTGAAGCAAATAAATATTGAACATGCAGCTCAGACAGGGAAATCCTGACCCTGCTCTGAGCAGGGATGTTGCACCAGATGGTCTCCAGAGGTCCCTTCCAGCCCCAGTGATTCAGTGATCCTGTGAAACAGCCTAAAACAGGACAGGCGACCTAGGGTAGAATCAGATCCCTTGATTTCATTTAAGTTTAATGTATTTGGTCTAGCCGCTCACATCTTGCAGGGGATTGTTTCAAGGGCAAATGGGAGATCATGGAACTCATCAGTGCATCTTGCAGCTCTTTACAGTCAAGTCTGCATTTGCTAGCATGTCTCGTGTTGCCGTGGTGGTTTGCTATGTTAGATATGCACCATCTGATCAGTCCCCCATTACTATGCAGGACGTACTTCACCTTCCCATCTCACAGAAGACCAAGCCACCTCTTTGTTCTTGACTGCATTTTCTGCAACAGCTGAAGCAAAGTACATGTCTGAATTGTGCTGCTCTAAATGTCAGAAATAAAATATTGCTTGTGTAGAAGGGTTTAAGTCCTGCTTTGATTTATTGACCAGAGCTTCCCAGAAGTCAGGAATCCACACAGCATCCCTGAGCACTGAATTCTGCATGTCATCCTCTGTCAGCTGACATACACTATTTGTAAATTCATGTCTATGACACGCAGAGAACAGTCTACCGACTTTGTGCCTGAGGGCATGCGTATATGGTACATACTCAGGAAAAAGGAAATGTCTAATGCCCATTAGTGAGTGGGAATGTGGGGCGAAGTTAGAATCTGATGCGTGTTAAGCCTCACCAATCAATTTGTGATACATAGACAGAGAGAGGCTGAATCTGTATAAGCAAATAAACAGTTACAGGGAATATTTCTTCGTGAAAGTGTTCATATGGTCTCTGGCATGGCTCTGGTCTGGCCCGTAACGCAGGAGTCAGTATGGGCCAAGGACCATTTCCAGCAGACTGTTTGGTTGTGACACCTTGTTTTAGTGGCTAGCAGAGGCTAACAGTATGGATGTGGCTTACCCCATGCTGTTGGCCTTGTCGCAGAGAAAGCTCCTAGGCTTTTACTACCTTAATATGTCTAATTAAATATAAATGGTCCGATTTGTTTGCTGAGTGTGCAGCATTGCCACTAGAAGCCAGTACCCTGCTAAGTAAATAGTGCTTGGACCAGACATGGGAGCAGGTTCTCTGATCACTGGTGAGGGGTAACTGCCCTCTTATGCGTCAGTGTAGGTCTGGAGCCCTCTGGCTTACTTAGCTGAGGAGTCCAGGACCGCTGCCACTTGTAGCCATAAATTACTCTATCAAGTGAGTGTGATTATGTTGTATCTTGAAAGTCGAGTTTGATCCTCAACATTTTTAAGCAAGAGAATTCACTAGTTTTTTGAGTCTTTTAAAAATCGTCCATCCCATTCTTTCTTCTTCCTCTCCTTTCCAGAAAATTTACCATTTTCATCCAACTCTCATAAAATTTTGGCTGCTGAGGTAATACAGATTGTTGTGGTTTCATAATAACCCAGGAGTTCCCTGCCATCACCTTCCTTGTCTATCCTGAAGACGAGGCCAAACCAAACCCAAAACCCTCTAAGACCACCATCCTGTCCCAGGCTGACACATGCTCAGAAACAGCCTGAGCATCTTGCACAGAAGGGGTTTGGCCTACCTGCTTCTCAATGGTCTTCACAGGGCTTCCTTGGATTTCTTCTTGATCTTGGTTGCAGAAAAATGCTTTGAAGAAGATTTCGTGGTGCTAGTAAGAAGAAAGTATATTGGAAAAGTACATTTAGGTACAGCGTGTTAAAGTTATTTTAGCCATCTTTGCTCCACAGTGAACAGTCAGGTTACACTAATTAAAAATCCCTGAGTCCTGTATATTAACACTTTGTTGCTTACAAGCTACTTATTGAGTCAAATTTAGTGGAATTGCTAGTTTCAAGGATAAACACAGCAATATAATTCAAGAACAATGAAAATGTTGTTTCCCAGTGGTTTTCCATTAAGGTCAGTTGAACTCAAAATCACCAAACCAAAATAACAGAGTAAAGAGGTGAAATTAAAGGGGAGAAAAATGAGTGGAAAAATTGATAACTGAGAAAAAAAAAATCCCATTATAAAATAGTTGTCAGGTTTTCTGCTCTGCTACATCAGCTTTGAGCCAGTGTAGCCTTGTAATTGCAAAGGGGGAAGCATTGCGGCCAGGGATCATCGCAACAGAGCATTTCTACCTGGAAAGGGCCAGCTACCACGGCTACCTGTGCTCATCCCTTATCTCAGTAATGGGTGAGATCTGGGATAAGTCACACTGCCAAAATTCTCTTGGGAATAAAATGACACTGAGTGGACCATTCAACAGACCACTCCCTGGGACTTGGATGGAAGAACTTCCCATTTAGGAGTGCTGACATGAAGATTTTTATTCTGATTCCATCTATTTCTTTCTCAGGCTGCTAAAACTTCATTTTTTTTTCTAAGTCTTAGAAAAATTGTTCTCAACCAGGCAAAGCTTCCTTCTTTGGCTGGCTTTTTCCGAAGATCTCAGGCTTTGATTTCCTTCTAGTTGAATCCGTGGGAAAAAACATAATACATTCAATAGGAGCGGAGTTAGGCTGGTGCATGGAAAATTCCTCCATGTAGCTTTCAGTGAGTAATGAATCTAATTAATAACAACCACTTTCCTCTTTCGGTGCAGTGATGTACTCAGGAGAAATAATTACTACTCATTACGTTGACAGTTATTACAGAGGTATGTTCAGTGCTAGGTCAAGTGGCAATGGATCAGCAGCTATTTTTCCTTTATACTCCAAATGACAGCCCACAAATCCCTTGCACACAGGGACAGACATTCATATGCACATGGGCCAAAATGACTTGAGCCCATCAGCCTCCAAGCAGCACTAGTCCATGCTGTGGCATGAGATTATTCATGTTCTCATTTCTCTCTTCTGTGCTGTCCTTTTTCAGGGCTTCCTCGCTGCAGCTTACTTTCCTTTGTAGATTATATATCTTGTTCAGATAAGGTAGTCAGAGTTGAATATCTTAGTCAGCTGCTATGGTACTCAGCTCCATAGGACCTTCTGATGGGGCAAATCAAGTTTCTTGCCTTAGTGGTTTGGCTTATCTCTGTCATAAACCCTAAGCCTAGTGTGCTGGGTGTGTATCGTGAGTAGTGGGACAAGTCAGCTGGGAACATGCAGAGTGGGAGAGGGATGCCGCTGCTGAGAATGTTTCATCCACCATTCATGGGGAAAAAAGGTCACTGAGAGTGAGCCATAAAGTGGATGAATTGCCCAGGCAAGATATACAGATGCCAAAGGTCATACATTAAGTCTCCCTGGTCTGAACAGACAACACAAATCACCCTGAAAGCTCCCTGGGTATGCAGAGGCAGCTCGGAGAGATGAGGTGCAGCCCTTCTTGTCTGATGGGTCTGCCCCAGCAGGCTTGGTGGGATCTGCGTACTGGGTGAGGTTGGCTTTCCAGGGCAAGCTGTATTGCCAGGCGGGAAAGCAGCATGGAAAAGGGGTTTATGAGGAGGGTAGCAGAAGGGTGCAATGTATACGGGACACTAGATACAGTGGCAGAATAAAATGGAGGTGTAGGAGGGAGGGAGCACAGGAAAATGGGAACCCAAATGAGCATACAGACGAAAATGTAGAGAGCCCTAGAGAGGAAAAGGCAACGACTGAGTTTGGTGGAGAAGGAGAGAAATGAGGTTCTCCAAAGGAAGGAGCAATAAACAGTGTGTAGTATGTAACGAAAATATAATTCTGTTGTAATAGTCTCTCTGCCCTTCAAACACAGATGTCTCTACAGCTATATGAAAGTTTGTATACGGCTATATGTTTATGTCCATACATGTATATGTAAATAAAACACTTTTTTAATGAAATTCATTTAATGGGGGGTTCTGTATATCCTAAATTTTATTTTTCTTCTGACACCACAAAATTCCCTTAGGCTACAAACATCAGCTGCTTTCTGTTATGCTGCCATCTGTTATGTAAAATAGCTAGAATTCCTTTTTTTCTTTTTCCCCAGTGGCTTTCCTGTTTTTCAGCTTTGGTCAGCTCTGGTTAGCTTTGTCTTTTTAGCTTTCTTTTATAATGCAAAATAGCCTTTTACTTGTTATATAAATAAAATATTGCAAAATAAGATAAAAGGATTTATCTCTACATATAAAATGCATCAAATCCATGTTAGTCATTTGAGAAATACCCTTTGCTTTGCTTTCTACTTGACTATTTAAATCACAATCTATTCCAAAGTGTATGTGGCATTTATGATGGGAGTAGTAGCAAGTCCACTTTGGCGGTATAGTGGTATACTTCAGATCTGAATCCAGATTCTGATTTTAAAACATCTTTGAAATGCAGATGTGATTCAGTTAAGGGTTTTGATTTAGAATTTTCATTCATTTAGGATCCAATACCCAAATTGTTGCACCAGGAAGTAAATATCCATAATATTTATACCACCAGTACTTAACAAGGTACACTATAGACGGCTTTGAAGTCTTTGTAGACTTGTTAGGTTGACATGGACTTTGAAAATATATGAAGTGCACTGTAAAACAGACTGCACAGCTGTATTCTTATTTTAATTATTTTCTTAAAATTAGAACTAATCTTTTTTTGTGGCCCTTCAATAAATTTTAGGGTAAAGCCTCTGCACATAGTCCTGTGTAGCCTATGCATTCACTGTTTCTTTAAACTGAAGAAATATTCACTATACATGTAGAAAATTCAATTTATATCTGACCAGAGGGGTTTTACAGAAAATTTTTTTTTTTTCTGCAGGTTCTCAGACAGCTGTGTTAAAACCAGGATTGAACAGTCTATATTGCCCTCAGAAGACGATGAACACTGTGATGCGATGTCTATCCCTCTAGCTCGCCTTCCCCCAGGAGTCTCTGCAGCTCCCTCTGTTCCATCAGCTGGTGGAAATGATCTTGGAGTTTACAAACTCTCTACCTTGCAAATTCTAATTAATAAATGTAAGGGGAGGGGAGGCTTTGCCATTTTTTTAGCCTCAATTTGGAGCTAGATTTCCAGAAGGAGGGAAAATGTGATGGCACAGAACCAGCCACAGAGGATTGCTGACCCTCTGTGGTTTTAAAAGAAGGGGCAATGGGAGAAAAGTTGTTCACTGCGTGGTGCAAAATAGTTCTTCAGATGTGAACTTCCAGGAGGAAGGGGACTGTGGTTGCCTCTTGGAGCTGATCAGGGAGAAGCAGAGAGGGAGCAACAGGAACTGCTCTCATCTGGGACTGCTGTATCTGCTGGCCTCCAGCAGAGGAGCTGGTGGAAATAGTACAGCATTCATAAAGCTTATTGTTCCCTAAACCGTCTGAACCTCTTTTTTTTTTTTTTTTTTAGTCTTTAAGACAAAAAGCCACAAAACCCATGCAAAGCCTGCCTGTTTGTGTGTTAGTGCTAACTCGCCATATGCTCCTGTAGATGTTTACTATGACTCCCCAAACTCGCCACCTTCCATGGGTAACTCTCAGTGTGTCTCAGCTGATTTTCTGGGCATCCTTTACAGTCATTAAAGGGAAAATAGGAACCTGCAAGAAACTTTTCCTCTAATCTAACTTTGAGATTTTCCTTTCAATGGGAAAAATACCCCCTGAGAGTGCTCCTTGGACACCACATATGGCAGAGAGAGCCTAAAATTAAGTTTTTACACACTGATATATAGATGAAGCTGATTCCACCTGGAGTCTGTGCCTGACGTGTCCCAGGAGGGGTCCTGGTGAGACACAGCAAAGCTGAAAGCCAGTGAGCAGTGAGCTGAGACTCCAGGCTAGGAGGTGTCTGAATGTGGGGATGTTGACTGGATCAGTGGCACCAACACAGACACAACCCAACTCACTCAAACTCACTGTCATAGGCCAGTCACAGATGGAACCAGATGCAGCTCCACAGAGATTTTCACTGTCAATCAGTAAGGTCCCCTGGAGCAAATAAGCGACGTGTTTCAGAGGTTCCTCTGCAAGAGCATTCAGCACGGTAGTGTGCTCGCTGTGCGGGGAATTACCCAGACTTCAGTCTTGTAGCAACATGACAGCAGACTGAAGACACTTCCCTCTCTTGTAAGAAATAATGCTTTCTGGGATTATTTGAGGAATTTGGCAATAAATTATGGCTTTGAATGTTGCACATTTAAGGCTACTAAATATGGGGAAAAAAGACAACTATTACAGTTTTTACTCTATTCAAGCCCTCTAAGAAGCAGCATGTACTTACTGAATGATTTTATAGGAGTTCTCCAGTTGAGGAACCTGCAGAAAAGCTGAAACTAGTAAGATACCCAACCCACAGAGCACTGGAGTTTGCTCCATGGGGTGTGCCTTTCAGGAGTCTAAAGGCAGTTTAGAGAGAGTTGTATATTAGGAAATCTGAGCCTGGACAGGAAGATAAACCTTTCTGTTACCTGACAGACACACTGAGCCCTTCGATGAGTTGCTGGAACTCTTCAGTCATGACAGCATGTTCAGTATTGCTAACAGAAACAAGGATTTATCAGTGGAAGAAAACCCAATAACTCATCCCGTTTGTCACTTTAGAATGATATATACTTGGATTGGTTCCTCCTCCACTGACTTGCAGCCACCTTCAGGGGTGGGACAACTACAGCTGTTCAAACAGCATGCAGCAACTCAAAACCATGCCGGGAAGTGGGGAGATTTATCAGCACTCTCCATCTGCAAGGAATTCTAGGAAGACAGTTGAAACTTCTTTGCACCCCCAAAATACCATGTCTCTTCTGACAAAAATATGCCAAGGTATCTTTAGTGTCCAAGCATACTTGACTTCTTTGTTTTATGGCCACCAAAGAGAGGGCCCACCATTGCAAGTCTCAGGGAAGAAGCAATATTTACTTTTCAGCTCAATTTTGATAAACGGAGAACAAGCGAGTTTTTTGACTGAGGAAGAATCATTTAATGGGTGTACTGAAAAAAAAAAGTTCTGAATTTTACTTTTTCCTAACCTCTCTAAAAATGCAGAGAAGGTGAAAGAGTTTATGTGGCGACCTGGGAAAAACTCCTTTTGTTTATGGCCCTTTCTGACTCTCATGTCAACACATTACTTAATCATCTCTGCAACCAACTTTTTTCTCATAAAATAAGGTTGAATAGTCATTCCCATGTGATTATTTTCAGGAAAATATTCCCAACTTGAAGAAACCTTAGGAGTATTTATCTAACCATGAAATGAAGTTGTTCTTCTAGTTGTGTTAAAGAACCAGAACTATGTTGAGAAGTACACTACAATCGACATCTACATGATCATACAGATAACAGATCTAGCACTGTACTGGAAACTTTTCCAGTCAAGTTAGTTGAAATTCAGACACTGGTCTGGGTTGGTAGGGCTTCAGTGATCTGTTCAGGGTGCAGGACTGGCTCCAGAGCCCTCAAAGCATGAAGAAAATTGCAAGTAGGGTGGCTATCTGCTGTATCTGCATGACCCAGAACTGCTGTACTAATGGTACCTATCATGCATATTAAACAAATAAAGGATATGATCCTACAACTGGGCTTTGGATCTCTCACCCAGGCTCTCCAGCACTGAAGGACAGCAGCTGAAAGTGAAAAGCTATCTGAGGCTTAACGCGTATTTAATTTTGGACAATGAAACCTTCCTCTCTGGTTGACAGATTCAATGTTGCTCCTGGCATAAATTTAAGCAGCTGTAATGTCAAGGATTTACAAAAATTCAAGCAGTGGAGTATAGCCCAGGGCTCCAGCAAGCACAGTTTAAATGCTATAATTAGGCATTTACTGAGATGTTTCTTTCTGCAAATTATATTACCTGTTTTTCACACATACTTACAGCTTTTGTAAGTGGAAGCATAAGGCATTATCGTAAATCCTACTGAAATATTCAATCTATGTTTAAAATGCTGGATTAGTAAAGCCAGCGATTCAAGCATTTATTAGAAACACAATTTTCAGACCTTTACATGCAACCAGGAGCTGTTTATTACTATCAAGGTCCACTGGACCTCGTCTGTTCTTCAGGCACAGCCTACAGAAGACCAGCCTGGGAGTGCAGAAGAGCAGGACTGCCCTGGGTGATCAGCACATCGCTTTGCTGGTGACTGTGCTTCCTCCCTTAGCCTTCATCCCTCTTGTCTCTCTGGACTGCAGGGTCTCCAGAGGATGGACTTTGCCTCACTTACACCAAATAGTCCCAGTGTAGATGGAGGTCTGTGGGCAGTACTCTAACACGTACATATACAACATTTTCAGAGCAATAACAAGACGTTTGGAAGTGGGAACTACCTACTTTTCCTCTTTGGACTCCCTGCAATGAGAGCTGATTACCAATCCACCAGGAACCAACAGGTCTTCTTATTGCTGACCTTGTTGCTGTCACTCTGACCTTGCTAGACCTCTAAAATTTTGAGATATTATATTCTTAGTTGCGTCGAAACTTACTTTCTGAGAGACAAATTCTGGGTCCTCTCTGGAAGTGTGACTTGTGTCAGAAAAATAAACCTCATAGGAGGTCTACACTTCCAGATTAATTCCTCTTAATTCTTCTAATTCTTGAGGTCAGGAAATTGTATCAGGAAATTATATAACGCAAACAAAATATGGTCTAAAGGGGAAACTTAGATTGAATAAATATCTTCCCTGTTAGGATGCTTATGATGAAAACTGTAAATGGCTGTCAGGGGCAGCCCCTCACCCAGGGCTGTGCTTTCTTTTTTTTCCTGAGTGCTCTTCTCCTAGAAAATAATTCACCTACAGACTTACAAGAGATGCTGAATCTGATGGAGGTAGGAAGTAGCTGCTGTGCAAATGTGCCATGTGATTTTTAAAACTACTGGCAGTAGATATTTCTACAAAGACTTGCAGATATAATGTAAGTTAACATAACGGAAACCACCCTGTGGATGAGAAGCATTTTCACTTCTGTCGGTCAGGACAAGAAGTAAATGACTGGCTCCTAGCTACAATATTTACCAGTACCTGCCACTTACGTATATAAAAATGGACGCTCAGGCTAGCACATTGTCTTCATTTTCTTCAGTGCTACTTCCAAGCAAACCTTTGAGAAGCACCGTAAGAACCACAAGCCCAAAGGCTGAGCAGCCACAGCTCAGCACCACTGGAGCGTGTCCAGGCACTGCCCCAGCCCTGGCCAGGACACCAGCATCACCTGGTTTGGTGCCCAGACCCTCTGGAACAGCCACCTGGTATTGATCACTTGTGACTAACCCAGCCCAGTTTCCGCCCTCTGTGCAATGTATGCTGAGCACTGTATCTGCAGAATATGTAAGTCAAGAATAACTCATTCTCAGTTATTGTGGCAGCTGAAAGATGTTAGAAAGGTAATCTAAGTTGTTTCAATTCTTTCTGTGCAATCTGTTCAGCTTCAGAAAGGAGAGAAACATGCAGCAGCAAGTCTAACTACGAACGGTTTTAGGGAGGGTGAATCTGTGGGTGTAACTATGTCATCCCATATACCCAAGTCCACAAAACAGGCCTATGAGCCTGAGAAAAAAAAGGCAGAGAAACAGAGATATAGAGAGAAAGAGAGGGGAAAGAAGAGAGGGAGAGGTAAGAGAAAGAGGGAAGGAAATAAAGAGAAAGAAATAAGAAAGACAAAGATCAAAGAAAAAGAAGGAAAGAAGGAAAGAAGGAAAGAAAGAAGAAAAGAAAGAAAAAAGAAAAAACAGAAAAAAAACCCCAAAAATAAAACAAAAATAAAATCAAAAGAAAACAAAAATAAAAACAAAACAAAGAAACACAGGAAGGGAGGGAGGTTTATACATCTTGTTTATAAATTACGACTTTCCACATAACCTAATTTTCATCACTGAGTCAAAATGTGAGATTTAACATTAAAAATGTACTTAGGAAATGAAACACAGCAAATACTATAATGATGGAAATATAATCACAGACGGCAGCAAACTGAAATGGCTCAAGGGCAGTCAGGCCAGCTCTGCACACTAACACCAAACAACGCTCCGTCCCTGAATATCAAGAGACAGTATCAAGCCAAATGCCTATCTCTGAACAACTTTAGCTCTCAAGCTGTTTAAATCCATACCTGACCTCTGCTGGCCAGGTTTTTCTAGTCTCTTTACATGGTCCATTTGCAGAACACCACACGCCGGCTTCACAGGCACAGCTGAGGCTGGTAGATGATATTTTGCATGCAGCTATTTTGGTTCCTTTCTCAGTGGAGGAATTACACCAAGTTTTTAAGCAACTGAGGAACCCAACCACTATTTCTAAATGCTTTCCAAACCCTGAGCAGACACCAGGACTTAGGAAGATAGTATTTGGCGGAGTGAGGTACATGACCGGTCTCCCAACAGATACCCAGGCAGTGTGGCCTCGTTTCGCTCGCCTGCCTGGGAACTCCCTGGGTCAGGTTTCCCACGGGCTAACACACCTTGCTGCCACCCAGCCACCGGGACAGCTATGACTGAGTTGACAGAAAAAAACCCACCCTCTGCTTATAGAATACTTTGTGGCCAGACTATTATTAATGAAAATTTTCATGTTGATGTTCTTGCTATGTTTATATTAAACAGAACTGACTTTTACTTGCTTGTTTTAAACTTTTAGGAAGTGCAGAGAGAATGTGCCTGCATGGGAACATGCTGGACTGGCCACCAAAGAGAGATGTGTTCTCTTCCACTGCAGAACTGCATCGCAAATGGATGTTGATTAGTTTAATACACCACTGAGAGGCATTCACATACTGGGTGTGCTACAGCAACGTGGGACAGCACAAATAAACCACGGTGAGATGCATATTGCAGAGGTACAAGTCTCCACACACATCCCAGCCTTGTGCTCAGCCTTCACTGAGGGCCATTGCCTTGTGGGGTTTGGGGAAGCATCCCTCCTCCTGGGCGCTGCGGGGTGCACCCCGGCTCTTTGGAAATAATAACCATATAATTTCATGTGAACATCCGACAATGACACCTACATGAATATTAATCACAGGCAGTCTCTAAAAGTAGTTTCAGACACAAATTGCATCATTCCTCAGAATTACCAAGTCCTGTTTTAATGGCAGAGCTTGTGAGCTCTTGCACTATAATATAAAGTGTGTTGTGCAGGGGAATCAACAGCTTCACATGAACTTTCTTCTTTCAAGCATCAATATGTGTTATGGTTGGGTTTACACTGTAATCCTTGTCTAGCCACAAAAAACCTGTAGACTTTTAGATGCTTGTTCCCTGTTAATGAGCCCACAAGACTGATTTTTTGGTGCTACGACATCAATGCGACCTCACATTTACATGGAAAAAATCACCGGCAGAAAATATCAGCACAAATCAAATCCTGAAATCCTTTACTGAGCAAAAGCTCCATCAAAATCACTAGGACCAAAGATGTAAGGATCACTCATGTAAGAGTTTCAGGGCTGTTCTTTCAATCTACATATCTAAAAAATACCTGTTAAAATGCGTCAGATCAGTTTGCTTTGTGTCTTTTCTTGCCAGCATGAAAAATGCCTTGATGACTGCACAATCCCAGTCCTTCAAAGAATAGTTCTGATTTGACTTAAAAAAATTCATAATGCTGGCTTTGCCACGTTGCCTTTGGGACGAATGAGATGCTTTCTGCCTATCAAGCTGAAATCCATGCAGCAGTTCTCAGATTTTAATGAGCAGAAAATCTTCATTGGAAAGACAGGTTAGACTTGATTTAATTTATTTTTTTAGATGAGAAAATACTGTCAGTAGCAGTGGGAAGGAGTCATTGTGTGTTCAGTGGTTACAGCTGCTACAAAATCTTGTATATGAAAAAAAGGATTAGAGCAGCATGGATTGAATTTAGTTACAGATTCATATTGGTGAAGAAATGCCATGAGCTGATCCCACTCCTATCCACATTAAGAGGGATTTTGTCATTCATTTTGTAAGGAACAATTCTTATTTATTTTCTTTTCTCCATACCCAAGAATCTTACCTGAGCAGCTCAGGGATTCAACTTTGCAACATGTTCCCAGGACATTATAACACAGACAGTGCAGAAGACCTGATTTTAAAGATGTGTCTTTGTACAGGCACTCCTATAGGAGCAGGGAATGGAACCTGTTGTGTAGACAGCAGGCAGCCATGGAAATGAAGGACCACAGACTGAATTTAAGGGAAGCAACATGAGCTCCTAGTGTACAGCAAAAGGGGATAATGTAATTCATGGATGTATGAACAAGGAAGTGGTGAGTAGGAGTGGGGAGCTGATCTTATCTCTCCCCACTGCTTTGGTAAGACTAATATTGGCATAGCGCAAAAAGTTCTGGTGCCCATATTTTAAATGGGAAAAGTTGGAGACAGGTCAGAGAGAGGATGAGAGAAAATGTCTCTCTCTAGTGAAAGCCTGGAAGGGATCTCTCTGCTTACCTTATCAAAGAGATGGAGACATGACTTGATGAAAGTGTACAAGTACCACCACAACAAGATAATACCGTATGCAAAAGATCTTCTTCATCTAGTGGAGAAAGCATAGCAGGAATCAACGGCTAGAAGCTAAAGCCAAACAAACTCATACAAAGAAACCCAAGCATGCATTATTAAAAGTAAGAGCAATTAATCCTGGGAACTACTTACCAAAAGTAGGGTTGGATTCTCTGTCTCTTGACGTTTTCAGATCAAGATTGGATGTTTTCCTAGTAGAGATGCCCTAGGCAAACCCCTATGAAAGGGAAGCAAGGTGAGACATAATAGTCCATGATATGCCATCAGACTAGTTGACTGGATGGTCCTGTTGTTACTACTTACTGGCTCTATCTCTGTAAGTAAATAAAAGTGTCGGGACTCAGTCACAGACTCCAGAACGTGATCACCTATGCTACTAAATTGTTAGGATAGTCCGTCACATGCTGTTGGCCTGGGTCAATAACCCTCTCCCAGACACACTTAGCACAGTCTGGGAATAAGCATAATCCAGGGCTATAGGAAATTTGGACATGGGCACCCTATTTTGGAGAGGAAAGGAGTATAAAGGTGGCAAATACTGACCAGACCACTCTTTGGTTGGCAAAATCCATTTTTGCCTGTATTACTTGCAAAGGCTTGAGTCGGCTACAGCTGCACTAGGTGCAACGCCAAGCAAGAGAAATGCCTGTGAATCAGATATTCCTGAGCCGCCTCCAAGTAGGTGGAATGATGTTGACACACTCACAGCTTTGATGAGCCCTAAAAGGGAAAAGGGAAGAATGTTTTGACATATTTTGAATATTCAGAAAGGATAATTGTTTCCTGCAGTAACTGACATTCCATAGGAGTAGAGTATTCCTGCCAGTCATGTCCATACTAGATAGAGACATTGAAGCAGCGCTTCCCACACAAGCCTCGCAATTAGGCAACACAGAGGCTGATAACTGGGATCTTTTAAATGTCAACATAGCTTCCTATTCCAGTGCTCACTGGGTGCTCATTAGCAGCATTGAGTTACCGTGTTTTGCTGCTGACAGTGATGATGTACAGGGACCCAACTGCTACCTGTCGATGTCTGCTGTAATAGGAAAACAAGGAGTGCAAGTTCATTACAAGATTTAGTATCTAATCTCAGGGATTCCAGAAGGATGCTCTTCACTGTTTCCAAGCGCTGGAAGCATTTCTTGCCTTCTGAATGTTAAACAGATACTAACCCTCATGCTTTTTATAGAAGAAAAAAATCCCATATACTCTGAATAAAGCTTCAGCAGGCTCTAAACAAGTCTACAGTGAAATTGCATCTACAATGCATGTTTTTCAGCACTGCTGAACCTGGCAGCCCAGTAAATATTGTATGGGCCATAAAGGCAGTTGGGCAGTAGTTGCTGGGCTACCGCTGTGCACATCAGATCTCCTTAATGCATAGTTTAGTCTGTTGGGAGACATGGGACAAAAGACTGGCATTATAGCAAGCCTCTGTGTAAAGACTTCCAGACTTCATCTCCATTCATAAATCAAACAAGACAAAAAAAACACAAGAGAAAATGAAGGAGTATTATCCTTTCTCCTAGCTGAAGAAATCAAGACAGAAAACCTAGGCGCTTTTGGTTCACAAGATGTCCAAAGAAAACTGAGGGGCAGGTCTCCATTGCAGGTCGCTGTGCAGAGACCACATAGCTTTGTGAGCACTGCATACCTCCAAACCAGGCGTTTTCCTCCACACTGAGTACCACAGTGCCAGGACTAACTTAGCAGCCAGTATCTGAATGAGGGGGTTTAGTTCATGTATCTCCACAAAACATCCAAACCAGCCTTATGGTCTGTCTGTCTTGCAAGACTCACTCGCCTAAGAAAACTGAGCAATTCGGAGTCTCTCCAAGACTCGCCGAGAGTGCTACAGCTGCAGCAAAGGAATGCAAAAAGACCCTTTTCAGTTCTCTTCTGAAAGCCTAAAGATCCTATGCTGACAACAAGGTCATCTATCTCAGATCAAGTTTTACTATTTTTGTGAAACTTGTATTGCTCAACACCTGGAGGCAATTTCCTGAGCATCTGCATTTTTACAATGTGAAGCCAAGGTAGGATGAAAGGGCAAAACCCAGTTAGCTCTCAGAAAACCTGGCACTTCTGGGCTTTGCAAGTTTGCCTTAGCTGAGTAAAGTTGTCATGTGCAGGGTATCCACGAAAAGCTCCTGGTTTAAGTGAAGCAACACTGTGGTTGAGATTTTCCCTTCATTATACAGAACACCCATATTTTAGAATATTTCAGTCACATTTCATCCTGGCCTTAAAAAATTGTGTCATAAAAAATGGATATAACACTGAAAAGCAGCACTCTGAACAGAAGATACAATTATACTCGAGAGGTGTAGAGAGGCCCATGGGACAATTCTAGACCGTGGAGCAGAAAGCAGTCTTTGAACTATTTTTTATTGACAGTGGTGCCATCTTCAGATTTATCTTACCAGGACATGAGAGAACAAGAGCAGAGGAGGCTCTCAGCAGCACTTCGGACATCAGGACTTAGTAGGAGGCAGGAAGTTACAGTAAAAAAGTTAACATTCAATTTAGGACACTAAGTTGAGGCATCTATATCTAGCTGTCAACACTTGAGGCACAGGAGCAGTTCAGTTTTCATCACCTGAGACCTTCTTGGCCCGCTCTCTGGCTTCTGAACAACAGCGCAAAAGACTTTAAGTCTTTTCCATGCTGTTTCATTTCTCACAGCACCACATAAAAGCCTTGTGCACCACAGGACATTTGTCTGCGCAACTGAGCTGAGTCCACAGCCTCGGGCACTGGTGACCCGAATTGCTCACTGGGCTTCATTGGCTGTACCGACAAGCTCTCCGCTGGCCATGATGGTCTCATATGTAAAATGTGTACGAGGTGTGGTTTGCATGTAGACGCTGAAGTTCAGGAGTCTTAATACAGAGCTGAAACCTACTCCAACTTTCTAAAGGATTAATCTTTAAATTAATAATAAATTTCTTTATTAAAGAGACAGAGAAATAAAATCATATAAGGGTCTTAACTAAGGTGATTATAAAGAAAAAATCAGAATACTACTCTTATTTGTTCTGTTCAAAGCATAGAGAGGTACAGATATCAAGGGCTACTAATGTTGATTTCCACACTTTGTGTTAGTCTTCATTCTGTCATTCTAGGTACTAAAACTTTGTCTATGTGAGATGCTATTGTATTTTCAGAGCAGATCATGGATGGATCACATCTCTGGATGTAGCACTAGTCTCTAACGGGTTTTAGTATTTTTGTAGAGCATAGAAAGCAAAGGTGGTAACAAATTCCCAGGTCATATCTACCCTACTACCACCCCCTCTGTGACAGTGATGGTGAGTCTTCTCAGATGGAGTGGGGACTATGTGTGAGGACTTCCAACAGAGGAAATGAAGGGGCAACAGCAAGAAGAGAGAGGCTTGGCAAATAGCTGAGTAAGAGATTTTACTGGACATATCCAGACTTGCCAAACTGAGCACAGACACATGACCTGGCATCTGTCAGGACGTGTCCATGTCCTCTATATGCTCAGTCTCATGGTGGACATGATGTCAAGCAGAGGAGCTTGACTTTCAGATCTTTTCTCTGCTTTGCTGATGACAGTCTGCCAGATCATAGAATCATAGAATATCTCAAGTTGGAAGGGACCCATTGTTGGATCATAGGATCATAGAATATCTTGAGTTGTCGAGGGATCCTGGTAGCATTATCCCATTTTTTTTGTCTTGTCTGCTTACTTTTGTAACACTTTCAACATGTGCACCTAAGCTGGGTCCAGTTTTGAACTATGCCTCCTTGAAAACTGGAGCAACACTCGTTCAACCTCCCATTCAGAAACTTGGGAGACTAAATGACTCTCTCTGTGCACCCTGGGTTAAGCAGTGTTTTCCTAGTCACAGCAGCAAGCTTGAACAAATTGTTTTAAATGAGCAGAACTTTATTAGAGGGAAAGGAGGGAAGGAAATGGAAGGAAGCATTAGTCTGGGAAACCTGAATTAACAGACAGCAAAAGCCAGCCTTGCTTCTCAGTGTAGTTATTAAGGAATTAGCCTAGACTCAGCTTTCTTCTCACAGCCACGATGGTGCTGAAAGCATGGCTGCTGCTGTCCTCCCTTGGCACATTCCCCTTGAAGTGTGCCTGTGCTCAGGATGGTTCAGTGGAGTGATTGCTCAGGCCATTTCCAGGGCTGTGAGTATCCCATGGACAATGATTTCCAGGGCTGTGAGTATCCCATGGACAATGATCCCAGCCTTTCTGCTGGTGAAGGATCTCCCCATGGATCCCTCAGGCTAGGTAGATGCTTCCAGGTGCCCCAGACTGGTGCCAAATAGCCTCCATGCCATGGTTTTTGCCATGGGCTCCTCACCTTCTCAGGGCCATCCACCTGGAGCTCCCTTGGGAAGCTGGTGGTGGCTGTTCTCTAGGCTTACCAATGAGGCCAGCGGACTCCACACCTTTTAAGATGCCCAGCCATCATGTTTACAAGCCTTTCAGGAGTGGCAGTTGTCTCCAACTAAGTGATTTCACTGTACCAAGGCCAAAAAAATGTAAAGCTTCTAGCTGTTACTAATGTAAGTAACAATGATGGTTTCAATAAGACAATACTACATGGTACATGAGACAATTATAACTCTACCAAATGGCAAAAAGTGATGGGAATGCAAACAGGGAGGTAGGCTAAAAAAAAAATGTATAAGTAGCAAACTGGTGAAGCACAGGCCTCTTTGCAATGGAGAACGTAGTTGATAACCACCACCCCTCTGATGCCTGAGAAGAGGGATGTGTGCTCAGGTACAGGGGGAGGCATGATGCAAAAGGAGGGTAAGGAAGGGAAACACAGGGAAGAACAAGAGGGAAAAAGGATGAGCAGAGCAATGGCGTGAGGTTGGGCAGGAGAGCACGATGAGGCAGAGAAACAGCTGATCTGAGACATAGTGCAGCCATTTCCTACTCATGATGTTCCATCTCCCCTGAGGATATTCCCCTCTCTTCCTTCTCCCGCTTCAAGCCTTCACTACCAGCACACTCTGTGTCCATGGGGCACTCCCTGCCTGGCCAGCCACAATGGCACCAGTGCTAATGACATTCAAAAGAGCCTGGAAATACTTCTTTCTGACTGGTACCTCTCCTCCTCCCTCAGCATGCTTTGGCACTGACGTTAGGTCCTTACATCAGGAACAAATTGCATCTGGTTCAGGTTTGCCAAATGCAATGATAATCCATATTTCTATTTCTCCAAAGCCTTCCTACTAGGTCCCAGGATATATCCTCCCTCTTACTACATGAGCATATGTCTATGATTCTCTGATTCTATCACGTGTTACAGAAACTCCCTTTGAGCTGTCTCCCCTCTCTGTGGATGCAGACCAGCACACACAGGGTTAACTGAGCTATTCACAGCACTCATATTCTTGAAAAATGGGCCATGGGCATTGTAGCTTTCAGCATGTTTCCTCCTGTGCGGAGGCACGGAGCCGGCACGCTGTGGGTGGCGGGCGCGGGGACACTGCACAGCGTTGGGGCTGGTCTGACTCAGATAAGGCTGCAGCTGCATTATAGGCAGTGGTGCTAGCTCAGCCCATCGGTGCAGCAATGTCCCTGATGGGTACAATAACTGAGGGTGAGAGATGTTGGGAGGTGAAAGCCATGGCAGACCAAGCCAGAAGCAGGAGCTTGCGAACACTAATCTCCCCATGCCCCCCATCCAGGCTGCCTCACTCCCAAGGATGTGATTCATGGAGATACAGTAATCAAGGGAAGCATGAAATATTTGGCATTCCCCTCCCTCATCTCGCAGCAAAAAATGTGTTGGCTTCCATGTCCTGCAGGCAGCTCATTCACGTACATCATGTGTTCCTTGGAGCAAGGAAACAACTGGCAGTATTTCACCAGAGAAGAGAAACACCTGAGCAGTGCCAGGATCACGCAGGATGAGAAGAAGAACAAACAATCCTCAGTACCCGGTGCTGGAAGAGGCCATCCTCGGGGCTGGGACAAGCCAGCAGCCCAAGGGGCATCGGCTGGAGTGATGGTGCCATATTCCCTGCAGCTGACCATGAGGAGTCATGGGGTGAAACAGAGACTTTCCTTCCAAAAGAGCCCTGCTTCACCAAAAAAAAAAAAAAAAAAAAAAGAAAAGAAAAAGGCTAAGAGCTAATGGCAAAGAGCTGCGAATCCAGTTTTGGGTTACATCACGGGTCGGGACTCAGCTGGGGAGAGTGAGTACTAGGAGGGGTTGGAAAAAAATGTGTTTGGAGTAGCAAACTGAAGGAAAGAAAGTGTTTTCTGTAGGGGAATGGAATGGTATGTAGGGCTGCATGGTGGAAATACAACATAAGCCTCATGCAAGTCTAACAGCTACGATCCTGCACAACTGTCTTCTTATTCCTTAAGTAACTGAGGCTTCGGTTCGGCAAAGCATTTAAGCTCAGGCTTCATTTTATGCTGTCCATAAGTGCTTTGCTGAACAGGGGCTTAAAGTATCAAGCTTGTCGTGTGAGATTTATCCCACCTAATTTTAGACATTTGCAGCACAGATATCCACACCAGAACTGTTGACCCCAAGCTCTCCTCATGATTAATGGGGAGAAAGAAGCATTTCTGGGGTGCTGTTCATTAGGCCTGCTCTCCCTTAGAATGAGAAATACCATTGAGTAGGAGCGTTTGCAAGCAGAGCTTAAAATAGCTAGATCAGAGGTAAACATCTACAATCCAGGTACCCATATCCATATACCTGAACAACAACAACCTCTGATGACAGATGAATAGAAAAAAACATAGCGACTGGAAAGTACCAGGCAAACTGGATTTTTCATAGAGAAATGAAACAGAATTATTTTCTCAGTGAGAAGGTTACAGTTTTAATTGTTTTTAAGACAAACAGCACAAGAAAAGAACAGACCATTGTGATTCCTTTGTTTCAGGCATTAATTCTTTCATACTTTGTCTGAAATCGCTCTTCTGCCTCCTTCAGTTACTGAGGGTTTGGGCTCACCAGCCTAACATTTAGAAAGCTGCAGCTAGGTAAGATTAATCTCCTCTTGTGTCGGATATTTTTGGAGGAGGAATCCCAAGCATTCAAGACATTTCTGCAGAGTTATTTGACTCAGAACTCCTGTTTCTTTGAATGCTGAATACAATTGCTCTCCCTGCATAGGCAACTGGGACGTAAACTTCTGGGAATTACCACAAATATGGGAATGCCTGGAATCCCTGTGGGAAATCACTGCAAAACCTTTAATCCTTGTTATCTCTAAGAGCACATTTTTTTTGTTTGCTTGATTAGCAGTGGGAGAGGATGACTGATTAGCATGTTGGGCAGTAACGCACCGCGCTGTTTCTCTGTTTGCCCACCTCAGGCTGTCTTGGGGAAGATGCCGGTTCCTGGGCAAACTCCACTAAACAGAAGAGCCACAGCAGTCCTCAGTGTGCAGTGCTGGGGGGGGGCAGGGAATGTGTAGCAACTGCAAACACAGCAGCAGCAACTCCAGTTGTTGAAAGTACAACACAGAAACAAATACACTTTGGTCAAACTTAAGGAGTTGGTGCTTAATGTGGTCTGACGCCTACAGCAAGAGTCAAGGATGCCTATTCCAGCACTGACCTGAGGCAGTAAGTAAGGAGTAAAATGGCTCAATATTTCCTTCTGTGAACAGTGGAGAGAGACAGGCAGCTCCAGAAAACAATTCATTCTATCCCAAGGAAAAGATTTAAAATTTGTGGGTTGAATTGCTCTCTGAATACAGCAGCCTCTTAACTGCAAGACGAGGCTTTGAGTAACATGGTCTAGTGGAGGGTGTCCCTGCCCATGGCAGGGGGGTTGGAACTTGATGATCTTTAAGGTCCCTTCCAACCCGAACCATTCTATGATTCTATGAAAGTCACCAGAACCTTAACGAAGCCCAGTTCTTAAATGCTACTAATATAAATTACGTTCTTCTTAGCACTGGAAAAGTCTTTTTTCTCCGCATTTCTACAAAGTCTACAGAAATAAGGACCATGCTGAGACTACTCCTTCTATGATCTATCACCAGGCAGCTGGTAACAGCGCACTGGGCTCTGTGAAACCCACAGAGGGAAAGTTCATGTACAGGACCACAACACATCTCTCTTTTTTGACATTTTGAGCTTTCTGATTCTCATACATGTCAGAGTTCCTACCACAAGCTGTAGTCTGGGAGCTGCATGGGGACCAAATCTGATAAAAGGTTTATTTTACTTGGGGACAGATTCTGTCTGGGTGTTTTGTGGGACTCGAAGAAGAGGAAATGATTCACTGACAAAGGGGGGAACAGATGCCTTGACTCACAGTTTCCTGATCTAACCACTAGACTGTTCCTCTAGCAATTCCTTAGTGCATCAAAAGGATGGATTGGTTTCTTAATTCCTTAACCATCATGAAATGGTTGATCTGGGTTATACGTCCAGGTTTACCATATGGTCTGCTGAGGGAAGGCCTCTAGGTTTTATTTTGCA
This sequence comes from Pterocles orientalis, assembly GCA_011057875.1. NCBI lineage: Eukaryota > Metazoa > Chordata > Aves > Pterocliformes > Pteroclidae > Pterocles > Pterocles orientalis. The sequence continues at coordinate 24,088 of WKFP01013199.1, read as the reverse complement.
AGCTTGTAGAAAAGTGCCAAAATAAGACTGTTTGCCCAACAACCTTGTTGATGCTAATGGCACCAAAATGCCCAGTCTGCTGCACTGTCCTTCTCATACATACAGGGTTGGGGGCCTTGGGGTTGATATACTCCAGTCTTGCTTAGTTCATAAAATTCCAAACATAATGGAACATGGTTTTTATGTTTAATTCTGTAAGATTCTGGACAATGGCTAAGAAACACAAAAGGATTAGGTCTGCATGAAAGTAAATTTAAGACATTACTGTTCAATTAAATCATTCCGGAGTTTCACTTTCCTTCCAGTAAACATAAATTCTTTGTATCTCTGACCACTACAAATTGTTTCCAGATCATACAAAAGTAATTAAAAGAGTCCTTTATGAGGCATGGATCCAAAAACCTTATAATTACATTTAAGCTGTCAGCTGTACTGGACAGTCTAAACTAAACTCCACTGCTATGCCAGATTGTCTCGTATATGCAGTTTCTTTTATAAATTATTTCCCCTAAAAAGAAAATACACTATTTTCAAAAGCAGTTAGCTTATGTTGGCAAATCAGTAGACTCACTCCACAGGATCCTCTTGCAGGAGCTTTCAGATTCGTAGCCCAGGCAGTGTTTCCCGGTGGCTGCCTTAGAGGCTGATTTTACTTTTAGGACTGCGCCATCTGCTGTTAGAATTGCAAATCTCCCTGGGTCTGCACAGTCTGACACCGCCAGCCCCGACAGTCTGGCCACACGACTGTGATTTGTTCCCATGTGAAGGACAGATGTTGTAGGGCAGCTCTGTCTGCCATCCCTGTCAGAGGCTTCACCTTCCCAGGATCATTTATTCTGCTGTTTTGAAGGGCTCTGCTTTGGCACAGACAAGTGAGGGCCTCTTTCTTTGTCCCTGTTGCTCAGAAGTAATTTTATCAAAGGTGGTACGGCGCAAAGAGAATGCAGGGCCATATTCTGCAATATTAAATTTGAACAGAAAATTGAACCTCCTTTCTGCTCTTCAGTTCCATGAGCAGAGAAGGTGCAGAGACAACTAAGGGATGGGCCACTTCGGCTTCCCAGCGTATTTGCTAGTTAGGTACCATTGCGACTGTTGTTGAGGGAGGCTGTAGCTCCAAGTGAATTGAGTGGGAAGGCAGGAGGTGTGCTGGAGGTTGGCCCCACAGAACGAGGAGTGAAGGGCATCACAGCTTCACAGGACAGTGGGAAGCGTCATGCAGCAACGTGGGGATGCTGGGTCTCAAAAAAATGGTTTAAAACCAAAATACTTCTTAAGATGTCTCATAGCTTAGTCTGTCAGTGCCTCTGCCTGATCCTTGTTATGGAGCTACTGCCACCTCTGAGACTCAATAAGTTCACTTGCTCACAGAAGTGTTTTCCCAAGGTGAGGAAAATGTGGCCCACAATGGCATTAGCCCTGCTTGCTTTTGTCTGGAAGCTGCCGTGGTATATGAGTTAGTAACACAGTTATTCCAGCTGTGTTTCTAATCACACAGATTGACTCCCTTAGGTCTCATACAGTGGTTCTGTGCTCACGGCTCCAAAACTTTAATCTGATTTAGGGCTGTTATTTGGGCTTTGCTGGGCAAGAGGTCTGGGCTTGTGGGTGATGCTCTGCTTTCAAGGTCTGATCTTGCAAAGAGTTATTTCCAGACTCTTGCAATGGCATCTTAACAGGCTGTGATGCCCTAGACCCTCATTTGTGCATTTTCACACAGAAACATGTATTTCATGCATCACATGCCTGGTCCCTAAGGCACATGCAATACTGTCTGCTGGTGGCACAGGCACAACACCATAGTACTGCAAATCACCTAACTGTTCTTGCTGGGAGGCAGGGTGAATGAGGGTACGTATTGTGCAGTTGTACAGTAAGGAGTACCAGTGCTGTACCTCAGGGCAGAATTTCACCCTCCTATGTAGACCCCACATTTGTGTGCTTGGAGCAAGCTGTGATAGCTTTAACGTGGCAATGAGTCATGTGGCAGAGTCAGGAACCAAATGTCCTCCACTGGGAACCAGCATTTTTATCAGGGCTTGGACACAGCCAGCACACAGCAGGATTGGACCATCAGGGCATGTTGAATTTCCAGTAAAAAAGTGCTAGCGAAGTTCAAAATGCCATCAGTTTTCTAAAAAATTAGTTCTTGGAATAAACAATTTGCTCAGGTGAGTGTTACCTTAATTGGGGCTTAGATTGGTACCATCTCCTCCACATCCAAGTGCCTTCCCTGACTGCTAACTCAGCAGTGGTGGACTGGTCCACGGTGTGATAAATGAGCCTAAAATTACTTTCTCTGCGAAGAATTTAAATAAAGTACTGGTTTCTGTTCTTGGAGCTTGTTGAAGGCTTCCACCATTTCTAGATGAGCATCTCAGAGAGGCTGCTTGTGTGTGAGAACGAGAGGATCCAGAACAAGGAACAAACTCTAACCGCTGCCTTATATTATACTTTAGTTCCTGTTGTTTATACGCTACTGGGATTACAGAGATATTTATTATTGAAACTGCATCACACTCTTAACCACAAATATCTCTTATCTGACAACATGAAAGCAATACCACTTTGGGAAAACTGAAAATGACTGTGCATTCGGGCAGCCAGATTCCTCACAAGGGTAACCCACATCCTCTGCAGTAGCATTTCTGAGCTCAAAGCTCTGCCCGGGGGAACTGGTCAGAGAAATCGTCCCAAATGTATTTTCAATTTAAAAATTTCAACAAGGCGCATCTTCCCGGCAGTCACTGCAGAACAGGCACGCTGTGCTCCATACCTATCTGTGGTAGGGAGCAGAAGCACTGCACCCAGCTCAGGAAATCAGGTGGTTGGCACACAGATGAGCTCTCCAAAAAGTAATATTTCAAGAGACACAACTGACCTGGAGCTTTTAAATCCCACTCCTGGTTCTTGTTATAATTGCATCCTACTGCCTAACATCACCAGCATATTTATCTATTGACACTATTAGAAAATAAAATATTCTACATCTTAGACATAGAATTACATTAACAGTTAGTTAATAGGAGGATTTTGTTACTGAGAGTTATAGGATCTGACATCTTTGGCATCTAGACTGTATAATAAGGGGGAGGTATATGCCTAGGCATTAAAATGAGAAAGGCCAGCACACCATGCATGAACCTATTTAAACAAGCTGGGTAGCAGTACTAAGAGACATATGCCTTAAACCCTGGCCTGCTTCAGGATTTAGGCAGTTCTTAAGGCTCGTTTTCCTCTCTACAGCACGAAGAACTCCCAGATCAATCAGCATCATTAATACTCAGAGCTGGCGCAACACCAGCGCTCCTCCCAATACCTAGCCTGAAGGTTTTAGGTGCCCATCCTAACATCACCAGCTCCTGCACTGAAATGTCCCCACACTGGCCACGCTGGCCCATGGCTTGCCCCGATGAACTTGCCCTGATACTGCTCACAAGCACAGGAAATTTGTAAGTTAAAACTGGGGCTCATAGGGAGAGCAAAGGGTGGTGCTGCCTGGAAAAATTTTGTCTCTTGTAGCCCCTGAGCTGGTGGAGTTTGGGGAACACTGATCTGAGGAGACAAGCAGATGAAGGATGTGAAAGCAAAGCCATTACCTCCTGAGCCAGAATGGCTTGGCCAGAGTTACCCAGCAAAGATGCGAGGTGAACACAGCCCCCAGTGGGCATGTAAACCAGAAGGTTTTGTTTTCTAGTTGAGAAGTAAAATGGAAAATATCAAGAACATTAAAAAAATCCATTTTGTAGACTGAAAGTGTGGCTAATATTGCTGTCCCTCCTCCACTTTATTTAATCATCTTATAACTTGCTTGTAACAGCAAATGATTCATTTTCAGAAAGCAACATGATGAAGTGTCAGCAGAAACCCTTGACCTAACGATGGCCAGCATTTCCTTCCAGGATTTGAGCTTTTCCCACAGGACATGCCATCCACTGCAACTCCTTTTTCTATGGGAGGTGCCTTCCCTGCGCTGCCTGGAACCTGGGGCTAATTAGAGGAGCACTGTCAAGAGGTTACGTGATGCCGAAGACTTTTCCCAGTCTCCCTGACTTCAAGAGGTTTCTACAGCAGGACTACAAATGAAACAGGAGGGCTGAAAGCAGGGGGCAGAATTAGCTGTGACTTTTTGACTGTGATGGCTTCAGCGAGAGGCCTCAGGGTCTAGCCGTCGCTGCTGATTTCTCTTCAGCGGGTGGACCCAGGCTCAGGCAAAAAGCTCATCCTGCCTTGCCGTGGCTGCCTGGATTTCTTCCTCCTGAAATACTTTGCTACCCACATTCCTGAGCGGGGCTTAAAAATAGGACTGCCTCTGATCCATGCTGGGTGAACAGATTTGGGTTCCCTGTTTGGCATGCATTGAATTGCATGCAGTTATTGATAGCTGAGAATAGAGCCGCCTCCTCTCTGAAGATGCGTTATACAGTGACTTTAAGCCCAATAGCCTAAATTTAGGAAGATTTTACATGAAAGGAACCTGGGGTGTAGGGAACAGACAAAGGACTTGAGCTTGGCTTAAACACAGAATTCTACAGAGGCTTGGCAAATCACAAGATACTCCTGAAAAACACCTGCCAAATACCGTCCTCCCTTCTGAAAGCTGCATTATTTGGGAAGAAATGTGGAGGAACACGTAACCCTGCGCATGGGAGTCTCCAACAGCACTGCTGCGACAAGATGTTGTTCTATGGCGAGGCTGGCAGGGAGGTGCGAGAACAGGGTGGTGGGATGGCTCTGAATGCTAAATTATGGCATGTTTTAAGAGAGACAATCCCAGAAATTAGACATTGCTAGTCTAAGTTACAATATAGTTGCCAAGGCAATTATATAAAATGGGAAGCCATTGCCGTTATTGCTTGCATTGTCACATGCTTTATGGTGAAATCATGGCTCCCAGGGTTATTGAAGGAGACAAAAAATGTTGGGTGCATCCCAAGAAGCTGCTTTTTTTGGGGCAGGGTGAGCAGAGGAGCAGCAACCCTACCCCATCCTGCAGGTTGCCCTGACTCTGGCTATGTTCTCGGGGCATAACTCAGGGACATAAGCCTGGGATCTAGACAAAACAGCATTTTGAAAAACCTCAGGGCTTAATCATTAACAAACTTCTGCAGAGTCAGATCCAGAAGCTTCTTCATGATGACTCCAGGCCTTCCACCTGGCTGCTCACAGGACAGAGCCTTCAATAAAACAAACCTTTGTGCTAACACTCACATCCCAGGCAGCTACTGACCATGGAGGAGACTCAGCCCTTTACTGTGACATCTCTTTTGAAGGAACCAGCACCACATGTTACATGGGGGCCAGCAAGCTCCCTGGGCACACAGAGTTCACTCGGGGACACTTAGGAACTAGGCACTCGTTTCTGAGGATCCGGGAGACCATAGCAGTCCACAATGTTTGTATTTTTGGGGCTTGTCTCAACAGCAACACCCAAGAAGGATCATTTCCTTCAGGTATAAGGAGACCTGGGACGAAAGGAAGAGATGACAAAGCAATAAATCATCTATGACCAGGTTACAGGTGGGAGACAGCAGCCCATAAGAATCCCCACACTGAAATGATTCATCCCAGCTCTCCTAGCCACCACTGGAGCATGAGCTACGGTGATGGGCCAGCTCTGGGTACTTTGCTGTGGTGTTTTACAGATGAACTCACAATTTCTCTGCCTCTAATGTGAAAACACTGAACACCAACCAGGTCTGAGCAACCAGCTGCATGTATACTGTGGGCAGAACAATACACATGTACCTACAGAGCACAATGTAAATACAGCCTCCATAAACTACTTATATTCTCAGGAGGTATGCCAGGAATATCAGAAATCAAATGCATTTATAATAATCCTTCATTGCAGAAAGGGATACTGCAAACAGTGCAGAAGCAGATTTTAATCCACTGGCCACACCTGCCATACAGATATGATGGGACAGACAGTCTGAAAGCAACACTAAATGCATCAGGGTTTTGTCTGCTAATATTGTCATACTGACCAAGGCTACCAGCCTATGCAACAACCAGAAGTCTCTTCAGTATCCTCAAAAAGATCTATCTGTAAGGGCTCCAGATTACCTTTTAATCAAAAAAAGATTAAATGTCTTCTTCCCGACATTGTCCTGGAATTAGTCTGAGCTGACAAGATAGTCTAAGGGCTGGAGAAACATTATTTCTTCTTTGCACGGGAAGGAACCAAGTACAGGGCAGTCACCTGCTGGCAACCAGCAAGTCCTGCTAGCTTGTAGATGTCATCTGCTCTAGTAATCCAATAAATATTTTTGAATTGAAGTTGGTGAACCGGCTAGGAAGCAGGAAAAACATGAGCAGGCAGCTCCAGTGGAGCCCCTAAAGCGTTGGCACAGAAAAGAGAACCAAAATGATCGCACAAGGAACAAGTGAATAGGTTCAAGAGGCTGAATATTAGCTCTCCATATGATGACGCAGAAAAAGGATGTAAAGGGGATGTGCAAAACAGGAGCCTCCAAAAATAGCATGAGACCTGGTGGAAATGCCTTTTGGTGAGAACTATAAAGAAATTTAATAACTTTTATTTACCAGAAGCAAGTTTAAGAGATAGCATACAGTAAGAACACAGCAGCTACAAAGATATGTCTGTCAGAGAAAGTCACAGAAATCAGTGGTAGGAAACTGGAACACTAAGTTAGCAACACGATGTAAATTTTTTCATGTGGAGGATGACTAAAAATGAGAAGAAACCATGAAGGATGTGGTGGATGTGGTACATTTTTTGAGACCTTCATGTCTCCAGATCAAAGTGGAAGATCCTCCTCAGATACAGAGGTTATGTGAGCTTATCTAGGGAAAACCTTGTAGCCTTTGATACATAGCTCGCATGAGAATATAATGTTGTCTGAACACTGTACCCGTAAGCCAGTTCACTTTTATCAGTGAATACAGATTCATCTGGTTTTGACACTAAAGCCTCCCTGAGGGTAACAATTGCTTCCCTCCAGTGTGTCAGCTGCAACTCTCTGAACGCTGTTTTTGATAGCAATAAACTGTGTGTCATCACTCATTTACTCTGTCTTCACTGTGTCGTGTGCCAGTCTGGAACAAAGCAAGGACAGACACTTATCTTGATTTTAGGAGACTTCCTTGTACTCGTCATTATCTTGACTCTCTCATGAAGGGACCTAGGAAGCTTCTAAAGCAAGAGCTCCAACTGCCTGTCAAAAGAAATATAAAATTACCATCTGGCTTCCCAGACGGCTGGATCAGAGACACAGGCTGAACAGCACTGCAAACAAATATGCACGTAAAGAACATAATAACAGTCCTGTATTCTGCTGCTAGACAAATCCATTTTTATATTGTATAAAATATTTGTAATAGTATGTTGCAGGTTGCACTCAGCTTTTTTGTACAGGGAAGGGAATAAACTCTCACGCCAGATTCCCAGATCTCTGCTGCTGATGTGATGCACAGAAAACCCACCAGTGCTGCTGTATATTTGTGCAGCTCTGCACAGGCTTTCATCCAGGGGAAGAGCGGGTGCTAAGGGTGCAAGAGCGACCTGGGTCACTTAACAGCTTCTTTCTGAATTGTTTGACAGGGATGCAAACCTCTTTGCCTTCAGGAAAGCCAACTATGCATATTTTTATGTCTGCTTCTGCTTTGCTCTCAAGGCCTTTGATTTTTATCTTTAAACCAGGAGTGTTTACAGTTCTCAAGATGATCGTGTTCTGCTAAACAAGCTCCTTTGTCCCACACTGCTGCTGACAAATCGGCTAGCGAAACAATTTTACTATGCAGTTAGTTCAGTTGTGCCTCCAACTTTTTCGCTGCACCCTTTGAACTGCCATTGTTGCCTTTATGTCTGCTGTGACTTTGTCTACCACGCATGTCATTGCTGCAGCCTATTAAAAGCAGTTGCAGCCATGCTTACCGCTGGCTTCCTCCTTCCTTTTGAAGCAGTTTTCTTTGACTGGTCTTAATTAACGCATAAGCTGGGAAAGTGCCTTCTTGCCTCCTTTCAATATGTTTTTGTTTCTTTGTTTCAATTTCATGTCTTTGACTCAATAGATTGTTTCCAGTATGCTCTTTATGAAAATAAAAGGGAAATTGAAGTTTGCAAAACTTTTTATTGGTGAAAGAAGCCCAGGCCATGGTTATTCTTTGACTGCATTACCATTGCATGCTTATTTGATTCCATTTCTTCTCCCTATTCAGAAGAGCCAAGTAACATGATTAAAGTCCTCTTCCAACTCAAAGACTTTGACAGCAAACAAAGACGGATCACTTACCAACCGAGTGAATCATGTACAGGAAACCAAGGCAAGTGTTAAACATATTTACTAGGGGAATCAGTTAAGAATGGTATGCTGAAGATCTGCAATTAATTAAAACCAGTTCCCCATACTGAAACAACAGATTGAAAAGCTATTAGATAATTAGTAAAAATCTATAGAGCTACATTCCTCAAAGCAGCCACAGATGCCAAAAGGAAATGCTGGACTGCTAGGCCAGATATCAACTCATCTAGGAATTAATCATCTTATTTAATGGCCAACACCTGGCCACACCACCATGCAAAGAGCTGAATAGTCTGAAGAGATGGAGTGCTCCTCTCTCATTACTGGCTATTGACACTCTTTTGCCAGGTGTGCAGCTAGCACTGCCTCAGTTTCCTCACCAATAAGCTAAACGAGCTTTGTAGCTCATCAGCTTCATGTGTGTCCATGGAAAGCCACTAGTGCACCAGGGCTTCAGCCAGGAGAGAAAAAATGGGAGAAGTTTGTGAATTACACAAATACGTTCTGAATACATCTCCTGCCCAGCAGCAGATGAACCTCAGGGGCAAGTGTCCCTTCGAGCCTGTAAATAATCCACGGGTTGTGAGATCATCTCAGCCTGTAAATTAGCTTCATGACAGCCGAGCAAGAGGGCAGCAGCTGGGAGCAGGTCCCCGTAGCAGGAGTTGCTGCCCAGGGGACACATCCTCGCTCGGCGTTTCGTAATCCGCGAATGCCTGAAACGGAGACCTGCACTTTGATCTCGGCAAAACATCCTCCCGCCAGTGTCTGCACCATGCTCACCAGAAACGGCTCCGGACCAAGGGCTCAGAAACCGGCTACCGAAAGGAGAGCTGCTCCGTGCCGCTTAAACCAATGCAAAAGCCCATAGTTTTCCATGTAGTTACCTCAAATTCCCATAGTCTCCGAGGGGGGAGGACAAAGCCGCCTCCTTTTATGAGAAGAGCCTGTTCTGAACAATCTGGCAAGCACCGGTTGATTCTAGTAGGGGACAGCTCGTTCTCTCCCCTTGCTCAAGGCTTGCTGAGCAGCTGTTAGAAACAAAACTCACCTGCCATGTTCCAGCTGCAGTTTTCTGAACTGTCAGGGAAGCTGATTAAAGAGTATCAAATGCTGCCGAGAGGTCTTCTCGCTGCCCCTCAAAAGGTGTTTTTGCTGAGGCAGTTTAAAAGCTTCCTCTTTACCTCTCTGCCTTGTGTGAAATCACTGATTTTTTTATCACATCTGCTGTTGATTAAACATGAGCAGTGTCCGAGCAGGGTACTTCTCTTACCCTCCATGGCTGAATCCTTAAGTCTACTGCTAATACATCAGGTCAAGACCTTGTAAGTTCTGTAAAATGTTATTAAAACAATTATTTTGTTCCCTAGTTTTTCAGAAGATGTAATTTTTTTCACAATTCAATATCAAATTGAAATAAAAGTTTATGCTTTAATTTCAGCTAGAAAATTCTGCTTTGCTTTTACCATGAAAACTGCCCAAAACAAGATTTTTTCTTTTTTCTTAAATTGCAATCTGTTTTTGTCAAAATCAAATTGTTTTCATTAAACATTTAAACAGTAATACGACTAGATTTTTCCCCAGAAAAACTCCCAAAGCCTACCTTCATCATTTCAGCACCTGGAATGACTAACTCAGCATGCAGGAGGAGACAGGTTTGAATACGGCTCATCAGGCATCAGTGACTGCACTGTTTTCTCAATGTACATTAACTGCATTTTCATCTCTGACAAACAGACGGTTCCGGCTCCTGATTACTGGACTTTCTTTCTAAGTCTGAATGGAGAAGAACTCCCCATCAGATATTTGCAATTAGTTTATGTCACGCGTAAACAGAAAAACATCTCCTCAGGCTTGCAATAAAATTTCAGGTTCTCCATATGATGTGTTATCATGACAATTTGTGCTACTTTCATAGATCAGTACTGTAAGAGATTTGCTGTTAAATAAGCCTTTATTAATACTAGAAAAAGGTCTAATATGGTGATGCTTACCTTTGAAAATAAATGCCATTACAGACCAGCCACAGCAATTGCCTTTATTTTGTGTAGAAAAAAAAAAAAAAAAAAAAAAAATTAAGTCTACTGCCATGTGCATAGCTCAGCCCTGTTACGACTTGTGTGTGATTTTTGAGCAGCCCTCCCCATGGCTGGAGAGGCATCAGCCATTTCGTGCTTGGGCACAAAATAAAGGATTCCCCATCTTTGTTTGCCCATCATCTGTCCTCTGTGTACCACATACAGCTGATCTTTACTCATCCTTACTTTATAGAAAAGGGCAAAGCAGCCCGGAACTCATGTGCATTTTAAAAAAAACAACACCACAAAACCCCCACCCTGGGCGTGAGATGATAAGGCCTCCCTCCCTCAGGTGGAGATGAGGTTTGGGGACTTTGCAATATCAATCTGGCGGATTGGGCTCCTGTTTCAATGGCGTTTCTTCATTAAATACATCCTATTTAAATCTGCTCCTCTGTCACCAGAAGAACCACTCTGGACAAATCCACCTCTCTTCCCTCAGTAAATGGCTGGGACGAGCTCACTCACGTGCACTGGATCTGCATTGCTCAAAGTTAGTAACAAACATCTTAGTGAAATTAAAGTAGCATTTTAGCCATTTCTTTCTCAGATTCTCATTTCCTGATTTCTCTTTGCTATCTACGTAGGAGGAAAACAAGTGGGATCTTCCTTATCCTTTCTGGCTGTGAGGCAATTAATTCCTCTTTTTAATGATGAGGGTGTTTTGCCATAAGTGGTTTAACTTCTGCCCAGGTTGTCTTCTGCATCTCACACTGCTTCTCAAAACCTTTGAGAAATAGGATGTGTTATTGCTACAGGGGCTCCCTGACTCCCACATTGTGTTACCCCTGGAAAATACTCCCATGGGGATCACTATGACGACAAGCACTTTTTTAAATCACAGGGGCTTTAAGCAATCCTGCTCCCTGACAGTCCTGATTACACTGCTGTGAGGACAGACAGACAGCCGGCATGTTATCCATGACAAGGTTGCCCCTCTTCCCTCTTCCCATGGGGTCAAGGTGGCTTGAATCCCTGCCTGCCCCAGCAAGGATGCTTTTTGAGGAGCAATCTCATTTACTGCCTCTGTGGCTGCTTCTTCCCTCAGTGGAACATGAAAGGAAAAGCCATTACTCCACAAGTACCCTGGCAGCTAGAGAGGGTTAAAAGTTTCCTCCAGAAACCTTATTTATCTGAAGATTTTGGTTAATGTTAACCCCCCTTTGGAGGGGGAAAAAAGGGAGAGATTTTTTGTTTAATACAGGACAAATTTATTCTACCGAGGTAGCTGATGGGTCAGTGTCAGGGACTTTTGCCTAGACCAGAGTTCAAATGTCCTTTCTACAAATAGCTGGACATGAGGACAGGGACTTGGCCTTTAGTCTACTGTTTAAATTTGAGTATAAAAAAAAAACAATTTCTTGTTTAGTCAGAGGTGGAATGAATAGTTAGAGGGGAAGTTTTGGCTTGGGTTGAACCAAGAAAGAAATTTGGGGTTTCTGGAGAAGAGAAATACTTCTGTTACCATCTAAGATATTTTTGATCTAAACCAAAATGTTTTAAGACTCTCAGAGGAGATAGAACTTAACCCTTCAAGGGCTTGCTTTTGTAAATTTAGGATAATTTTTAAAGTTGGGATGCCTTTCTGCAATGAAAAATGAAAAGTTATGTTTGGCAAAGGCCGGGAAGAAATAACTAAGTAATATTTTCAAAAAATATGCCTCCATTTTGAGGGTTAATACTTTTGGCCAAACTTAACCCAGATCTATAAGTAGATTTGGTCTTTCTAAAGGTGGGCATTTTTTGGGGGGGGGAGGGGAAAGTACTGTTGATAAAATTAAATGTAAAAAGATTCCACACTCTCTTATTCCACCTTGAATAAGGACCTTGACCATTTGGCTATGCTGGAGTAGTTGAGGGCTTTTCCCTCACTCATATTCTTTTTTCATCTCTAAAAATGGTGATTTCCTCCTGTGGTGAAACAAGAAATCAGTTTTCTGGTCAGAGCTCTTACCGGGCTGTGCCCTGTTTCCCGGTGGGGGGGGGGGGGGAACTCCATTGCAAAGCTCCTTTCCCATTAAATGCCCGACCAATGCATGGGAGCAGTTTATGAATGGGAATACTGGCAGCAGTCCCTTACCATCCAAGGAAGAGAAAAAACCACTACTGAACGACTTTTGGTGTGCAAAGTATCAGGGCATGTGCCTGTAGGTAAGGATGTGTTTAATTTCTTGAGCTGGGTATCAGTTCCACTCTTGTGAGTAATATCAGCTGAATTATTACTGTTTCGCCACTCCTGCAGACTCAGGGGATGGCAAGCCAAAATCGTTGCCTTATCTTTTCTGCCTGTTTGCTCTTGTGAAAAGCGAGGGATAGCTTTTCGAGTGGGACGGGTTCTCGGGGGCTCATTGTCAACAGCTGTGACTGCCTTCAGCACCGTTCACACCCACGGGCAGGTCAGCAAGCATCATTTTCACTTCCCTTGGAAATGTACTGAGAAACACCGGAGAGGAGATTTTATGTAATGCAGCGATGTGGTACAGCACTCCGCAGGCAATTCACTGGGCCTTGTGACTCAGACTAGCATGAAGAAGCAAGGTTACCTTATTAAAAGCTCACTCCTGCCTCTACAGTATTGTTGAAACAAAAAGTTTTACACAATCTCGGCATCAGGCATGCCCGTTTTCAATGGCAGCACGATGCACTGGTGCACACGGGAACTCCAGTTTCACAGCCAATGCAAGTACCACAAATTCACACCAAAAAAAATAGGCCAGATGTTTCCATGCATATGATTGTATTTTTAGATTTTACAACAGTTCCCTTCTGTGGGCTGAAACCTTATTGCCCCCAAAATAAATATTGTGAAACCAAAAAAAATGCCAAGGGAATAGTGGTTTCAATATAAACTGCTTAAATTCTGGCTCCTCAACTGGTACCTTGCTTGTATAATAACCACTGAGTCGGAATATGACCCTGAATGCTCAGTTGTTACCTCCCCAGGTGTCATGGGGAAAGCAGAGGCTCATCTCCTCAGCTGACAATTCTCAAAAGTGTGTAGTGAAGTATAACATATGAAAGGGCAGGACTAAGCTTTACATCATTTTTTAATTCAACAACTCATTCATTCAAATAAGATTTACGAAGGCATTATGCAATTTTGCTCTATACAGTCATCAGGGTTGTGTAATGAATACCTAATTCACTGACTGAGAGATTTAATTAGATGTAAATCATCTTATGACCATGGCCAGAAAGCAAACAGGGACTGTGCACCAAATGAGCTTGTAAGAAAATGTGTTGAAGTCTCTGACTCAGTTGTTGTCTTATATAAAAGAGAAATGCTAGAGAATTGTGAAACCTTGTGAATTATGCAAGGAGGGCATTTAATTACTTTTATTGAATTTATAGATTTTTTTGCACTGCTGGTAGCTTTTAATTACTCATTACATTTTGAGCGCTTGAAAATCAGAAACAAGAACTGCAGGTGAATTTGTCCTTGATACTGCTTTTAGAGTAATGGAAAAACAAACCTACCTGTACAGTGATATTTATAATATAAATGCATAATATAATGAGAGTAAAAAACACACAAACAAACAAAAATAATATTCTCTCATTTCTTTGAGAAATTTGAAAAAGAGATTAAAGGAATATTTCTCAGCAATCACGTAACAGTATTTTTACTTCCACTAGAAAGGTTCTCCCACTTTGAAATACTCAAAATGTATTTATTTATGCTACCAAAGAGCATTTCAGAAAGTTATAACACACACACACACACACACACACATCTGTTTTCCAGCCTGTAGTTTACTGTAATACTGACATAGTTTCTTGCAAATAAAAGATGAGAAAAATATAACAATATAGTATTTATTGCTAAATGTATAAAAAACTAATAAAAACTTGATACATAGATTAATTGGAATAAAAAAGCTATTTTTTTCACATTTAAAAATTCTAAATGTATCATCAAGAGGGAAAACCAGAAATGTAAGTATGTCTCATTGTCTTCCAAAGTTGTTCAGTGCTAGTGGAGTGAAAGATGCAGTGATTTGAATATTTTTACACAGACATCTGCAACCATTCATTTTGTAGAAAATATCACAAGAAAAAACAAGTGAAAATGTATTTAATGACTCATACTTCCATTTGTAAACATGGCAGAAGCACTCACACAGGGAAACAGAAGTCAGATCTGGAGAGTTATGGAAAGAAACATAATGTACTTTAGCCCGAAAAATTTCTGATTATTTCAAGTAATGCTGACCCCGGTCTCCCTTGTCCTTTAACACAGTCACCTTGCCTGTGGCAATAACAGTCACTGGACTTAACGGAATTCTCAATTACACTTGTGTTGCTACTGTTGGGTTTAATGTACTTCTTTGGTTTATTAGGTAGTTAACTAGTTGTGTGAAACTAAGGGTGGAATTCAGGTGTCTGTGATTATCGAAACCAGTATTGCTCAATACTTGGGACTGTGTCTCCATTTCTTTTATCGACCAGCAGGGACTACAGAGCCTAAACTGTGGCAACAGAGAAAAAAAAGTATCACGTTGGTGTTCCTGTATTTTTACAGTTATCAATTTCCACTTCGTCTGCACTCTGCACATCCTGAGGGCTGCAGCAGTTCTTGCTGATGGCTGATCTCAGTTTAGTAATTTCATTTCTCTGTTTTTCATGTAGCACAGTGACAGCACCTATTAAAAAAAAAAAGTATTGATTTGAGTAGTTTGACATCTCCTCTAACATCTTTACAGCATGAGCACAACAATAATAAATCACTACCATTATTTATTATTTGCACCCAAGAGCATTGGCCAAGCTCAGTAGATGACTGTAGTAACTTCTTTCTGCAGAAAAGCAATCATTAGGTCTCTGCCTCAAAGATGCAAGATGACCATAACAAATAATTAGTATCACTTCAAGGTTTACCCTGGAAACCAGGTTCTCCTGGTAGCTGGGAGCAGGTGGCCGATCGCAGAGGGCGTTTTGGGGCTAGATGGCATGGTGGCCCTGGCCAACACCATGGTGAGGGAACTGGCACCTGTGCCCTGAAAGTGTGGAGTTTGATAGAACAAACACGTCCCATGAGGCCAGGCTTTCAGCTCCAGCTACCTAACCCCCAGGAGCTTACAAACCGAGCTCCAAATTACATGAAACTCATTCATCCCGCCACCATATATTTATACAGTCTTGTCACTCTCAAGCAAAGTTTTCAGCTGAGTGGTGAAGAATTGGATGCTACATGCTGAAGGAAAACAAAAAAAAAAAAAAAAGAAAAGAAAAAG
>WKFP01013196.1:214590-232804 GCA_011057875.1 Pterocles orientalis | reverse complement strand
GGAATAATTGGTCAGTCTACTTCTCAATCTTGACTTAAAAGCAAATCCCAAGCTAGAAGCCGGGCTCTCTCTCTGTCTATTGAGAGGAGAGAGGCTGAATGTATCTCATCCTTGAGAACAAATAGCAACATCCTAGCAATAACTATAAACGTTCTTCTCTGTTCTTCTCTTATCAATTCTCTCCTGAGCAGGAATCCAAAACATAGCTTCTTGCTAGCTATTTATGAAGAGAAGGGAAAAGGAAAAAAAAATTAACTCTGCTCTGCTTAACCCATGACACCATTTGCATAAGCATTCCCAAAGTCCGAAGGTGAAGTGCTACAGAATAATGTTTTATTACTAAATCAGCAGGTCGAAAGAACCTAAACAATTGTGACAATGTTGCAGAGACAGTGAAAAATATATTCTATTACTGTTCTACAGTGAAAGGGGATATTCAGAGCTACACAAATTCCGCATCTGGAAGAGATTACTTTGAGCATGCAGTCTCATTCTGTGAACATCCTTTTTTCAGAATGTCTCCAGAAAGAAAAAGGAGCATGTAACATAATCATATTTTAGAACTTATTATAAATGCCAGTATGGGTAAATAGTTAATTGTGCCAATCACACTGCCCAAGAATGTGTATTTTTCTCATGACTGCATTTGGCTACCCACAGTAGTCTATTATATCGTGACTTCAGCAGGAAGCTCAGCGCTATTCTGTCTCTTCTCCGTGTTTAGCTTTGGATATATAATTATCAAGTCATGAATCAGTTTACTTCATCACCCCAAATGACATCAACTATGTAGCCATACACCATAGGCTCATTTTCCAACTCTATAATAGTAAATTCTACTTTTTTCAGAGCCAACAGGACATGGCAACTTTTTATGTTCTAGTAGGTCTTACCCATGCTGCATAAAGAAGTAAAAAGATGTATACATTCCAAAGTATACTTTTAAGTGGTCTCAAGATATGCTTCCAACCATTGGCCAGAGGTTGCCAAACCATCTGATTTTATGAACTATACATCTTTTATGGGCTGGAAGGTGCAAGATATTTATCACATATTGGCCATCCAAAGATATGAACCTATGCTACCTACGCGGCTTATTTCTTCCTGTTCCCAGGGTTGCAAATTACCCAGGAGCCTTCTTGCCATAGCACCCCTGTTGTTCAACTATACACCATAATCAAGGTGTGAGATCCACACTTACACTAATAAGTAAGAGGTAGACCTACTACAACAATTTGGTAGTTCTGTTCAAAATGCAACCAGTAGTTTTTGTTCTGAAAGTATGATCTTCCATGTTGCCATTCATAACTATTTAACAGGACACTTCATAGTCCTGCATTAGAGGAATACAATCTCAATAGTATGAGTTAACCCAATAGTGTCTGTTTTGCAAATTGTTCTTGCAGAGAATTTATATAGTCTGCATTGTTGTTAAAACTAAGTAACAACTGTATTTAGTATTCCTTGTTGCAAGGAGACAGTTTAAAAATCTCTAAAATGATATTTTAATTTATGGGTCATTCATTGTCAACGAGTAGGTTTATTACTTCAAAATATGTTTTTATAAGTCTCTAACACATTTTACTATATCGTCACAAAATCATTACTCCTTTTTGCATGTCCTTTATTCAAATACTACCCTCTGAAAGGATAACATGTAAAGAAACTATTTTTGAGAGAAGCAGTGGGACCAATTTAACAAGCGATGGTAGAAATACTGTCAGTACAAAAAAAGATGATTCAGCCTGGAAAAGTACAAGGTTATACATCTGGGAAGAAATAACCCAAAATCAGATTCTGTAGAGGAGATGTATGAAGAGTAAGAATGTTTAGAAAGACATAAGGACAGTAGTATACAGCAAATCTTCCAAAACATTTGCATTGCATTCATATAATCAATAAATCAAATCTATTTCACAAATTTGCAAAGGTCAGGAAAAGTTCATTGAATCTTAATATAGTCTAGTGAGAGCATACTTTCCCAAAATAATCCTCAGGGCAGAATTTCAGTGATGCAGAGACCACTGATGTAGACACTGACATTTCACTCTTAACTTTACAGGTTTCTGACATAAAATAGAAAAAAAAAACCAATCTATGAATGGCATCACAATTTCAATGAAGAGGCAACTATTCAGGAGATATTTTTAAAATATCCATCACTGTATAAGAAGAAAAAGATCACAATTTGTGGATGGCTTTCAAGTGGAGCTGAAAGTGGAACAAACCAACACTTTAACTGAACAAAACAGGTGGTTCAAAAGTTTTGCCCACAAACAAGCTCCCTGGGATGTGACAAACTGCTAGAAGAAGAATAGTTTTACACCTGTATTTTCCACATGATGGGTCAGTATTTTCCCACACGTTTTTCATCTCTCTGCAGTAAGCTAGTATAAAATGACATCCTTGTCTGTTCCTCAAAATCTTGGTTTCAAAAAAATCAATATTTTCTCCAAAAAAAATACTTTGATACAAATTCCTGAACAGCTCCACTTTCAAGTTGTTTGCACACACAGTGGGAATATGTAAGGAATACATATATCCCAAGGAAATAAGATAGGAATAAAGCTTTTCCTCCTATATTTGGCATGGACATATATCTTACTAGTTAGTGCTGACTAGAGGACCAGCTTCTCCACTTCCTTTGGTAAATCTCTGATGGTAAATCACCTTCTTCCAGGAATTTGAACAAGGAAGCCACTTAACTGACACAATATTTAAGACTGGATTACATGCTAGGTCTGATTTAAGCCTGGAAAATACATGGTAATAATATTCTTGCTTTTTTTTAATTAAATTCTACGATGTCAGTATTCCTTTGAATTGGATGCTGTGCAAAGATATTTGGCTAAAACTTGTCAAATGTAGATATGAATAAATATTAACAGCTTTAATTTAGTTGTCTTGTCAGCATTGTGGGCATTCAAAAATTTTGATGAGAATGCAGACTGAATTTTATGCAAAAGCATATTCGTATGTATGCAATCATGTTTTTATGTGAAAGATAACCAGTATTTTATTTTATTATTTTATTTTTATCATTATAACATGATGGCATAACACAGATAAAATACAGCTGATGCTAAATCTGGTTGAATAAACTCATCTTTCTGTGACACATACAAACACATAATAATTTGGATAAAATTAGATCTTACTAAATATAGTAGTTAAATACCTATCTTCTTTAGATGATTGCATCTTTTTTATTAGAACCTTAAACGTGTGTATAGAGTTTCTGAACTTATAATAACTTTGATCGTTTACAGACTGTATATCTGAAAATATCAAAAGAAAAATAGCATTCTTACCAAAGCAAAAAACCTGTACTGTAAAAATAGATTATATGAAAAAGAAGATGAAGACACAATTCTCCTAAAGGAGAAGTCAATACTATTGATACCAGAATAAATGGAATGACACAACAATCCCATTAACAGGCAAATTTTCAACAACTTACTGCCTAGGAAGTGTAGTAATATCAATATTCTTCAAATGTGATTTTCCAAACAACATCTTGTGATGAATGAAGCGGCTTTCACTGAGACTATGAAAGTTTTTTATTTAATAGATGTGGAAGAAATATGGGAAGAGCAGTAATAAAATAATACGGAGGTTAAATTATCTGGAGATACAGAGACATATGCATCACAACATTACCTTCAGTATACAGTGATACCAACAAATTTGAAAAGAAACAGAGAAAGACTATGTAAGGACTAATTATTTAAAAGTTACTAACACTGCAATCATACTTTCAGTGGATAAAAATGAGCTTGAAACAGACAAAACCAAGACTATTTCAAACATCAACAAGGTACTAATCTCAAAAATGAGAGAGAGAAATGAGTATGGAAGGAAGAAAAAGAACAAAGAAAAAACTGTGTATTGGACCCAATTTTTTTTTTTTTTGCCATTCTTCTTCAGGCAAAACTTTCACTGATTTCAGTAATAGTTTTGACATTATGATGTCGTAGTTTAACCCCAGCCAGCAATGGGAACCACACAGCTGCTCTCTCATTCTCCCCTACCCCACACTGGGCTGGGGGAGAGAACCAGAAGAGTAAAAGCAAGAAAACTAATGGGCTGAGATAAAGACAGTTTAATAAGTAAAGCAAAGCAAACCAGGTAATTAATTCAGTGCTTCCCGTCAGCAGGCAGGTGTTCAGCCATCTCCAGGAAAGCAGGGCTCCGTCATTCATGACAGTGACTTGGAAGACAAACACCATCACTCCGAATGTTCTCCCCTTCCTTCTTCTTCCTCCAGCTTTATCTGCTGAGCATGGTGTCATATGTTACAGAATATCCCTTTGGTTAGTTGGGGTCAGCTGTCCCAGCTGTGTCTCCTCCCAACTACTTGAGCACCCCCAGCATACTCGTTGGTGGGGTGGGGTGAGAAGCAGAAAAGGCCTTGGCTGTGTGTGAGCACTGCTCAGCAGTAACCAAAACATCCCTGTATCACCAACACTGTTTTCGGCACAAAACCAAACCATAGCCCCATACAAGCTACTGTGAAGAAAACTAAATCTCTCCCAGGCAAAACCAGCACACATAAGAAGAGCAAACATTCCTGCTACCCAAGCCGGTGACATAAGAAACATGAAAAGCTGCTGTGGTCAAAACCATAACAAGCCCCAAGCTGATAAAGCGCAGGGAGCGAGACTTAAAGTATATGTAAGCCTTTCTGCTTTCAAATTACTATTATCACTGCTATACTGTGACAGCTTGCTTGCTTTTTACCACTGTGCTATATTCAAATGTGATTAGAATCTACTTTTGTTTAATTAAAAACATGTTAAAAAGATATACGGAAATGTTATTAAGTGTATTCAGCCTGTAGCTGCTTGAAGTCATTCGCAGTAAAAACAATTTGATCTGATATTTAATTTAAGGCATTACTTCTTCAGCAGATACTGTGATTCACCCTTATTTTCATTATTTGTTTTATTCTTCTGAAATTTAAACATAAAATCTAGTTTACCAGGGTAATTGAACATTTTCTCACCAGACATTTCTGTCAGAACAAAAGTTTTTCAAGATTTAATGATCCCAAGTTTTCAATTCAATAGTATGTAATTAGATAGACATTTTCCATATCCTCTAATGGTCTATTTTTCTTCCACATAGACATGGATGCATGTACGCACATAAACACCTTGTAAAACACATGTCCAGTGGAAAACTGGGTTCTGCTGAGCTGAAATAATTGTGTTTCAAAGTTCAAACACATCTAGTTGGCTAGCAAAATCGAGGGCAGGTTGATGGGGGGAGGGAAGGAAAGGAATATGGGGCCAAAAAACTAATTCTGGAGCATTTGCTGAGCAAGCCAACTGAAACAACAACAACAAAAGGTTTTCTATGGACAGAATTAATAAAAAAAAAGCCAACCCAAAAAACATTGAAGTACACTGTGTCCAGTTGGTAAAACTGGTGTGGAAGGGAAGTCAAGATGTTTCCTCTTCCTCCTCAGAAGCAATGCAACAGATAACAACACAGTGAAAGCATCAGTATTAGTGATCTTGGAGGGTGAAACTAGAATGCAGACAGAAAGATCTTCAGTCTTCTTTCATTTATGAAGATATATGAAATGCTTTAGGATATTAGAACAACCTGGGTTAAATCCAGTCTGAAGAACTGTACAATTTTCCTGTGTCTTGTTACCTGGACAAATTCTTATATGATTACCTCAAATTTCATTTAAAATACTTCGCATGCAGATTCAATGGTTTTGGAAAAGTTAAGATTAAATGCTAGACAATTTTTTTCTAAAAAATATTTTCTGAAATAGCAATTTTAGGCAGAGATTATGAAAATAGTCAACACCTTAAACAACAGCACCTCGTTCTCAAAAGGATGCAAATAGTATTGACAAAAGTCCATTCACTTATTTTGTTATGCCTGTGTACAGTGTCTCAGTATGTGGGGCTCGTTACTATAATCAAAGTAGTTTCTGTAGTCTGCATTGTTGGTCCTATTAGAAGTGGTAGCAGAAGGTTTTGGTACTGTGAGATGTAGTCGTGATGGTAGTCTAGGAATGCTAGTGCCAGAAAATCAGTTTGTAAAACATTACAGTAAAGAAGGAGCTCAGACTGCAAAATCTTCACGTCAGAAGTTTCCTGCTTGATTGTTATTCACAGGACATCACTGCACTGAACACTTCAGCAGTGCTCCAGCCTGACCAAGCTGCTGGCCATTGGACTGCCATGAAAGTATAGGCTGTGGCCACTGAATGTAATTTTTTACATCACTAGAAAATGCCAGCACTGGGCTGGAAGCAGGCGGAGTATGACAAGGTACTAGAAAAACCCTGAGCACTTCTATAGACAGTGGAGGAAGAAAGGAGAGATGAGATGAGATATTTCTCATATTTCTCATATTTTTGACATTCTTTCTGCCAATATAATGCCAAAATATACTTCTGAGATAAAGAAGGAAAAGAGAACCTAAGTTTCCTTACCAATTATAATCAATTTTCTATCAGAAAAAAATCAGAATTTGTAGTGCTATATGCAGAAAGAAATGTATATAACTAGCACCCCCTTGATCCCTTATAGAGACATTACATCAAATAATTTATGGCTACTATTTTCCCTCTTCGTTTCTGGCTGGGGAAAATGGTATTTTGGGCATTTAACTCCAGAAGATCCGCTTAGGGTGAGACAAAATAGCACATCCTGAAAATATCCTTTACCCCAGACTCTGTTTGATGATGCTGCCTCCTGTTGTTCACTTTTGAATATGATACTGCCTTTACTTTGCACTGCAACAGCGTAATGTGCAGTGGTGTCTTCACTATTTAATGTCCTAAAAAACTCCTACTCCTGTGTGTGCCAGTGCGGCTCTGCTAGTGACTTTGACCTCAGGAGTAAAAAATTGAATTCTTTTCATGTTTAATCTATAAGCAAGGGACAAATCCCCAACTAGACTGCAACACTCAGCACAAATATGACACAGATTTATTTTTTCTAGTGAATCTTCAGGGTGCTGTTTGAATCTAACCAGATTCACTGTAAAGTCTAACTTGACCTCAGTATAATTTTTCCTTATGACACAAATGTTCCTTATGGCACAACTGTTCCTTTAAGAACCACCTGCACCCAGACAAGTCTTGTAAAAATAATACAACAATAAAAAACCTCTCTTCAGACTTTGAGACAACATATGGCAATTTATATGAAAATTACTTAATTTTTAACAACAAAAAAAGTAATTCATAGCTGTCATAAAATGGCTTGTCATTAGCAGAGAAAATAAAAGCTGACAGATTCAGAAATAGTCTTCAGTATTAACTGTACTTTTGAATTTTTATTTATTCTCAGCGCTACTGAAAGCATGTCCAAGAAAAATGGTTAATATGGTTAGTGTGTGTTTTAGGCAAATCTAAATCTGGGATATTTTTATGTGGCTGATATAGACTAACTATAAAAGAACTAAACAGCAGTCATATAAGCTGTGTGGATTTGTTTAAATTGTTAATATCGGTTTGGTTTTGGAATGATTACATCATATATATTTTACAGAAAATAATACTGAAATTCAATGAGATCATATTTAATGTGAATAAAGGTGGAAATCTCTAGTCCTAATGAACAGAACAGAAAAAAAAAGTGTTTGAGATTAGCAAACAGATTTTGCTTATAAGATCACAAAAAATCCCTTGTTGTCAAAGTAATTTTTTAGTCCTTTTATGTCAATGCAAATATATCAGATTTCCTTAGCAAGTTTGGGGTGGAGATCTGCATTGTTCCAGAAATTCACACAGACCAAAAAGGCAAGTATGTCCATCTTACCTGTGGACTGATGAGACTGAATACACGAATTTATGCTATGCTTTCTTATGTGTTTCCATGGAATTTGGTAGGATGGAAATGCAGATCCATATATTCCTAATTTTTAGCAGGAAAGAAGTTAAAAAAAAAAAAAAAAAAAAAAAAAAAAAAGAAAAAGGAAAGATTTGTATAACAAACAATACAGTCATCTGTAGCTGTGGAGCAGTGAATATATTCAGCAGGAAATACACTCACTCTGATCTTCCTGCGTGAAACAAATAACATTAAGAATGGGTACTTTGATCCTGCAAGACACCTGAAGAAAGCTAGACAATTTGCCTATGATTTATTTCAGACACAAATTGTCCTTACTAAAATCATAATTGCTTACAGAGTCACCAGCCTGGTTCACAAATATTTTTTCTTGTAGAACCAGCACACCTGGAAGCAGAAGGACTAAGTTGTATCCCAATGTATGCCTGTACATTTCACTCTAGACTTAAGGATAACACACTCCTCAACAAATGCAGGTGTATAAATTTTCTCTGACGTAACGTAGGCGTGATGTTATGTATTGCTCAGTAACTAAATGCTGTTGCCTGATAGTCGCTTTAGTCAGCTGCTCTGGTGCCTTTTCTTTTGACTAAAAAAGTCTGTCAGTAACCCCAACATGAAAAAAAAATATTTTGAAATTACTTTATCCATCCCAGTTTAACTAATTCATATACTGGCAGAAAAGACAGAAGTATGTCTGAACTGATTTAACTTAGGAAGTTCAGCATATATTCAGGGAATAGTGGTAAATACTGTTTTCCCCATCTCAATTCAGCTGCTACCCTACCCTCCTTCAAGGTAACAGTAGTTCTTTACTGACTGTAATGAAATACACCTGCACTCTAATCACCCTTTCCTTCAGTAACCTGTTTATTTTCTGTTTTTCAAATTTCAGAATGCTTTCAGATATTAGCTTTTTTTTTCCAGCTTTTTTACAAACAATGATGGGTTTTTATAACTGGGGACTTTTTTGTCCAAATCAACTATTTTTTAAATTGTTGATCTACAGACTAAAGAATTTGAACCCTAGGATAATATAATAGAATAAACAAATAAAACAAAAAAAAGAAGAAAAAATGAAGACAAGTGGTTAGAAACCCCAGGACTTATACTACTTACATTTTGATCCTTTCATTGAAAGACAATTCAAATAATTATATTACAGTTCTATAATTCCCTCTCTATTAACATTTTGTTTCTTATCTGAAGTAGCTTTAGTGTCCTCTGTATGGTTTTCCAACTCCCAACAAATTAGTGTTGGGTTACTACTACACAGTTCCTGCTGGTTTTCTAATGTTGAATTTTGAAGAGTTTAATTTTATTTATTAAATGCATGAATAACACTTCATTTTTTACAAAAGTGGTAATAAAAACTACAAGGAGTAGGAAGGAATGTTAATAAGAGCCTTGAAGCTTACTTTACCGTACCTAATGACCCCAGGCATCTCAGTCTGTGATATGAATGAAAAATTATGAAATCCTGTCGACCCATTATATTGCACAATACCAGGGCAACCACCAGTTTGTATACAATGATTAGTCAGATAATGTGAGTCAGATATTTATAGCAGTACTTTTGTCATAATTTTAAGACCTTTGCTTAGTCTGTCAGGATACACTGGATTCAGTAAATTATTTGGGTTATTGGCAAGTTTATGAGAATTAGCAGTAGCTTGTGGGCATCTGTGTTCTTTAATCAGCAGGTTAGATCTCTAGTGACCAAAGGCTTTTTTTTGGTAGCTAATATAATGAAATTCTCTGGTGTCCTCTGGCTGGTTTGAAATAAATGAAACATTGGTGGCCTTTTGCATGTTCTAAACACGTCACAAAAAGTAAAAATGTTTTCTTGCCAGCTTTCCAAACAGACTACAATTTAAAGACTCTCGCAGCAGTATGAGCCAGTTTTGCTGAATAAAACCAACACATCACCATGTAGGTGGTTTGTGACAGACAACATGCACCTGCTCCTACTTATTAAGGGCTCCCTTACCTTCCCACATGTCTAGTAAATCTGTGTCTGCTTGTTGTAAGCCAGAGTGTGTCCATGAATAAATTAAAAAAATATAAACCTTTAGCTGAATACCTCGTTTTCATCTAAAATCGACTACATTTATTTTTATTTAAGCTTAAAAAAAAACTTTTTGAAAAAGAGGAAACATCAGCTTAAAATTGAACTCCTCCTTGAAATGATCTTTCAAAATTACAATTTCAAATTAATTTTCTTTGACCAGCAGAACAGTTACATGTTAGAACTCTTCACAAGGTGTTTTGGTACCTTAGTTTTCACACTTTAAAAAAAAAGTATCATTTGCTAAATAAGATATAGCAGCATATCTTCTGGATGCACCATTTGCACTAAGTATTTAGTTCAAGTGTGCAAACCTTACAAACTAAATATTGAAGACATAACATATTTTGAACGGGAACTGTGGAGACATCTGCCTTTCAAACTTTCTCATCTTGATATTCTCAAAAGAAATCCGAAGAAAATCTAAAACATTTTTTAGATTTCCAGATGGTTTGATTAAAGATCTTTCTACTGCTTCTTCATCTTCCAATCAGCAACTCTTTTGCTCTCTTCTTCTCCACGGTTATTATGTTCTTCTAGCTTGTGTATCTCTGTGAAAGTTTCTCTCCTTTCACACATCTGCATCTTCGTACTAGGTTACCTTTCTTCAGTGTTTCAGGCTGTCCTGGCTTTCCATATTTTTTGGCCCTTTTACCTTTCTAGATTACAGCTGAGCCCAGTAATTTTATCATTTTCTTAGCTGGACCTATATAATGATAAATATCTACCCCTGAATGCTCTAGGACAGCCAGTGATTTTTTGACATATAGCAGCTGGAAAGAATTGAGAAAACACTAGAAAACTGCTCATAATTAGTATAAATGCACATATTACTCCGCTGGAAATATGAGTTTCAGTTTTTATCTTGTCCTTTTAATTTGTTCAGAAAGTTACTTCAGCTCAGGTATATTACAGCCAGGTTATAGAATGTTCTGTGGCCTTGGATTCAGCAAAAGGCTTCTGAGGTTTGGTGTTTGGTTTGACAGTACCCAGTTGTGCCCAAATTCATATCAATAAGTCACGGCATGGTTTATTAGAGAAACGTTAACAGTCAGGCTGAGTCCCTGCAGTTTAAACGGTTTCAAAGCATGCTGTGATTTATTGAAGACATCATCGAAGTTAGGGGCAGAGACATGCCCTTATAACCTGTTTGCATCATTTTGTTTTTGCAGCCAACGCTCACTGATCAGTGGGATATAGCCGCAAAAGGCAGCTGTTTGTCTAAGTTGCTCACAGTTTTGCTCTTTAGAACAGTGATGACGTGGGCAGGCATAAGAAAGTCTCTTTCTTCTCTTCTCCCTTGATTCTCCAAAAACATGTTCATTCAAACCAAGGCTTTGAGTAATATTCCCCTTGAATCTACTGTCAATAATCATAACTGCCTGAACAATATTAGCAATATTTTCAATGTTATATATGCCACAAAACATAATATGCTGTTCTCTGTGTAATAGGTTTCACCTAGATTTTCAATGACAAGATGAACAAATCCGAACTGAGGCAGTCCTGAGAGATACAAGTATTACTTACTAATTATCTTACAGAAGAAAAAGCAGGTATAGTAAGGATAATGGCGTGTTTAAGACCACACAGATGCTCGGTGGGTGTTAAGATTTCTGTCCAAGCCTGTTAGGCCTTCAGACAAAATACTTCTATGATGTGTGTGCTTCAAATTTTCTGAATGCTGTGGATAGGCTGCTGGTTTTGTTTAAATATTTTTAAATATTTTTAAAAATATTTAATTTTTTTCACTATTTATACGTTAGTATAGAAGGGAACCCCATAAGGTTATCATACAGTAAATTCTGTTATGAAAATAGTGTCTGAACCAACCATAACACGAAGATTAAGGTTACAAAAAACTTCACCTTCTTAACAATCAAGACTGATCCCAATGGCTGAATTTCAAAATTAGTATAAAAATTAACAAATATATAGGTCTCAAACTAATCTGGACAATTAGGCGTCTGAATTCACAACACAAGAAAGCAAAGGGACTTCTGTAAGTTGATATTATTCATTCTGAATCAGCATTGCACCATGAGAGAATAATGAAGCATCCAAATACAGATACCAGAAGAGGCTCTCTAAATGGCACAAAATTTTAAGAGCATATGAGCTGTTTCAGCAGTGACCCCCTTAGCCACTGAGGTAGCTAGACTCCTGACTAGTTTCTAACTTATTACACCACAAACAGTCCACTTGATTGTCAGTGAGTAAATGCCTCAGCACTTTCAAGTAATAAAAACTGAGTTTACAGAGGATTATCTTGGTAGAATAATATATCTGCTATTTGGCAAATTTTCAGGCTTGCATTTGAAAACTCACATTCTTACCCATTTGCAAGCAGAGTAAGTGCTTTGCATTCTATAACACCATTAAGTTTTTCTTGGAGAACCTTTCTTTTTTTCTTTTTTCTTGTTCCTTTTTTTGCTTGTTTCTTCTTTTTACTTTTCTCTTTTTCTTGCTTTTTTTTCCTTTTTTAAAAAATTTTAATCATCAAAGTTGTTCAGAAAATATAAATTTATTATAAAATAAAATTTTACACAAGGAAAAGATCATCTCTGCACAGGAATGAAGGAGTTGAGTCAGACTACGCAGTAATTCAGAGATAGGAAAAGTAGGTTTTCTTTGCAAAGGATGATTTCAGGTCATGTTTGGACTCTTGACTAATTTCACTTTTCTTCTGTGGCAAAAAAACAAAATTCATAAGAGTTTTCCAAATGAAATTTGGAAAATTTTAGAGATAGTATTTGGCAGTATCTACTCCAATGCAAATGCAAGTACTTCACACAATGTGAAACAGTGTCAGCGGGAAAATGTCTGAAAACCCCCCACCCAGAATTCAGTTAGAGGACTCGTAAGAGATACAGTTTCATGTTCATGCAAGCATAGTAAAGAATTGAACTTGGGGACTTTCACGGCCTAAAACATTTCTCTACATATTTAACTTAGGTAAAAGGATTTTAACTGTGCCATTCTGTTCTGCTAACCATGAAAAGATATTGTAAATGCAATTATCTGGTGCACTGAGACAGAATCTGCAAGTAATTTATGATTTACTAAATCCATATTTTTTCCAAGGATAACTTCAAAAAATAATAGCTAGATCTAAGTAAGAGTAAGATTGTGGTAGAAAATTATAGTCATTGAGAGTTTGAGAGGTGCATACCCAATTTCTTCTAACCAATACAGTCATCTTCCACAATCTTGGCCAAAACCTTTGGTTGTTCTGTAATAGAAAGGCTGGATCCTGGAGCTGCCTTGTCTATATACCACTGCTTCATAGGTGGTCTATAGATGGCAAGTACAGATCTGCCTCAGTGGGGTAATATTCTATTGCATTTCTACACGAAATACTCTATGTGTGCTGGGAAATTTATTCCATTCGTACCTGAGACAATCCATGTGCTTGAATGCAGGTGGCGAGTCCAGCCTTCTGTATAACTCAGGAATTATACTGTATAGACATGAGGAACTTGGGCACAATGCTATTCTGTGAGATCCTCACAAGTTTTTGCAGGAAAAAATATTTTAAAGATCATAAAGTACACCTAAACCTCAGTACTGAGGGCTCTACTCACATTTCTATATTTTCACAGGAGCTTACATTTCTGTGTAGGTTTTTCCTCAAGTAATAAAGTTGTGAAATTGCAGAGAGTTTTCCTACATCACAGATGAGAACACAAATACAGCAGAGCAGAACTATACTAAAATATTTGGTTCAAGAACACACAGTACTAAAGAGAGTTACAATAAATTAAACTAAGTTAAATTATAAACAATATTTGCTGGTTTCTTGTTCTGTGAAAAAAAATCCAATATTTCAAATGACAATAACTTTCTATGCAACTGTACTCACTACAATAGATATAAAATGACAATTGACAGCAAATTGTATTGTCAGACCTTGACTGAATATAATTACCTCAACTAAGAAAGGTTATGAATAAAATAATCATGGTATAATAACATATATTTTTTACAGCACTCTAGTATAAGAAAAAGATAAACTGTCACATTTTTAATTAATACATTTTATTGAATTTGTTTAAAATTGCTGAATTATGACACTTAAATTAATTGATTTTTATCTCTTCAATTAGTATTACATAGAATATTAATTATGCAGCAAATGCAGATAAAGCAGCACCTACTTTTTAAATACAATTATATTCCAATTTATTTGTGAAGGTTGCACACCCTATCCTAGGACAATAAATTCTCCCACTAATACTAAATGAAACAGAGAAACAAGAAAAAAAACACTGAGTTTTCCATAGCTTTAGGACAAAGATGCTGAGGTGCTTGTAATTTGAAAGCAGCAACTCTCAAAACCACATTGTGGTACACTGTTTTGACAGTTAAAAAATGCAGATACATTCAGGTTTCTTCAGGCCCTCGAAGCAGAAAGGGAGAGGAAATCAGTGGTCCGTAGACATCCATTTGCTAACCATGCATTTGAAGTCTCCAGAAATAATCATGGACTACAAAACTGAGACTGAAATGCTGTTCTTAACGTGAACTTTGGGCTGCTGATGGACATTGTTGTCCATTGAGAATCCCAGGACTTATTCAGTTCCCTAAACATAGGCTTCCAGTGTCACCTCTGGTTCCTGAGGGTGTCTACCACTGCTTCCAGCTGCCATGGGCAAGTATGTGCCTCCCACAGGTCTTGAGCCACAGCTGCCAGTACTGGGCAGTTGAATTGAATGCTCTTGGGCATCAGAAATGACATGGAGGTTTGTTTGTGGGCAGCAGAGTTGAGTTTTGAATGTTAGCAGAAGTTTGTCAAAATACGTCTAGTTAATTTTTCAGCCACTGGTTCATGAGGTTTCTGATTCTTTACCCTTGACTTTGTTTATGTTCCATTCAGTATTTGGTTTAGATAATTTCTTGACCTTTTCCCGTCATCTTCTCTGTAGATTCAGATACGAAATAACCAGCATGTAGCCATCCTGCCCCAGGAGCAAAGCAGGAATTCCATTACAAACCTGTAAAAAAAAAAGAAAATGTCATTGTTTTTAATTCTACAGGAGAACTATAAACTCTTCTCCATCATCTGGACTTCTACTGCAGGATTAAAGAGCACATAGAAGTTTTTGTCACATTTACTAGTTGCTTATTCACTGAGAGCTGCCTAGAAGAGTTCAGTTGGGCTTCTGTGATGCAGTCTTCTGGCTAGACAAACATGTTTTATGTGTTGTTAGAATCAGCACATTGAAGTTTTGAAAATATTATTTTTTCATCCAAAGACTAAGTCTGAACTGCATAGCTTTAAAAAACCCAAAGAATTTCCTCCTCTGTATTTCTTAGAGAGGAAGTAACAAAGAAAAGAGGCTGGCTGTGCTGTTTGAAAGTCCCTGCATTTCACAGAGCAATTCTGAGCACAGCTGAGGTCCAGCACATTTGTCTTCTTTCTTTTTTTTTTTTTTTTAATCTTGCTCCAGGGAAAGATTGTCAAGTTCACAAGAGTTAAATGGCCACTAAACCATAATGTGGCTTATCAATCTCAGTGACAGCACTGAATGGAATCAAGAATGTTTCACGCTTAGTGCTGTAACACCTTCAAAATCAATGTGCATGTCTGAAGAGACATTTAGAGAGAAGTCAGGAGAGGACTGAAATTCCTTTGTGGATATGTATGAAGCAAATACACATTCTAGGGTTTCTTCCATTGCTTTTCATTAAAATCATGTAATTCCAAAACATATTTTACAAGGATAGTTTAGAATTAGCTTCTTACACTCTCACAAATACTTTAAGGCGGGTTCACTTTTTGCTTGTTTTTTGAATTAATTGTTATGTAATTTTCAAAAAAAAGCTATGTTATAAATAAAGTGAGTAAAATGCCCACAAATAGTTTTAATAGACAAGTCTGTTAAAAACCATCCCATCAAAAATAAGTTATTTAAAATTTCCTTTATTTTTTCTGTCATTACCATTTTTATTGTTTCTTGTCAGTTTTCATAAAGATACTGTATGTATGTCCACATGCATATATCTACATATATAGATATGTAAGTATTTTATTTTCCATGGTAAGTTAGGAATTCACTTTACTTCCTAACCTGAAATGAAACATAGGCTAGCTTCAGATGACAGAAATCTGCAGTGTCGGCTGAACTTGTTGTTTAGGAAAGATGAAAATATTTACGGCTGCTGCTGAAGGGGTGTAAAGACATCTATTTGAAATTGATGTAGTTTACACTGGCTAATGGACTGTAACAGATTTTTTTATAAGAAAACTGCATATTTAAGCTATAATTTTAAATGTATGATAAAAAATTATAAAAGCAGGTTCTATTTTCTTATAGTATTTCTTAGTTTTAACCTCACAATGTCTCAATGTGTAACACTGAAAGTAATCACTCGTCCTTGCACAAGTAGTCTTTTCTTCTACAGCTAAGTGTCCTGTTGTGATTCACTAAAACAAATATTGCTTTTGTTTTCACTCAGTTTTAGAGAAACCTGTAGGAAGATTATGTCATTCCATAGATTACATGATATAGAATGATAGAAGTTCTTAGAATCATAGAATGATAGAATATCTTGAGTTGGAAGGGTCCCGTAAGGATCATAGAGTCCAACTCCCTGCTCCTTGCAGGACGACCTAGAAGTAAATCATATGACTTAGAGTGTCGTCCGGATGCTTCTTGAAACTGGACCTTCTTGCTCAGCAGCTACTCCTTTAAGCACTTTAAGCTTGGTCAAATATCATGGAACATCTGCTGCTTCTTTCTTGTTGTTCTGCTTAAAACTTCCCCAAGATTTACAGGTGAGTCTTTAGAGTATACATTTTATACGAACTGTACACAAGGCACCAAGTCATTAGACATCCAATTGAATCTAAATGGAACTGTTATAGTTGTAAGAAGTCATTAAGCTTCTTTGTAAAAGTGGGCAGCTGGAACAGTCAAGGCCTGCAAGACAATATGTGCTGCTGCAAGCATGCAAGTTCACTCATGCATCTGACCCATGTGGGCAAAGGGCTGCTATTTGGCTAAAGGTATCTGAGGATATGGTTCCACTTTGGACCTAATCTGCCGTATTTAAATGCAGAAAGGGCAAGTTCTGCTTCTCCTTTCTCCTTCCACACCTTGGCTGCAAACTCTTGAGTCTTCTCTTTTCACAGGTGCTTTTGTAATCCCAGTATGAGTTGGATGCTGGGAAGCAGACAGGAAAGACCAGAAGGTGGGGAAAGGAGCCAGCCACCATCTGTCAGAGGCTCACATTTAGATTACACAAGGCATAATGAGAAACCACAGAAAGACATCCCAACACATTCATCTCAGGGAAAACAAAGAAACACAACTGGTGTGTTCCAAGAACATGAACATCAGAAAACATATGGAGAAATGCCTTTTGGAGGTGACAGCTTACTGAAAACACTTTTGCTATATGCAGATAAATTGTTTCATGGTTCATTTCTCCAGAGCACAGAGAAACAGGATTTCACATATTCCTTTACAACTGATCAGCTGTGTCAAAGAGAAAAATCCAACCCATTATCAGTTTCTCCACTTAGCTGAAACAAATGTGTACCCATAATTTCTGAGGATCTGAAAAATAACTGCTTACTCTGACATATGTTAAGTTGGCAATGCTGAGATGAAGTAATTTAGATTGTATACATAGTTTTATATAACTTGATTCAACATCTCACATTAAATCCTTTAAAAACTAGTCTCATGCTATTCTTTTTTTCTTTTTTCTTTTTTTTTTTTTGTCAGGCTTGGATTTGGATACTTTCTAATGCTAGCTAACTCATTTTTATTCAAGGGATATTTCATTTTATAAAATTTTTAATATGACAGATATCTGTCATGCTTTTCATGCTATTTTAAAGAACCATGTGCATTTCAGTTAATAAAAAGTCAACAGCTTCTGAATCCTCATCCTTTTCCGTTAGTAACATACAGAACTGTATTTGGGTTTAGGTCATGTGAAATAATACTAGCCACGCAACTATGTAACATCCTATAGTAACATTATGGTATTGGATACTTGTGTCTAAGACATTTCAGCCTAGTTTTTTAATGCGTAATTCAATTTTTCATCTAATAGCTAAAGTAGACAGCTCGAAGCTAACAAATATTTGTTCCAGATTGCAACTGAATTAGAAGCCCACAATGGTCTTGTTGAAAAGAGGAAGGCATCTCCAAGGTTGTTCGAATTTGAACAATGAAGTGTACATTGTCATCAGATAATTGCATGCTTGTGTATGTGCTTGCTGTGCAGGTTAAAGTTTCAGTTTATGCTCTCTTTGTGATTGCATTATTCTATTCTATTAACTGAATAATGTGATAAATCAAAAAAAAAA
>WKFP01013196.1:121564-214570 GCA_011057875.1 Pterocles orientalis | reverse complement strand
AGCACTGGAACAGGCTGCCCAGAGAGGTTGTGGAGTCTCCTTCTCTGGAGACATTCAAAGCCCGCCTGGATGCGTTCCTGTGCGATCTGATCTAGGTGTTCCTGCTCTGGCAGGGGGATTGGACTAGATGATCTTTCGAGGTCCCTTCCAATCCCTAACATTCTGTGATTCTGTGATTCTGTGATTCTGTGAAATAATACTAGCCACGCAACTATGTAACATCCTATAGTAACATTATGGTATTGGATACTTGTGTCTAAGACATTTCAGCCTAGTTTTTTAATGCGTAATTCAATTTTTCATCTAATAGCTAAAGTAGACAGCTCGAAGCTAACAAATATTTGTTCCAGATTGCAACTGAATTAGAAGCCCACAATGGTCTTGTTGAAAAGAGGAAGGCATCTCCAAGGTTGTTCGAATTTGAACAATGAAGTGTACATTGTCATCAGATAATTGCATGCTTGTGTATGTGCTTGCTGTGCAGGTTAAAGTTTCAGTTTATGCTCTCTTTGTGATTGCATTATTCTATTCTATTAACTGAATAATGTGATAAATCAAAAAAAAAAGAAAAAAAAGCTGAAAATAACTGAATGCTGCATACACATCACAGAAATTTAATAAATACGTGTCCTAAAAACTACCCTTTCTTGCTAAGTACCGTAGCCAACCACTAGCCCAGGTTGCGCAAAGCCTCATCCAACCTGGCTTTGAACCCCTCCAGGGATGGGGCATCCACAGCTTCTCTGGGCAACCTGGGCCACTGCCTCACCCCCCACACAGTGAAAACATTTCTTTCTAATATCTCATCTAAATCTACCCTCTCTTAGCTTAAAATCATTACTCCTCATCGTATCACTACACTCCCTGATCAAGAGTCCCTCCCCGTCTCTCCTGTAGCACCCTTTAAGTGCTGGAAGGACACTGTAAGGTCTTCCCAGACCCGTCTTTTCTCCAGGCTGAACAACCCCAACTCTCTCAGCCTGTCCGCATAGGAGAGGTGCTCCAGCCCTCTGACCATCTTCGTGGCCCTCCTCTGGACTCACTCCAACAGGCCCATGTCTCTCCTGTGCTGAGAATTCCAGAGCTGGATGCAGTACTCCAGGCAGAGTCTCATGAGAGCAGAGTAGAGGGGGAGAATCACCTCCCTCAACTTGCTGGTCATGCTTCTTTTGATGCAGCCCAGGATACACAGTTGGCTTTCTTGGCTGCAAGTGCACGTTGACAGCTCGTGTTGAGCTTCTCATCAACCAGCAGCCCCAAGTCCTTCTCTTTGGGGCTGCTCTTAATCTATTCTCTGGTTTCTCAGGCTCAGAAATCTCCCTGTATGTTGCGATACCCCACTCTGCTGGAGGACGTGCCTGCACCGGAGCTGATTGCCTCTGCGAGTGACTGTTGATGGAGGTTACACCATGATCTGTATGACGTGATGATGGTTATTGACAGATAACAGCTAAGCTATTGACAGAGTGCAAGCAGTAATTGACTAACTTTCATAGAAAGCTCAATCCATGTGACATGAAACTGGAAATGACACATCAAATAATAAGAATGTAGACTGATCAAAGAAAGACCTTTTATCTCGCAATTTCTAAAGAATATGGTTTTTGGATTAAAGGGTTGAAAAACTTGTTTCTGGTGAAAGAACAAACTGAAAATGATAACCATGTTCTTTGTGTAATTTGGATCATGTTTTGTTTAGTATTCTTGAGCACTGGTAAACAGTAAATTCTTCATATGGAATGATGTTGACCTGGGCAAAAGAAACTTGGGTTTTGACTTATTCGGTTGGATTAGTAGATACTCTTCTATTTCTGTAATTTTTTACTGTGTCATTGTAAATACATCCATAGAGTTCCTATTAATTTAATGTCATGTAACTGAAAGGAGGTTCTGGCACCTTCTTCAAAGTGCATAATGAATAGTTAACAAGGATTTTTCTCTGTTATTTGGTCAGCTTAGCACATTATGAGGTACATTAGTGATTCATATATTCTGACTAGATGTCTTTAATGTGCCTTGTTACTGTGCCTTGTCACAAAGCATACTTGTAGGCATTTAACAAAGATGCAATCTTACATTAAAATTAATTATTTTCTTGGTGTCTATTCCTTAATAGCTGACTAGTACACTTAAAATAACATATTTATTTTCTCTAGCTGCTCAAGATTTTAAGAATTTTTAAAAGCTTTCATTTCCCTTATAAATTCTGTCTATATTGTATAAGTCGTAGAAAAGCTTAGTCTGAATTAAACTAGAAACAAGGGTAGTATCCTTCTATCCAGCATTTTAAAGTACATTATGATTTATGTTTCCTTTCACCTTCTTTGTTATTCCGTGAACCACAATGAAAACGGAAATTTAGCCAGTTATTGTAACACCCTGAGAATAAAGAATCTTTTGTTTTACATAGTTCTGTTCTTTGTTGCGTGTCCTTGAAAATCAGTGATGCTGAAAGATAGAAGAAAGTGTTCTGTAATACAGAAATTTTTTTCTTTGCTCAATAAGATTTATTTCAGATACGAACAATGTTGAGGCAAATGATACGTATTCACCCCAATCACCATGTCTTCATTATCCTGTCCACTAACACCACTTGGAAGAAAAGATAGGCTCATTTGCAAGCACCTTCATTTTTGGATATTTGAGAACACAAACTAGATGTTTTTTCTAAAAGAAAAAAAAGTTGGCTTTCTATTTCATCTCTTAAACACAGGAATGAGACTGACGAAAAACCTATTTCATGTGTGAGGTAGAAGGCCTGAACTCCAACTTTGTTCTTCAAGGCACTCTTTCCTCAGACATTGCTCAGCTTGCAAATAAACTCCTTCTTCTCTAAGCAGGTAGATCATGGCAGAGCGTCATTGAAGACAATGAAGAAGAAAATAGTTTTGACATCCCATAAAATGTTTTACTGTTTTGTGTAGTTTTATGTAGCATGTTTTAGTGTTTTATGTCTTCATTCTACATGGAGACTGAGAACTTTCAAGACATCTCCTCTAAATTAAATATGTGCCTTTATATTCAAGTACTTATTTTGTTGTATGCAGGCCAAAAAAAAATAAAGTTATGTTTATTTTGCAGCAAGAAAGTGCTTGAATTATTTTCTGCCAGCTGTTTCTTGATAAGTTTTTCCTCAACACTTTGAGCTGTTCCACCATATTTCAATAGCTATCTATGAATAGGTGAAAGAGAAATATACTTGAGTGCTCTGTGTTCAACCAGAGTATATTTTCTGCAGCCCACCAGGCAATAATACAATAGTATTTCAGAAATTCTGAGAAGAATAAAATGCTCAAATCTGTCTTCTTAAGAATTCAACATACTAAATGTAAACAAAACCTCTCCTAGTCGGCTGCCCACAACCAATATTTCCTAAGACTTAAAACCTGCTGAAACCACACCTCCTTTTATTTCAAAAGCAACATGTCTTCCTCTGGTCATATTTCCACAGAAAGATGTGCATTTCACAGAACACAATGATGAAACAAAACAAAAACAGAGATGTGATAGAATTTGATTCTACAGTTTAAAGCAGAACTGGAAAATTGTGACAACTTACATAAATTATCAAAAATACAATTTAAAAACATTAGATTCCTTGTTTCTCAACATGGTTAACGTACCTACAATATATTAGCTCCAAATTGGCAATAGTATTATAATTTCACCAGATGGTATTATAATTTCACCAAACCAGTAATGATTCAAATACAGAAAAAGAAACCAAAATTAAAATTCAAAGACTATGAATGATGTGTTGAGCATTCAGCCTGAATTACGTCACTAAATGGATCCAATTCTTTAAAAATGAAAGCGTATTCAACATGGATTCTTACACAGTTCTAGAAAAAGCTCCATGGAAACTGGAGTCCTATTGAACACTCACTATAAAAAACTAGATACGACAGCCAAAACACAGCGAGGTTTTCAACACTATCTCACACAATATTCTTGTAACCGAATCAAGACATTATAGTCTGAGCAGGGGGATAAAAAAATGTGTGGATGTTTGGGGTCAGCAGGCAGCTGTGTATCATTGATCTCAGGAGGTAACGGTACTCTGACTGGAGGGGAGTAAATAGAGATTCACAGGCCTTTATCATGGGACCTGTTCCTGAAAACATTTTCATCAGCAACCAAGAGGAGGAAACAGAGTGCACACATCAATTTAAACAGATGACCTTAAGCTAGGGGGAACAAACAATGCATTCAAGTACAGAACCCCCACCCAGAGGGACCTAGACAGACTGGAATAATGGTCCAATAGGAATCTTGTGAAATTCAACAACGGCAAATGCAAAGTGCTCCACCTGAGAAGGAAGAACCCCCGGTGACAGAGAAGGCTGGGGCCTGACTGCCTGGGGAGCAGGTCTGCTGAAATGGTCAGTGGGGCTCTGGTGGGCAGCAAACTGAATGTGAGCCAGTTTGATCCTGGCAGTAGAGGAGCCAACAGCATCCTGGGTGGTACCAGCAGGATCATGGCCAGGAGATCAAGGGAAGGGGCTAGTACCTTTTGACTCAACACTGGCCAAACCACATCTGGAATACTTCACCCAAGATTTTGTCTTCCACTGCTAGAAAGTTGTGGATAAATGGGATTAAGTTCAGTGAGGGGCCACCAGGATGGTCAGGATGGGAGTGCTTGCCCTGCAAGATGTTGAAGAAGTTGAGCTCATAGGAGCCTGACAGTACCCATGGGAAGGTTACCGCAAATACTGAGCTACTCCCTTTACAGCAGTGCGTGGCAGGAGAAAGAGAGGTAGTGGTCATCAATTGAAAGAAGAGAGATTCTGGCTCTATATTAGGAGACACTTTTCCCCTGTAAGGACAGTCAAGCTTTCTATCAATTTTTTCAGAGAGGCCGTACAGTGTCCATCCTTGGAGGTTTTCAAAACTCTGGGTAAAGCCTTGGGAAACCAGGTATGATCTCGCAGCTACTGTTAAGTTTCCTTCCAACCTCAGCCATCCTGTGATTCTACATGGAAGATATTTTCTTTCTCTTCTAGTTTATTTTAGACGACAAATTCTGAATGTCACTGTTTGGGGCAGATTATCTTCTCTGTAGATAATGTTATTGACAAAGTCTTAGGTGATAGGAAACTTCATTTGACATTCATCACATTATGAAGAAAATTACTATCAGCACAAAAATTATCTGCCCATCACAAAATGAGACCATTTGTTTACATCCATATTTTCTCAGTTAATGGTCTTATCTCTCCAGCCCACCAGCTAATGCTGTACTGTAACTCTCCATCTCTCTTTCCTGTATCCATACATTGGTGTCAAGAAAAATTACCTTCAGTGCACACTTGTTTGATTTGGGTTTTTTTTGTTTTATTTAAAAACTTTGTGAAGTATGCTGTCATTCTACTGAACAGAAAGCGTAGATGGGTTTTGTTAACTACTCTATAGTGAAGTTAGCCTCACACAGAAAATAGACATCACAAAATATTTACCTAGAGCTCCTCAGTTATGCCTCCTTCAGGAATTTTAGTGGAAGATTTTTTTGTTAAATAAGGAGAAAAGATGTAATATTAAATGCTGCCCCCCTTCTTAACTCATATTATTATCTTCCAAGTCTACTTCCACAAATATAAAAAGCAGTTTGTTTTAAAATCAGAAATTTCAGAAGACGCAGCATGTTGAAATACATAAACAATCTACTGAAAATTTTCTTATTGCATAGAAACCAGGCATTGACATTGGCATATTTTGTACTGATATATTTGGTTTATAAGCCAGAAGAAAAAGTCAACTACTCAGAGAGAGCAGGGGTTTTTGTTGGGTTTTTTAAAGAACTAATTGTTTGCAGTGATTATTTATTCTAATGAGATAAATACCCTAAACAACCTTCAGATGAAGAGAGAATTTATTACAGTGTCAAATTTTGCATGCAGACAGGTACACACTAGTATCACAATGGGAAAAATAAAGTCCTTGGTGTTTCTTTTTGTCAGTGGAAGATTACTTCAGTGCCTTATCCACAAGTAAGTCAACATATGACTGAATGAAAGGAGCTGGTGCTGAGCTCTTTGAAAATAGGACCAATTATTTATTTCCAACGAACCTCTGAACACTCAAATTTAGTTACAGAAGATATGTGGCATATTATATATCTTTTAGTCCTTCTCCATTCCCTGCACTACCTTGGTTTATAACAGTTCTTGAATGCTCTCTGTATTTACGTCCTTAACTTTCTGTTCTCTCTTTTCTCTTCTTGGGCTGTATTGAATTTCCTAGCAAACAACACTTCCAATAAAAAAGCACTGGTGACTCAAAGATCATAATTTCTTTACAAGAGCTTAGACTCTAGATAAACAGAGTAGTTATGTTCATGCATATGTGGTAGGCATCATTAATTTAAGCAAATGGATGAGTATATCACACATATGGCTTTTACAATCACTCCTCTGTGTTGTTCCACAGCTGAAAGTCAAGAACAGAACACGGCTTGTCTTTTCACAGAAGCTTATGACAAAAAATATTAATGT
Organism: Pterocles orientalis; assembly: GCA_011057875.1. Lineage (NCBI taxonomy): Eukaryota > Metazoa > Chordata > Aves > Pterocliformes > Pteroclidae > Pterocles > Pterocles orientalis. The sequence goes on along the minus strand of WKFP01013196.1, from coordinate 208,076 downwards.
CTGCAACCTTTTGCCATTTTTCACATTTTTTTATATCCTTTCCACTTGGTGTACATAAAGACATTTCTTTCAATATTTGTTCTGCTGTACTCATATTTTAAGTTTAAATGCAAGAGATTTGTAACTATTTGTAAAATGCCTTATTTTGATAATGCAACATTAGTATATGCAGAAATTATTAATTTACAACAAAGGAGAAGGTAACACACATTTCCAACTGCCCAGATCAAATGAATAGACTTAAATTTCCAGAATGTTTCCAATTTACCCACTTTCCTTCAGCACTAATACCTCAAGACAGCTATTTTCCTTCTAAAAATTTCTCAGAATATCTTGATCATATATGTTCTTCTATTTGAAGTGACTTTTTAACATGAAACATGTTTAAGGCTAAGGAAAAGCCCTTTCTTATTTTTTAGCAAAGAACTGGATTAAAAAAAAAATTCTGCTTTGTTTTAGCAGTTCCTTTTACTTTGCTAGCACAGTAACAACTCAACACATTCCTATGCTTAAAAGTTGCTTGATACTTACAGTAATCTTAAAATGAAAGACAAGATAGGTACTGATACACTTAAGAGTTCTCAGGATACAAAGAAGTGTCTTCATCTCCAGAATTTTCACAAAAGAAGAAATGTGGTTGATATCAGTAGCATTAGGATTAGAGAACCCCTAAAATTAAGATGGCTCAAGAGACAACATTTCACTTCATGACTGTCATTACCTGTGGGAATGCAAAACATCACTGCTTTTGTTCAAATGCTTGCTTATAACTTTCTGGAAGGCATTGAATTTACCATATATATTTAAGGTTTTATTACTTCAGCCAAAAACAAGAAAGTGTATGACAGCTTGGAGGAACAGAATAACGGTCAGCATAATTCTCCACACAGATTTATTTTTATGTATTTATTTATTTATTTTCGATTACTCACATGTCTTATCCATTTTTCACACAGTTTTTCAAATCTCATCCTTCTCCTGTAAAGAAGAAAATCACACATTCGTTCTAACATCTTCCAAGCTGATTGGAATTTTTAAAATAGTCATGTTACTTATAAAATATTACCTAGGAAAGTGTTCCAAAACAAAGGTTTTAATCACAGTAATTCATGGACATACAGCAATTTTCAAGGTTAATTCAAAGGTTATGTCCAGTTAAAGCAATGAATGAATTCATTACGGTACCTTATTCATGATTTCATAATAGGTACCTTAAAGAACCTGCTAAACATTACCTATCTTGTTCCTTTAAAAGTTCCTTCAGTGATAAGTATTACAACTCTAATTACCCAATCAAGGAAATGAAGGAATAAATTTACCAGTAACCAAATATGAAGAGAAATTTTGCTGTCTGCATCTACACTACCTAATTTCATATATTAATCTAACATTAGATAGACTTGGACAAAGACCAAGACTCAGAGAGAGATAGAGCTAAGAGCTAATTATTCGAGTTATTATGCCACATTATCTTTGTTCCATTCAAATCTTTCTTACCAGCACATAAATGTTAAAACTCTGTAAATTGTGCCTTTTACTCTAATGTTCAGATACCTCTAAAATTCAATATATTACAATCAAAGTTTTAGAAGTTAGTTTACTCCAGCACAGTAAGGTAATCTGTAGCACTTCCTAGTCTGGGAATCATTTTAACAACTTTATTTAAAAATATAAGAATGGTGACTTTCAGAGGAACCAGCATTTCTAACGATGAGTTGTCTCTTTCATTCACTGACTCAGCTGCTTTGCTGTTTAGTTCCTTCCACAGTCTGACATGAATATTTCTCTTTCCTGGTGATTTATTGCAATTTGGTTTCTTGAGCTATTTCATCACTAGAATGCGTGATACTTCCAATCTGACTTCACCTCATCCTTTTTGCCTAAATCACTCTTCCAGTAGTTTTGAGGTTTTCTTTCATTGTTGTCTGTTATGACAAATGACATAAACAAAATTAAAGCTGCCTTTTAGAAAACTCTTTAAGCTCTGTAGTAGCTCCTTGTGTGATGGTCTAGTGCTGTGGCTACCTGCTCAAGGATCCTGCAAAGAAGACAGTGAAAAGAAATCTGTACTACGAAGAAGTTTTCCTATTTCCAGCAGCTAACACTGTTAAAGTAGGCTAAGAACACACCTACACTAATGAAGACACTCAGTCCCCCATGTGACCCTCCTCTCCAGGAAAAGGGGCCTCAAAGGATTGTGTCACCCTGATTAGGACTGGTTTGCCCTAGGATGAAGCAGCTCTGTCCACATGGCATCAGGCCTGATGGAGTGCCACTGTAGCTCTAAAAAAAAGATTCTTTCAATGGTTTTTTTCCAATCCAAATTGTCTGAAGAAGTGTAAAATGAACACCTGTGAGCATTATATGATGGGATGAAGCTGAAGGCTTGTGTAGAAAGATGGTATGTGTACTGGGTGCAGTGTGAAGGTGTTTGGGGATGTCTGAAACCTGCTGGGATAATATTGCAGGCATATCTAGGGAGAGGAAGACAAACTTGGTGCAGTTTTATACACGTTGCCTACAGATGTTACTCCCTGGAGTGCATCGTGCATCTAGGATCTCTAGACAACCTGGCTTTACTTTGAAATAAGTCCTGCGGGTGAGCTGTTATACAGACAGAGCAGATGAGCAGAGCACCAGCACTGGTGGTTGGACTAGTGCCAGTGCTCTGGTGAGCAGTCTCAGATAATGAACCCCCATCATCTTACACTGTAGGCATAACCTGCAATTGGTTGCCAAGATTCTCACTCAGTTCATGTGAAACACGAGGGAGGGAGACTGAACACACAAGCACTTTGGCTCCAATATTAACAAAAGAAAGCACTCGAAATCTGAGAAATACTAGAAAAAACCTTTTATTCTGAGGACAAGTGAAAAAGTCAAAGGTTTCTTCTTTTCTCCAGTTACGACTGTGGATTGAGTGTCCTGATAAAACCTTATTAGCATCACTGACCTAGCTAATGCTGTTGTATTCTGTTCATGTCCATCTGGGAGAAGACAGCGTCCAAACAGGAACATGCAATTAGTGTCTTTAGCTTCAGATTATCTTTGTATTATTTTTTTATTAGGTCTAATGTTCTCCCTTTCTTCTGGCTTCTTACTTCTTTTTCAAGACATAGTTTTTCCCCTCACAAATAATCTGTTCATATCAACAAAAAACCATTCATGCAGCCACAAAATAACTTTCTGAGTGAATAAATATTGTCTAAAACATTAAATCTTGAGTATATTCATGCCTTCTATGAGAACTCCACAAGTTACTTTTCTTTTTTGTTCATCTGTATTTTTGCTGCCCTAAGCATCTCACCTTGAGTATTTTTGAGACATGCCTCGACTTTCATGACATGTTTTTACATTGCCTGATGGTCCAAAGCTCTCTGCTGTATAAATAAAAGCTAGTGGTAAAACCTACTCTCAGAGCAAAAAAATAACACACTCTCAGATAAATTAAGATTAAAAAGCTAAACACAATCCTTCTCTAGTGAATCCAGCTCCAGCCATATTCTTAATTTAATATGGAATTATTCTAGATCTGTGCCACTCTCTCAGAATTTGGGATAATGAAGTAAGGAAAACACATGTAAAATTCAGCTCCTGTGTCAATTTAAAAAGTATTCTGTCAGTCAGCTTCCCAGCTGGTATCTTGCTCCAAACTGCCTGTTCCTGTTCTCTCTTAGGTGAAGACACCTCTCTAGGCTTCAGCCAATCTACAAATAATCAGTCTTGTGACACATAAACAAAAGCTGTGCTTTGCACAGATATGAATTGTCATTTGTCAGGAAATTTATTCTGGGTGAAATGTTTCACATTTTGGAAATGCAGATATGCCAAATCTTTTAAGTGTAAAGCTGTAAGGCAGGAAATGACCTTATTAGGCTTTCTATTCAGAACTGCATGACGTCCTGAATGAGTTCAGGAATATGCAGATGGCAGCTGAGAAAAAGACAGCTGATTGCAAAGCTCTTAAAGATTACCATGAAGAACAAAAAATACAGTCCATTTATTTTTTAAAAAATGCATTTCCAATTCGTTGGAATGCCTTTTTTATTGTGCCTCAAATAGCGGTTCTATTCCAAGTGAAATATCCTGTCAGGATGCAGAGTAAAATACTGAATTAATATGTACTGACATTCTGACTTCAATATGTGGAGAAAATATGTGAGAATCATAGTTGTGGATATTATTATTGTACAGCTCCCACCACTGTATTGCTATGATGAGACAAATGTCTTTCCCTAGAAGTCGCTGACTGTGGTTTATTGCAGTCCCCTCACACAAGCAGGTGAGAGAGGGTGGGACTTGTCCAGGAGAACAGAGGCATTTGTATATGCACTTCGTAAAACCAAGATATTTGCCAGGGTAGGACTCGCAGGACATTTTTTTTTAATATTAATTTTTCTTTAGATTACAATTCAAGATTTTTTTTCAGTTCAATTCAGGATTATATATTCAAATTTCATGCATTTTCTAACATGTATTTGAAGTGTCAAGAGTGTTCGTCACCTGGTTATTTTAAAGTCAATATGAAAGAATTTTCATAGCAAATGGATTTTTAAATTGCAATCATGATTTTTTGTTCTGGAAACCTCACTTCGAAAGTACTTTACTGCATGCATGAGCAGATCAACCTCATGTTCACCTTTGGAACAGAGAACTCAGTAAATTTACTTGCTAGTAAGCCTTAAAATTAAAGGAATTAAAAATGAAATTGTTATAAAAATATTTTTCTGTTTTATCATGTAGCTCATTGGTGACAACTTTATCCTACATTTCTTCTCCTTTTTTTTTTTTGACACCTTGTATTGCTATAAAGCCCTACTTTGAGATACAGATCATAAGAGAAAAACCCTTTCTTGTCTTGAAATGTGTTTGGAAAAACAATAGCGAGATGGCTTAAACTGAGGATACAAAAGGCAATAACCTTGTTCCTCCACACACACATATACAGAGATAGCAAAGGAACAAACAATGAAAACTAAGGAGGGAAATAAAAAGGGACTTCAATGAAGTCAAATACTTACTATCATTACTCACAAAGCACAAAACTGAAACAAAAATTAAGACAACTCATTTAGAAGATTCTGTATCAGAAAATCACTACCTTTCATAACAGTTAATCAAATTGTTAGAGCAGCAGTCTTTTGAAGAGAGAATCTCAGCAAACAGAAACATATACAGATTGTTCTTTAGGTGCAGTGAATCACAGAACCATAGAATGGTTTGGGTTGGAAAGGACCTTAAAGATAATCCAGTTCCAACCCCCCTGCCATGGGCAGGGACACCTCCCACTAGCCCAGGTTGCTCAAAGCCTCATCCAGCCTGGCCTTGAACCCCTCTGGGGATGGGGCATCCACAGCTTTTCTGGGCAGCCTGGGCCACTGCCTCACCACCCTCGTAGTGAAAAATTTCTTCCTAATGTCTAGTCTAAATCTCCCCTCTTTCAGCTTATACCTGTTACCCCTTGTTCTCCCACTGCACTCCCTGATACAGAGTGCCTCCCCATCTCTCCTGTAGCCCCCTTCAGGTACTGGAAGGCTGCTATTAAGTCTCCTCAGAGCCTTCTCTTCTCCAGGCTGAACAACCCCAACTCTCTCACCTGTCCTCATAGGGGAGGTGCTCCAGCCCTCTGATTAATTTTGTGGCTCTCCTCTGGACTCTCTCCAACAGGTCCATGTTTTTTTTATGTTGGGGGCCCCACATCTGAACACAGTACTCAAGGTAGGGTCTCACGAGAGCAGAGCAGAGGGGGAGAATCACCTCCTTTGACCTGCTGCCAATGCTTCTTTTGATGCCCCCAGGACACGATTGGTTTCTGGGCTGCAAGCGCACACTGCCGGCTCATGTTGAGCTTCTCATCCACCAATACCCCCAAGTCCTTCTCCTCAGAGCTGCTCTCTATCCATTCTCCGCCCAGCCTGTATTTGTGCTTGGGATTGCCTCGACCCACGTGCAGGACCTTGCACTTGGCCTTGTTAAATTTCATGAGGTTGGCATGGTCTCACCTCTCAAGCCTGTCCAGGTCCCTCTGAATGGCATCCCTTCCCTCCAGCGTGTCACCACACCACACAGCTTGGTGTCATCGGCAAACTTGCTGAGGGTGCACTCCATCCCACTGTCCATGTCTCCAACAAAGGTGTTAAACAACACATGAACATGACGCCAACTTCCCATTTCAAACATGCTAACAATTGCTCGTAGAAAAGTTTCAAATAATACATACACTGTGTGAGGACCTTATGATGCTTATGTTTACTCATAGAAAATTCACAAAAATATCCATACGTTTTCAAATTTTCTTAATACATTGTCTACATTTCTTCAGATAGCATGCATACAATCTGTTAATGACTGACAAAACATTATAGTGGATTTAAATATATTAACAATACTAAACAAAACCATGAGAAAGTGAGAAAACTGCCTCTGGAGTCAACAGCAGTCTTTGCAAAACTGCATATGGTGTCATATTGTATTATATCTTACCATATATCTTATCAACTTCTAAATGCGAATAGTTTTGGGGAAGGTGTGAATTCATGTTATCCTACTGTATTTGCATTTATTTTGACTTGTGACTTGACAGATCCAAATATATTACAGGTTTTGCTCGCATAGTAACTTGGTTAGGAATGGAGAAATACATGTGGTTTTTTTTTATTATGAGCCCCAATCATCCCAGTTTTGATTTGAGGATTTTTAATTGGACATTTTTACTTCCTTGGCCATTTGATAAGATAACTGTTATTTGCTTGGTTTTACAACGACAAACTACTTTCATATTTCCATCACATTTGAAGATTTAAGACTAAGTTTTATTTCATATGTTTCTTATAACATTCAGTATAAGGAATGAGGCTCTCTGAAGAAAAAAATTTCCTTTTTAAAAAATTTTTTGATTGCTGTTTACTTCATTTCCTGAATTAGCTTACACTGATTCATGAAAGAACTTTAAAAAAATCTTCAAACCGTGGCATATTTAGAGGTTTTTCAAATCCCAGTTCTAGCAAAAGAAACAAAGGGCCATATCTAAAGAAAACACTTGTGGCCTTTTCTCTGAAATCAATCATCTAGGATCCATTTCAATTCATGCAGAGTCAGACCCTTCAGAGGGATGTTGAAATCTAGTGGCTCACTGATCCACAATAGGGAAACGAGAACAGAGTTAGCTTTTCAGTCCCACTCCCACAGGGACATCCATGCCTACAACGACATTGTCTCTTTAGCTAGTGAAATCACAGATGGGAAATTTTGCTGGGGGTAAAAAGCTACAGTCTTTCTTTTAGAAAAACACAGAAACACAGGAGCAGGAAGAGGACAGGTTTCTGGTATTACCTTGTGTTTTATTGCTTGTATTTGTGCTAACTTCTCTGTTTCAAGCAAAAGCCTATCGCTTAGGGAAGCTGTCTGGGGTGTGGAAGATGTTGGAGGTGGATACAGCTGTGCTGCTGAAGAATTGTGCTTCTGGTTCTTCATTCCCCTTCCCTCTCCTGCACTGTTTCTGTCCTGGGTGAAGCGCTGGACAAGTGCTCCAGAAGATCCTACAGTTTCATAGTGAAACAGGAATTGTGATAAGGATGGTAAGATGAGATTTAGGCTGATAAAATGAAACCTCTTTAGACTGAGATTGTTTTGGGCTTTACCTACCTTAGCAAGAATTATGGTCTGGTAGGAGTGGACATGTAGAGACAAACGGTTGGCACTGGAGGCATAACACCCGGATTATGTACATTTTAGGATGATTACTTTAGACCAGGTCTGGTTTGGTCCCGTGGACTGGATGGTCACCACTAATTGCATGAATTAGATATGTCCCTGGAGTTTCTTTTTCATTTTTCATTTCTATTTCACCAAATGAAATCCAGTTCATGTGCTCTTAAACAGCTACATGACAAGAACTGAAGCAGAGAAAGTAGGAGAAAATATAAGATTTGCTTCGCAAACACACTCCTGAGCCAAATGAAAATGTTAATATAGGACCACCCTTATGAATCTGGTGAATTGAATTCATTCTTTAGCATCTCTTCAAATTGACTGTGAGTGCTCTTTGTGCCATTGTCCACATCACCAATAAAAATACTGGGCTATATGGGTCCCAGTATCTCCTGGGTATTATTATCAGCCACCAACAGGACATGAGCTTCTCAATCCGTCTGTTTTTTCAAGATGCAAAAACAGTGTTTTCTTGCAGACCTCAGCTTCTAACTTGGAAGCGAGAGAAGGTATCACAAGACCTACTAGTGTCCAGAAGTGTCACAAAGACTGCTCTCACCTCATCCATACAGATAGCAATTTCATTTCAGAAGGCAAGCAGAGTGGGTGAGCGTTGTCCTTGACAAATTCATACTGACTTCCCCTGGTTTCTGTCCTGTCCTTTACATGTATGGAAATAGACTGATTTCACTGCTCCAAGAGCTGTCTAGGAACTGAGGTGGGGCTTATTGGTCACAATTTCCCAGGTGTTTTTTCTCTCTCTTTTTAAAGAAATATGCATCTCATTAACTTTATTCTGGTTGTCAGGGACATCTCCCAGTCACTATATTCTTTTCATAGGTAACAGACAAGAGCCTTGCAATCGGCCAACACTTTCCAAGTGAATCCCATCTGGCAGAAGGATTTGAAGACATACTGCTGTTCTGAGTAGTCCATAGCCTAGTGCTTCCCCCACTGTTGCTTGCACCCCTCCTTCTGTAGTGGTGCTTGCAGAGACACCTGACTCATTGGAGAGAGCAGGGCCACATTTTCTCTGAATCTGTTGACTACTGGCAGAATCCATTCACTACTGTAGAATCCTTCCTTGTTACCCTTTAAGTCTCTAGCTAGTTTTAGCTCCAACTGGATTTTGGCCCTCCTGGTTTTGTTCCTGAGGCCCTAGTAATGCTGCTGCACTGTTCTCATGTTTTCTGGCCTTGTTTGTACTTCTTGTATTGCTTTCTTTCTGCATTTCAGTACATTGGGAAGCTCCTCCCTCAGCCAGGCAGGGCTTTTGCTGAAAAGCCAAGGGCTTCCGCACAACAGAATTATTTGCTCTAGATTTCTCTATTTTCATTAAAACTCAAACAACTGTTTTACTCCATAGCAGCTTCCCAGAGATTCTGATGAGATTAAATTGGCTGATGTCTGCTCTTCTAAAACTTTTTTCTAACCTATTCGAATTTATACATAAAAGTCTACAGAATTCTCATTTTACTAGAGGACAGCTGGAAGTCAGAAGGTTTCCAAGAAGAAGGGCAATGGAAACTGTACTTTCAGTAACTCAGTCAACAGTCCTTAATCAGAGCCAGGATCCTGAGGTCTCTAAGGTAATTCATTCCACTCTGCTAAATAGAAAATTATTAAAATAACATCACATACTTTTATAACATCTTCTCTCCAGGGTTCTCAAAGTGTTTTGTAATAATTAATTAATTAACTAAGCCTTGCAACATAACTTTGGCATAAAATACTCCTGTACTGCAATCTACAAATGAACCTGCTCATAATGAATGTATATGTGTCAGCGGAAGAAAGGTGGTGTGCTTGTAAGCTTGCCTCTTCTTTCAGTTAAAGCAAATGTCTAAGAAAAATTAGATTAATTGCTTTTTTTGTGATTCCCGTCTCTCTTCACTGGCCAGAGACTAGAGGATTACCTTAAGTAACTTACGTATATCCTGAAAGAATCTCTGTGCTAAAGAACTATTATTCCAAAGTCTGACAACGTTGTAGAAGAGGGACACTTCAATAAATTGAATGGTAAAGGACAGAAAACAATATTTGCATTGTTTTGTTGGTTTTTTGTTTTGTTTTGTTTTGTTTTAAGTACTCCTTACAGTTATGATGTACTCTTCCAATAGGGAACAAATTTCAAGATCTTTTTTGAGATGTAAAAGAGGTAGACTGCCTTAGAATAAGCAGATGATTTTGGCACTCAGACAGAAAATGGAAAATAGAGAATTTAGGAGCAATTTTCCAGGCTGGAGCAGGATTCTGAGACAGTCTCGGGGTTTGTTTTTTTTCAGTAGGTATTTTGGTTCTGATTGCTGTGTCAAAAAAATAATATTTGTTGAAAAGTTTCTGTAATAGATCTGCAAAACCCATAGGTGTGAAAAATAAGGTAAACAAAATGCTGGTTATGAAACTAGGCTCTTCCCCATGATACAAGTTGAAGACATATATAAAATGGGAAATTTGCTTCTCTAGAAAAAAAAATGATTTTCTATATCTACACAATAGACATTTAGCATTAGGTTCCAAGATTTTATAAGTTTACTGATTTCTCCAGCAGATGTCCTTTTATAGTGACATGATACTGTACCTTCTAGACATACAGAAAGATGGGATAAAGGATAAAAATACATGAAACTCTTAATGCATATGACTTAATAGCAGAATGATTAGTTCTACTCGATGAATTTCCAAATGCAGGGACAAAATCAGACAAGAAACCTTTCTTTCAAATTAATGTAGTGTTAAGTTTAGGGTTACCAAAGAGATTAATTTTATTTGCATCGCTATGGTTTCATCATGTCCGCCACGACAATAGTTGAGATAGAAATACTCAGTGACTGACTTCCTACTCTGTTTCAAATTTTGTATTTTAGAGAAGAAACTTAACTGTTTTCGATAGTAACTTATCAATGTTTCTTTTAGTTTATGCCATTTTCAATAACAAAATCTAAATAGTCACATGTTTCTAAGGTAATATTAAGGAAATGTTGAACACGCAACTCTTATGGATATGGTTCAAATAGATCAAAAAGATAGACTTCCTGTTATTTCAAATTTAAATAATAAAATAAGACATCTTTACAAGTATCCAGTATGGTCACATCCAAAACTTCTGTACAAAGTGCTTGCTTACTTGTGTTAAGCTCAGAACACTCTGTCTGACAAGGGACAGAGTATAGAACCCAAACGCATCAGACATACATAGTATAATATGCAACATTTTGAATAATGGGCTGTGCTTCCACATTTTGGTTGTGCATATGGTAAATCTATATGTACTTCCAGGTTTCTGGAATAACTTTGAACAACTTTCAAAACTCTTTACAAGCTAAACCTTCTTAAAATATATCCAGTTCTATGCTGTAATCCAAAATGGACACAGATAGACAAAGATTTGTATTTAAGGGTAACTCTTTAACAGATCTTAAAAGTATGTTTTATCTGACATGGAATGAGTTACGATATTAGCTCATTATTATTCCAGCTGTTATCTTTTTATTATGCTTGGTCTTTCATCTCTGCTCTCAGCTCATTCTACTTAGCTTGTATGAAAATATTAAAAAATATAGTGCAGAACACTTTATATAACTGTATATTTTTAAATGGTTTTATGAATAATAGCTACACACAGTATTGACTTGGACCCAAACTATTGGGAATGGTCCATAGATTAGTAGTTATTTTGGCAATTAGCCACCTAACCCATACGCAGAATAGTTCTATCAATAGACAAAGAAAATATGTTTTGAAATGTTGAAGAGTAAATGAAAGCAAATGGGGGTTTATCCTTCAGTGAAAGAAAGCAAAAACAGCCACAAAATGGAAAAAAAAAAAGTGAATCAAAATATGTATCCTTTTATAAAAACCTAGTGTGAGTTTCAGTAAATATTTTACTTTATGTTTGCCTCCCCAGCTTTTAATGCTGCTCCTGTAAGGTCTTATTAATTTTATTCCTATTTAATTTTAGAGTGTTTTGGTTGGAGTTTTGGGGGTTTGTTTTTTTTTTTCAGAAGGACTACATTGTCAAACTCATTTTCTGTATTTACCAGTATATAATTGAGTTTAACCTATGATTTATGTTCTTTAATGTGGCCCTTATCTGATGATAATGCAATACCTGTATTTTTCAAGCTTGAATTAGGTCTCATGACCGGTATTTTTCTACAGAGTTGCTCATAATAATTTTTCTTAAGAGAGTTATAGTGTTATGTCTGTGGTTAGTGTTACCATTGTCTATGAGCAAATATAAGAAAAGTGTAATTCAACAGGCAAAAATAAAACCATAAAGCACTTTTAAAATGTATACTAAACCTAATTTTTATGTATGTTATTTGTCTAATTTTAAGTAAAATTAGCTGTATGCATAAGTATCAAACTGATTTACTAACATAAAACAAGGAATATTTAAATTTTCATAGTTACTTTTCAAGGGAGGTGTGTGCCACGTGACTATCACTTTTTTACACAGCTTCCCTTACGGAGAAAAATTTTAGTCTGTGGTTGTTTTGTTTGTTTGTTTGTTTGTTTTCTGGGGGAAAGGAACTGCAAATAGAAGCAAAGTTGAAGAGAGCATAGGAATTGCATAAGTTAAAATCTAGAGTACAAAGTAGAAAATGCATTCTCTAGTGTAAATTCCAGCACTTTGAAAACTACTGAAAACTATACCTCTGATCCACAGTTAGGAGTAATTGTGGAGGATAATAGAGAATACATGAGGAAAAGTTGTGCTTCATGTAAAAACATAAGCAATTAAAATCAGGCAGTTAGTTTTAAGTGACTAGCAGGAGGTAAATAAGAGGAGAGGAAGGCTGATCATGCAAGGGAGAGAAGGACATAATTAAATCACAAGTAAAGTTATTGTGGATTGACTTTCAAACCTCTGATTTCACCTAGAATAAATTACCTCATGCACCTCACCACTTGCCATAAGAGAGAGCAATTCACAGACTTCACCCCCACTGTGCCTGTAAAATAATATATGCTGGAACGTGCGAAGAGGAAAAATCTAACTCACATGATCAGGGAACAGCATCTGTGAAAAAAGTTGTCAACATGTTACCTGAAATTGTAGGGGACTGCATTCAAAGTTCAGAAAGTCTCTCATGTTTATTTGCTCATGATTATATGAAAAGTAAGACTTAGTACAGTGAGACCTCTCTAGAACAGCATCGTCTAAAAGAGTGGCCAAAAGTTTATACCTAAGGAAAAACATAAGCACAGGGCAACTACCGAGTGATACTTTTCTGAATACTCTCCCAGCTTGGATTTGTGCCTTAGGGACTTCATGAATTGACAATAGCTTCCATAGTAAGTCATAGAGAATGTTTTTTCTTTTCCCATGAGCTTACTATACCGCCTAGAAATTGTGTAAGCTTTTAGCATCCATCACAGCCTCTATGAGGAAGTTTCACTCTTTATGAGTAAATACATTGCACAATGTGTGCTCCACAGCCATCAATGACTGTAAAGGTGCAGATATGTAGCTTGGTGAACATCATACAGTATGTAGCAAAGTGCTGTAAACCAAACCTGTCATAACATTTCTGAGGCCGCAATTTATAGATGTAGAATTATATTTGAAGGACTTTCAGTATCGACAATGACAAGACACACAAATAAAAGATGAAGCTGGCTGACAAAAGTGTGCAGCAGAATGTACAACCTGCTTCTCAGGATCATGCAAACAACACCACCATAATAAAGCTGCATCTGTATACGCATTACAGATGGATAATCTGATGTCAAGGAACAAAATTCTGTTCTTGTATAACACTGTATGAAATTAAAAATAAACAAACAAGTACATCTTTAGATGCACAAGAAAAATAAGATTCAAACTTAAGCTGAGTTCCTTATGCAAAACCCAATCAGCTTTCAAAGTGAACTCAATCAGTTTTGTTTTTAACAAGATAAGTAATTTCAGATTGACTAAATTTCTGCATGGATACTGCCAACATGTACAGCAACAAAAATGGGGAGTAGGATTAAAAGATATCTAAATATTTGGCAAGTAATTTCCAGAATGAGTAAGAGCAGAAGGTAGACAAAGTAGGTAATCCCTGTACGCTGCCACGGATGGCGAGTCAAGAACGTTAGATGTACAAGGAGCCTATAAATTTTATTGCAGACTGAGACAATGAGAGTATGGTGGAAGATGTTTTACCAAATGTTTTTTTCATCAAAAAATGTTTGCTTCATCTGAGCAGAATTATTCCACAAAAATACTGCAATTTCAACAGTGTTTTCAGTGATTAGTCCAAGGTGGAAATACAAATTTCAGAAAGGAGCAAGAGGCAAAAGACGGAGAAGCCTCGAAATTTGCCATTATCAGTAGATGTTTCTGACATAGTACATTGAAAATTATTTGATAAGTTTTTATTTCATTTCAATGTGGTAAACAAATACATTTTAAAACCTCACAAGTTAGTAGAACATTCAGTTGTTTACTGTATAGGTCTAATGACCAATTAAAAATTGAAGTATATGTGAACTACAGATGAACAACAGAAAATGCGTCCTCACCTAATAATTCCATATGAACCAGGATAGTTTCCTGTCAGAGCAGTAAGAGACTTAATACATGTGGTTTACAGAAGCTAATGAAGTGAAAGCGAGATCTTTCAAAAGGACAGCTGATACCTCTCCTTAGTTAACGTGATATTTCCTCAATCAAAGTGTCAGAGAAGCAGCAGCAGTAAGTGCATCTGATCAAAACCAGATACTACTCTCCAAAAGAGAATCCTAGGAAACCAGCACCATAGGATTTTTTTTTTTTTTTTTACTACAATCTGTGAACCTTTTTGCTGTCCCTGACTCGTTTTGACTAGATTCTGATTTTGGAGATCAGATGTTGGTTTTGTATGTGTTGTTTTGTTTTTCATCTTCCCGACTTCTGCAGCCTGTATTTAAAGGCCTGACAGACTTCACCCCATTTGTTATCTTCTCCTCTCTCTGCTCACGCTGCACCTCACCAACTTTTCTTTCTTCGGAAAGAGAAATTTGCAATACTGTATGTATTGTGTCACTGTGGATGTGATATAGGTTGGTTATTTTTTTCCCTGTGCTCTGTCTCCTGCCAAAGTTCACTTATTCAGCAGTCTTCACCTGTCACACAGTAAGAAAACAGTAAGTAGGTGGCACGTCGTACGAATAATGTGCCAGCACGAGACTTTTAAATTGTAGCTTTTCAAAATATTCCTTCAAGGGAAAAGAATCACAGAAGATATAATAGCTCAGAAGTAAAATACTCCCCTCGTTTCATATATTCTTTTAAATAATAGTTTAATATGTTTGTAAACATTTAAGTTTAAAAATGGTATGTTGTGCTTTTGACATGTTACGATTCAACGCCAATAATGTTCAAAACATAAAATCCTTGAATTTGTGTATATACAGAGAAGGTCTCCCATAAACTTTCGGCAGCCAACATTTTGTTAGCACATCCTGTCAAATTTCCTTTTTATTTTATTTTGATGCAAAGAAAATGCAAATAAAAATATGAAATGCTTTTGCCTACTAAAGGTGAAAATGAAAGCCACCAAAGATGTGCTCACATTTTATCCTACACTAATATTTTGTTTTAACTCCAAATAAGCAGGCGGTTTCCATATAACACACCTGACATTCATCAGAGTGTTCTGCAAGAGCAATTTCCATTTTGATGTAGTCTTTCACCAGTTGTATTCTTAAAAAGGGAAAAGGAATAGAAAAGAGGGAATCAAGATGAGATCTTCAACTGATAGAAAAAGGCAAACTACTAAAAAAAACTTAGGAATATACACAGTATCTTCACAGCTGTTCTAAGCAGCAATATCTGTATGAAGATGCTATAAATTCTATTCAGAATAATATACTCTCAATGGCAGACTTCAGACCATAAAGATCCAGACAAGTGCCTCTGGATGAGATGAGGCCAGGAAATCATATTTGTCCCAACATAAGCCAGCGCTTTATGTATGACACCAGATCCAGACGCACAATACGCTAAAGCTTCTTTTTTTTAAATCTTTTAAGGTTGTTTTCACCAAACACAGAACCTTGTTCTAGATGAATTGCCACGAAAAGATCAAAACACAGATCTGGAGAAATGCCCTCAATTGCATGCTTTCAAAAGTCAAGAATCAAACCTTTCAAATAAAAACAACAAAAAAAACAACCAAACAACAAAAAAACCCAACCAAACAAAAAAACCCCTGCTTTTTAGTCATTCATATGTCGATGATTAGCAACAGCACTCCCTAAGAGTATTTTCAATAGATAGCAAACCAACAGTCGCTCTCATGGTCTCCACACTAATAACACTTCAGAGGTAATACAAAGACCACATCAGAGGAAAGTGTCAGAGTTCCCAGAACATGCATACTGTGATTTAACATCCTTGTCAAGTACAGACAATTGATACAGGAATGGTATTTCAGTTTTTTACCACCTACAGTGAACTAGCTAAGGGTCATACAATCCAGAATCAATAATTTATTTTGATGCTTTCGTGCGTAAGATATCCCAAATTACATTTATGTTTCATTAAATACATATTTTAAGAATTACTCAAATTTTCCAGATGTCACAGTTCCTAAAGGACATGATTTTGTGGTCAGCTGTAATGTTCTGTGAGATATCTATCTCAGTTTTTTTTCAGACAGGCCAATCTATAATCCTAAAATGAAATATGTGCATATGTTTACATTTGTTACTATGTCTTTTATGTGCACTAGAAAAGTAAGTTTACCTTAAGATTTTAAAAAAAAGTTATAGTTTCCAAATATATTTTGCTGCAGTGTCTGTAGATATGTTACGGATTCCCAGTCTTGATTCTGCAACAAAACAAGGAACTGTGGCCAGATCTCTCCCATGTACATCAGCTTTCCACTGCTAGTGGTTATTGCACTGTCATCGATACTTGAACGTAATTCATTGTAACATGCGTTGTAGGAAATAGTGTATCCCGACTGGATTATAGATTTTAGTCTCTGTGTTTACATACAGAAATATGACTGTTAGATCCTAGGTTTTTTCCTCTCTCTTTTGGATAAATAAGCAGTTCTGCCTCCCCTCTGATGAGTGCGCAGTGTCCAGCTCTCCCTCTGCAGTCAGCAGTAGGGGATGGAGCTCCTCTGCTGTTCAGCTCCGAGGAAATCGTGTGGGAAGTGATTAGCATGAGTTAGATAAGGCTGTGAGAAAAGAGAAAAAAAAAAAAAAGGCATTCACGCTTTACTGGCGCACTCTGATTCTTGTTTCTGCATGATACTTGGTTCCAATTTTCTCCAGCCTTAGTTCTAACCAAAACCAGCTCAGTATTGTGTCCTCAAGCCCTCTTGTCTCAGGAAAAAAGGTCTAATTTTTATCAGAGCCTTATGGAACTGAAATCCATTGCCTCATTTTCTCTTTTGAGTGCTTCCAAGTCCCATTACATGAATGCTCAGTCCAAGTCAGAGCAACTAGGATATTCTCTTATTCTCTTAACTGCTCTCTTAAAAGTAGTTTCCTAACTTCCAGGCTACGATACTGTCAGTGACAACATGAAGCTTGTAGCTCTAACACATTACACAGAGCTAGAAGCATTTCTGATTTGAAACTGGGGAGAAGGAAATCACTACAGGAAAGATGCACCTTTTAAACACACACACACAAAAAGAAAAAGACAGCAGCATAATATAACAAACTGTGAGGGAACTAAACTGCCCTGGATGAGTGGGAATCTAAAAAGATTTTCCCTCTATTTTCAATAATATCTAGTATTTTGCTATCCTTCCTAGAAGTTTGCCATTCTCTCCTTTAGAGAAACAGCTGGGTTTTTTTGGCGACAGAAAGTATCATTTTTCCTTTTTAAGTAGGGAGTTTTTGCTAGTTTAAGACAAACACCCTCCAAACAGAAAATGGATAAAATGGGTGATTTTATTTGCAACAAAAGTACACTAAGGTTATTATTGCATAAATTTCTTATTAAAATTAAGTGAACTAAGGAATTATGAAAAGATTGAAGCCATTGTAAATATCAGTGGACATCTAGACAGATGTAGAAAGGTTTGCATCGATCTAACTTTCAGGACCATTAATAGGTTCAACCCATGACTTAAAAAAGTAAAAGTTTGATTTTGAGCAACAGTAAGCCAACAAAAATATTCCAATAACAGCAAAAAAAAATTATTTGCTGAAGTCAACTTTTCAAGAAGGAAGAAAAAGTTATCCTTTGTTATTCCAAAGAAACCCATGGACCCCTTTGAACATAAATTTAAAATCTTATTTTTTAAATAATTACAATAATTATAGTTGATTAAATTAAGAAATCCAGTATTATAAAAGACAATTGCTCATATGTGAGAAGGTGGTATTATCATTTCTCAGCAGGCTATTAAGATTTTTTCATTTAAGATAATTATATCTGACATAGAACTGGATTTTAGCAGTTATTTTACATTACATAGTGAGGTAACACCAGTGAATATGTTCAATTTACTCTTTTTTTTTCTTTTCAAGTTTTGCTTTGTAGGTGGTGATTTATTTTAGATTTATATTAATTTAGATATAATTATTTTAAAATTATTTAGAGAGGTAATTTGTATACTGGATAATAACGACAAGAGATGCAAATACGAATATGATTTAGAGTAGAACTCTTTTTTATACACTTTTTTTATACACTTTTTTATATTTTGTAAATAACTTCACTTTAGTGAGTACCTGGAGTCCATCAATGGCGACACATTTCCAAGATATTCTTAAGACCAAGAGCAAAGTGTCACAAAATAATTGAATACATCTAATTGTTAAACAAAGAAATTCCTCAAATCTATTTTGCTTTTTTCTTTATTTTTTAATTATCTGTTCTAATTAGACAATGCAGTGTCTTACCTGTAAAAACCATGTTGTAAAACTGCAGATAATCAATCTACTCTGAGTGTTCAAAGAAAACTACATTTTTACTTCACCATAAGGTTCCTTTCTCTCTTCGACAATGAAAGACTGGCAGCAAGGAGTTAAGTCTCTGAAAGTGAAAAGTTGCATGAAATCAATTTGAGAATATAAATGCGGCATGCAAGCTTGTTTGCTTCCTTAAAGATGGAGAGCTTAACCATTATTTTAATGGAAAAGAAAAGCCATTTCTGTGGGGATTGCTTCCCAGAACTGAAATTTGTGATGATCAATACATTCTATCAAAATTATCATTGGAGTATACCATGGGGACCTGAATGAAAACTAACTGATAGCACTAAGCAAAGACATTTTTGTGCTTATCTGCTGCGCGAAAGGTTTGACTTCCTGAGCAAGACATCAGAAATCAAGGTGTAAAAGTACAAGCCTTGTGTACTTTTCTGAGAAATTCCCTGGCAATTGTTGAAAATATTGTTTTATAAAATAACATTCAACTTGCTTCCATCCATTAAAAGTACTTGATCCTGCTGGTCTAACTGAATTGGTCAGATCTTCTTGAGGCATAATGTCCAATAGCTTAATTGCAGCCCAGACTACAGCTATCCATCCACTCACTAGGGAACATGTTTACGTGTATCACAGGGTGAGATCTGCTCAGATGCATCACTGAGAGAAAATGAGTCCTCAGCTACATCCACACAGCTCGAGCTCATTGTATGATGCTGTTATCTGCTGGGAAAACAAACAATGTGCAGGTAATAGCTGCAAGGGAGTCATACCTGAAAGCTCTGGGCTACATCTGCCCTCTGCTAATTTCTTAAGGTATGCATGGGGAAAAAAATAAAAAAAAAAAAAAAAAAAAAAACAAAAAAAAGCACTGATGAGCTGTTCACTTTCTTTCATGGAGATGGGAGGCCAGAAGGTGGCAATAACACACGAAATGACCATTAATCAGTTTTATATATGGACAAAGTAAAAGATGTTAACCTTGGACTACATGAACAACTAAGCCATTAGCAACCGGTGCCAACCATCAGAGTTAGAAAGCAATAAATAATAAAAATGTTAATGCCTTGGGGGTAACACATTTATCTATGTCCAGCACCATGAGGAAGTTTGAGTCCCACGTGGCATGGCGAGGCCACCAGCCAGGACGGGGTTAAAGGAAGTGTCCTGTCCCCTGGTGTTGGCCACAGCCAGACCAAAGGGGAAGGGAACTGAGCTGGTGGTCATGTGTATTTTCAGGGTAAATTCTGTCCAATGCCATTCTGGTTTAATGTTTGCA
Source organism: Pterocles orientalis (assembly GCA_011057875.1). Classification (NCBI taxonomy): domain Eukaryota; kingdom Metazoa; phylum Chordata; class Aves; order Pterocliformes; family Pteroclidae; genus Pterocles; species Pterocles orientalis. Next base: position 188,215 of record WKFP01013196.1, on the reverse strand, counting down.
TTAAATATTAAAGGGATTAACTGTAAGGTCTGTGAGAAAATACCATTCTTTTCTTGAGTTGACAAGATTCATGTATTAAGAGAAGTTTTTTGGTTGTTTTTTGGGTTTTTGGAGGTTTTTTTGTTTGTTTGGTTGGTTGGTTTTTTAATGAAGAAACAATGTCATCAAATACATAACAAGAAGGCAGAGAGCCTAGCTGGTGTTTCTGCACTTATTAAAAAATGTTGATGCTGTCGGATGGCAGTAATCCAAAAAACTGCTCTATCTATGTGGAATTTGTAAAGATGAAGATTTCTTGGATTTTACATACCTGGTGTTCTTGTAAGCCCGATTCTTGTGCTTGCAGGAATAACCAGAATGGTAGCAGGGTGCTTATGTGCCCCCATCTGTGTGCTGAGCTGCTGTTAGGGTTTACTGTTTGTATCTCATGAATACACACTTTTTTCACACACTTTGGACTGTGTTCTCTCAGGGGTATTTAAATATTTTAAGCCCTGGTATTCAACAAAGCTTTATGGATCTTTCTTTTTGTGTGTGTGTTCTCATAACCTCTTTGCATTTGCTGGGTATTTGATATACACTTTTATTGCTGTATTGTCTTCTTGAATGGACCATTTAGTGAATAAATCTCTCAATTTAAATATTTTCAAAGACTTCTAAAATAAATTAATAGCTGAAAAGAAAATAATCTCCCTCTTCTTCTAGCCTCATAAAAAAAATCCAAAAATTTCCATGTGTTTATATTTTTAAATTAAAGCAAACATTCAGACAGACTTCAAAGAGAAGCTATGAATTCTCAATTTAAGATATTTTATATCATAAAAACTGACATGTTTATTTAATATTTTCCTTTTCTTGAATCTGATGGGAAAAATCACACTGATTTCGTGCGAGTACGATGAAGTCCCCATGTAAAGTCTGCAATGCAAACACTTCATAAGAGTGACAATTTTGTTAGTTGCAAAACTTAAATGTGCCAAAGAGAAAGAGCCCAGAATGACCACCTCCTGGTTTTAGCAGGGTTGCAGTAACTGGTTTGTTTCAAATGCACTCTTCATGTTCTTCTTTATTGAAATATTTTTTAGCATGTGTTTATCTGATGATTCTGACAGCAATACCTTTCCTGTATAAGTTCTCAATTAGTCTTATATACAAAGAAAATATATACCAGCATATAAAATGCCAATAATCATTTTCAATGTGTAATAATGATGGTTAACATATTTTCTGACACAGCACCAAATAGAATTATTTTTTAAAATACATTCTTAGCAAATAATTCAGTAGTTAGAAAGAAGGGAGAAAAAAGTTTATTCTAAATAAATTCAGTAGTCCATACAGAATTAATTGCACTGTGTGAATTGAGGGCCTGTGCATGAAAAGCCAAGTGTCAGGAATATTTTGCGTTTTATTTTATCTACAAAAATTAAAATATAAAAACAATGTTATATCTTAGAGGTCATTTTTAAAATAACGATACAGAGAGTAAAATTAACTTATATTTCTATCTGGCTTATAGTAAGATCAACTTTGTTTTGAATTTATCCAGCAGAATTGCATTTTTCCTATATTTAAGATCTTCTCCTTGATTCATGGAGATGAATGAATATGTAATGTTACTGCACAAATATATTTTTAATACATTTGTTCTACTTTACTTTCCAAGACCTTCCAAAAAATAAATGTCCAAGTTTCGTAAAAGATTGTCAGAATTTGCTCTCCTTACAGAGCAGGGTGGTTTGGAGGCACTGTTGAACCTTCTGCTAAACATCCCTTACAAATGAATCAAGGACAACTGCGTTCTACATTCTCTGCTGAGTAGGAGTGATTAAGTCTGAACAGCTTTTGAATAAATCCATGTGAGTATTGAGACATTCTTGATCCTTCATTGCTCTGGGAATACAGCTCTGCTTTTGTGATAGTCCTATTCTCCGCAATCTTCGATACTTATTTGTGCCATTATAACACAATATAAACACAACCTTCAATTAGAGAAGAGTATCTAAGTGTGTTCTGTATTACATGGATATATTACCTGTCATAGGTTATACAAGGTAAGGCAATAAAAATACGGTCTTATCAAAATGGAACAAAATCACTTGGATATAAAATTGAGTAGCTTTAATTGTTTTATTTTTTAAGAAATTATACTGATTTTCTTCTGAGCAGACTAAGTATATGTAGGAGGGTCTTCTGAGCTACAGAGGTAGAAGAGCAGAATAAATTACTGCTACACAGAACTCATGCAGAATATTTCATGAGTAAATACAGTTGAAAAACTTTGGTACTGAGAATATGAACTTTCCTTGTAGTCATGGAACAATCTTTTGCTTAAAAAGAGAGATTTGTGTGCAACCTGTGCAACTGATTTTGAAGTATTTCCCCTTTGATCTTAACAAGAAAAAGTACTTTTAAGTTTTAAGAAATTTTAATAGTCTGTAGAGAATAATCTTTGATACTGATTTCTTATATAAGAAGATCTAATTTTCCTAAGGACTGAATAAGTTATTTGGGTTTTTCCAGGTATATTATCATCTTTTTTGTTATTTGTCAGAGATGGAGGTATAAAGGAATTTTACATTAAGTATTTCTCATGTCTTTAATACTTAAAACACATGGGTGGAATTTTATGCAAGTGTCTCTCTTTTGAGATTTCTTTTCTCACTTTGTAGAACGGCTTGTTAGGTGTCCCTTTTTGGTGGATGTGTCATAGGCTATCTAACTTTTAGTTCCACATCCTGCGCTGTTTCCTATGGAGCCTGTGTATTTATAGCTACTATGCTGTACCCTGATAAAGACAGATGGCCATGAGGCCGGATGGGAATTTCTGTCTTCCTTTGTTCACTGGTCTTTTACTCAATGACTCATAACATCAGATGTGAAAGAATGCCAACAAATATTGAATCAATCACAGGAGAACCAAATGGTTCTAAGTGCAGAAAAGATAATTTGTGTCTGCTTCATAAATAAATGAAATGTATCAATTATCCATAACAGTTGAAAACATGTTATAGACAATGTTATCATTGTATTGAAAGGTGGAAATATAATTTTGAGGTTGAAAATCTAGAAATCTGGTGCTCGTAAAGTAAATTCTGAAGTATATTGAAAATTTTTCTCATATACTTTTTTTTTTTGTTCAGGCTCCATGTAACTTGCCCTGAAGAAGCCTGAGGGCAAAAGCTTTGCCTGAAAGTAACATGTGAGTACAACAATATTTTACAATGGCTGATTGAAACTAGCATCCTTTCTGAATACAGTATCAGATTTTTAGTAATGAACTGATAAAATTTATTGTCATAAAGAGAATGGCGTATGATGATGCTTCCACCTCCTTCAATTACACTCCCTAGATTCCAAGATGCCTAAGAATCTTAACTTAAGATTCTAAGCTAACAAAAACCTTACGTTAATACAACATTTCAATGAAATTTTATGTCTATTTAAAAGGCTAATGAAACAACTAACAAAAACTATGGTACCTAAAAGGTAATGAAGAAGACAATAATTTTTGTTGGGGTTATTTTGTCATTGCCTAGAAGAGACAGCTGAGACCTATATTACTTCACTGCAGCAGCAAAGACAAACTACGAAAGTCACTTGCATGCTACATTTCAGGAACTGTTTTCATCCCACTGCACTGAAAATGTTGCTGGCACAGTAGCAGTGTAATTTTAATCTTCTGGCCTCTGACAAAATGTCAGCACTAGGAGGTGCTGAAATCGCTCAGATTTGAGTACTTCAGCCGTGGCAGGAATTTTTGTTTCTGTTCTTCTTTTGTTTATTTTTTTTTTTTTTACAGGAAAAACATTCAAGGACTATTGAGAACAGGAAGGTTTGGGATGGGTTGTGTTTATTTTATTCATAGCCTTGTTTGCTTTGACACCTCTGCACAGCACAATTTTGTCTTGAGCAGATGATCATGTGGAACAACACCACTGGGAAAATTTTTATTCAGCCACTACTAACACTGGACAGAGACTTCACAATTCTGTGAGTTAAGAACTAGATGAAAGCCTTGAAATTTTTTTCAAAGCACTGTTTTGATCATGCTCTACAACTTCTATGAAGACATGTCTTACAGGCTGAGATGTCGTATTGGATTGAAGTATCTAGCACTGAGAGATTTGTGAAAAGGACTATTGCGAAGGTGTACTAGAAAGTAAAGATGGGAGTTGAGGACAGCATAACCTCTTATGAAAAGAAATCATGTAATGCTAGAACTCATATATTTCAAAGTTGTTCAATGGGACAACATAAATCCACTAAAAATCCATTATGAGTTATGCTGGCTACGTCTCAGATGCAGACACAAGAAGAAAAATCAGAAAGTGAGGAGTGCCTGTTAGCACAAGGTGCCAAAGAAGAAGGTGTGATTGATCAAGGCATGCATCAGGGTGTGGACATGAAATTGAATCAAAAGACCTATCTGGTCTGATATCTGGGAACAAATCATTATACCTACACTCTACTTGGATGCCCAAGTAAAATAATGAGGACAAAAACTAGAAAAAAAAAAAAGAAGTATTTTTAGTGGCTAGTTTGAGATTTTTGAGACTGAGATTTTTTTTTTATGTTTTCCCCACTGAAAATATCAATCATTTATTACTTTTGCCTGGCTCTCAGCAACTTTTTATTTTAATCAGTAATAAAGCTTAGGCTTTTGCCTTTTAAACTAGGGGAATAGGGTAACTTCCACTTCCACCTCTTAGGATGAAGGCACAATCACCACGAATCTGATTTATATTGCTCAAAATGAGCAAAGAGGAAAGACTAAATTAATATAATGGGGTTTTTTTTTAAGTTTTTCATTAAGTGAAATATTTTCCTTGACAGAAACATTTTATGTAGTCTCCTTTCTATTTTATGTCTGAGCAGTTTTAATAAAAACAAAGGAACATGTTAATAATGTGACCATATACTAGAGCAAATTTAAAAAAAGAGAAAAAGACAATAACTCTACAGCTTGGTTACCAGAGCGCTGAAGTGACAGCTGCTATAATACTGGTTTATACCAAATGGAGAAACTCAAACAGCAGAAACTGAGACTACTCCAAGGCCCAGCAGTTTAGAGACTGCAGTAAGATCTTGATTTTTATAATTGTTCTGATGTCATTGTTCATATGGAAAAAAGTTTGTATGTGACTCTCCCATAAATGTGGTGTAACAGCTCTCACAGGCTATTGAACAAGTTATGAAGGAGAATCTCCCTCAATGGCTCTATAATCAGTTACAAAATCGTCTTGTGAAACCATTGAAAAAATCCATGAGTATGTACATATTTATCTTTTTTTCTAAATAACATGGTTTTCATTTTTCAAGCGGAAATATTAATTTCTGTTGTGACCAAATGGTATTTCCTTATAAATCATCAATTCAGCTAAAACCGGAGTCGTTTAGTGTCAATAATCCACGTCTTTCAAGACTCCTTTGTCCTGTCACTGGGCCATACCACATCACCCTCTGTGGTGCCTGCACTTGAAAAAACTGCCCCAATTCACGTCTTTTTCAGCATAGGAAAGACAAGAATTCCATTTTCTTTTGCATCTGCTTGGTCACTTACCTCTAATGCAGCCCTCTAGCACAGTTTAATGTAAATGTTTTATACTATGAAATAGTGCTTAAAACAATGAACATTTGGAAAACTGATGTTTTTCAGATTCTGTGTGCTTAATATTTTTGCCTGTATGTGAAACGTGCATATGTTAAGAAATAATAAATTCTTCTTTCCCCTCAATGAATATTAAAACAGCAGAGATAAAAAAAAATAGTGTAGCCATTATCTATTAAATAAATTAAATATGGTTTTATTCTAAGAATGGCTAATATAGCAGTAAGGATCAAATTTAGAGGAAAGGTAAAATGACATGCTGTTAATACAAGACTGGTCTTTCTCCACTGCAAAGTTTGCTGTTTAAGAGTCCCTAAAAGTTAAACCTTCATGCAGAGAGGATAATTTTTTCAAGGTACATAGCTGTTCTAGGCAAAAAAACCTAACACTGATAATTTGTACATTTTCTGTTGGCAGGAGTACAAGTGTCAGTTATTATAAGCAATAATTTGAAATAGCTTTTAAAATTCATTTAGTTATCACTGAGAAAATCTGAAGTGTCCATACACGAAAATGAAAGATCCAAAATAATAATAAAAAAAAAATAACAGAAAGCTACAGACTCTTAAGAACAATTTGAAAGTTACCATGATATGCCCTGATTTCCTATTTAAAATGATTCACTGGAGAATACTCTGAAATACAAACTACCCCATCATCTGTTTGCTCATTCATTCATAAGATCATTTAAATTGGAAGGGAATTCAGATCTCTAGTCCAAAATCCTGCTCAAAGCAGAGTCAGGTTTGAGGTCAGACCAGGTTGCTCAAAGCTTCATTCAGCTGGGACTTGAAAATCTCTTTCATACACTTAGTACCTAAGGCTATTTAATGTTCAGCATGCCTTAAAATCAGGGGAGTACTCCTTACATCGTTAAGCTAAGCATATAGCCAAATCTAGCTAGGCCAGCCTTCAACAACAAATGAGAACACACAGACAGCTTCAGGGATTAATTAATCCAAATGTACCTTAAATGTTTCTCTAAAAAACAAGATGGAACTCATACTAAGTAAAAAGGGAGACTAGAAATTAAGCTTAAAGTGAGAACCTAATTTTTAGCTGGCTCTAGTTGGTGAGGTGAATCTTACACTTTATTAATTAGGAATGATTGCTTTTGAATGTACTGGCTGTGGCCTACAAAGACTATCTGAAAACATCAGTATTTTAACCTCTTTTTAATATGATCATGAATTATCAAACAATTCAGCTTAGAAGAAGCCTAAGGATGTCTTCAGCTCAGCCTCCTGCTGAAAGTAGGTACAGTAGGTCAGTGTGCCCGGGTGGCCAAAAAGGCCAACGGCATTCTGGCTTGCATCAAAAACAGTGTTGCTAGCAGGAACAGGGAGGTAATTGTCCCCCTGTACTTGGCATTGGTGCGGCCGCACCTCGAGTACTGTGTTCAGTTTTGGGCCCCTCACTGCAAGAAAGACATTGAGGCCCTGGAACGCGTTCAGAGGAGGGCCACGAAGCTGGTGAGGGGTCTGGAGCACAGGCCTTATGAGGAGCGGCTGAGGGAGCTGGGATTGTTCAGCCTGGAGAAGAGGAGGCTCAGGGGAGACCTTATAGCTCTCTATAACTTCCTGAAGGGAGGTTGTGGTGAGCTGGGGGTCGGCCTCTTCTCTCGTGTAATCAGTGATAGAACTAGAGGGAACGGTTTCAAGCTGAGACAGGGGAGGTTCAGGCTGAACTTTAGGAAGTATTACTTCTCGGAAAGGGTAATCAGGCATTGGAATGCACTGCCCAGGGAGGTGGTGGAGTCACCGACCATGGGAGTGTTCAAGAAACGTTTGGACGTTGTGTTGAGGAATATGATTTAGCTGGGAAGTATTGATAATGGTTGGACTAGATGATCTTCTAGGTCTTTTCCAACCTTGATAATTCTGTGATTCTGTGAACATCAAATCTAGACCGGGATGCACCAGTCTTTAGTCAGTTGGGTCCTGAAAACCTCCAAGAACAGAGGCTGTACAGCTCCTGTTCATTCCCCATGTCGCATGTATTATTGCAGAGTCACTTCTGAGAAGCACCGAAGTGTGTCAATTCCCCAGTATCAGCATGAGAGCTTCCCCCATAAAGCTGTTCTGCAGGGACCTCTTTCTTTGTATGCTTAAGCTTGAAGTAATTCCCCTTCAGTCCTGTCCTGTTGATCAGTGTCCATCTGTTCCCATTCCCCTGAGCTTTTCCCTTGCCTACCCCATCAAAAACTTCCATACTTGGTTTGTGAGGAAGCTCGCCTTACAAGTTTGTCCAGCATGTTGGGAAATATAATTTTGCCCTGCTTACTCAGGTGGATCCCATCTCTTCCAAGCAGCTATCCACCCTCTAAGAGAGAACAATGGTTGTAGAACCTGAAACCCTGTTGTAAAAACCAACTATGCCAACCAATTGTTGATCCATAAGATCTGCTGAGTCCTCCTAATTCCCTTACTCCTTCCTGGCAGGATCAAGTCACACTGTCTGGGTCGGTCCCCATGCTGTTGAACACTTCCCCTAGAGCTCTGTAGACACACTTGGTAATTGCCAGGTCACACCTGTCTGTACCATCAGTACCTGCGTGGAAGAACAGGAGTGACTAACAGGCTGGATTAGGCATCAGTCCCCTCTCTACAGAGTCCTGAATGCAAGCCCCCAGCTAGCAGCAAACCTCTCTAGATGACAAGTCTGGTCAGGAGATGAAGGCCTCTGTCCCCTGCACGGTGACTCTCCTACTACTGTCACTCACCGCTTCCCTTTTGTGGTCCTTGAGTGGCTCAGACTCAGCCACCAGCGATTTTGTAAGTGTAAGTCATCAAGTGGGGCAGGGTGAAACAAGATGAAGCAATCCTGCCAAACTTCATCTGTTAATCAAACACACATGTGGTTGTTTTGCAGAAAGTATAGAGGACCTTTTGTAACTGAGAGGAAGGAAAGAGAATGAAAGAGACGTTAACAGTTACTCTGGCTTGGATTTGGAGCGTGTTTTCTAGGACAGACATTGCAATTAAAACTAAAGTATACAGAGAGATCTGTCAGTGCATCAAATAATGGAGGAAAATGCTACCAGCAATTACCTGCCAGCTAGCTGAAAACAATAGTCTGCCAGACACATAGAACTGTATTTCATGTTAATGATCCACTTGCAGACTATGTCACTGCCTGATTTATGGTAAGTAAAGAAAAAAATTCCTACAATGCTTGTTACTTTTGTTTACAGCCAGAACGAACAAGAGATGTCCTGTCCTCTGTGATACCTTAGACAATGTATTCCCCTGGTGGTTATACAACAAAATAATATCTTTCATACAGCTCTTACAAACAGGTCAGGAAAAATTCTAAGATTCACATGAAAAAGCAGAAGCTTCAGTTATCTAAATCCTAGAGGGTGATTACATAGCTTCATTCCTCCATGAGTGTTCTACCATCCTGCTTCTTTATTTTTAATGAATGACATGCTGAACTGTACTATGTTAGGTTACTGATACTGTGCTGGTACAGCTGTAGCAGGTATATTGCAGTAGCTTTCCTTATTTTAGCAGGATATTGAGATAGATAAGAAATTCCTACTCTCAAGCAAGAATAGTTTTTTTTAACTCTGTGAGAAGCCTCAGTAAATTAAGCACCGAATTGGTTTTGCATACCTTCTAATTTTTAGATAATGGTAAAAGGACATGAGCCTGATAACAATTGACCTCACAACTAAAAGCAGTGAAGACTCCAATTACCTGGGGTAAATGTCCCAAATGCAAATAGGTTTTCTCTGAATAATTCTCCTTTCCCTTTCTGTGTAGGCAAGGTTATGTACTTGGATGAAGAAAAAACCCACTTTGTTCTAGTGGCATCATCCCAAACTTGTAGTTTAACCCCATCAAGCCTTTCTCAGCAACAGGACACAGGTTTTGAGAGGCTTGTACTGCTGTGCCCTTGGGCTTGCACTGCTGGGCCGGGCATCTAGGACACGGTCATGGAGGCAAAAGAGGCTTCAAGGGCAACTGGGGAAAGGCAACAAGTCCTGTCTTGTCTACATTGGCTTACATGTAGCTTACTTTCCAGTTTGCAGCATGTGCACCAGATGTATCCGCAATACAGTGTAATACAGCCGAGGAGTTGAAACAGGAGAGTTAAAACCAGGACTACGTAACTGCTTTTAGAGTTATAAGAAGTTTGTACATGGAATATGGACCCTTTTGGAAACCAAGTCTGAACAATATTGGATTTTTCATCAGCTAGGAGAGAATTAATGGTTTGATTCAGTAATGCACATTCATGTTGCCAGACTTCATGATGCAGTCCCTTTGGAGAGCCAGCGTTCCTATTGCTCAGCTGACAAATGAGCCTGGTAACTTACAGTGTTTATCAAATGCAGTTTACATGGAAAGATTTATTAGAAAGTGAGGGATATGTGTTGAGTTATTATCCATAAATATGAATACTACCCTACACTGCATTGATGAGGCCCCACCTCGAGCATTGTGTGCAGTTTTGGGTGCCTCAATATGAGAAAAACATCAAACTATTAGAGTGTGTCCAGAGGGCAACCAAGATGGTGAAAGGTCTCAAGAGTAAGACTTCAGAGGAGCAGCTGAGGTGACTTCATTGGTTCAGCTTGGGGAAGAGAAGGCTGAGGGGTGTCCTCATCGCAGTCTGTAGATTCCTCAACAGGAGCAGCAGAGAGGGAGGTGCCAGTCTCCTCTCTCTGGTGACCAGTGGTAGGACATGAGGACATGGACTGAAGCTGCGTCAGGGGAAGTTCAGATTGAACATTATGAAAAGGTTCTCCACTGTGAGTCAGTTCGTCACTGGAACGTGCTCCTCAGCGAAGTGGTCATGGCAACAACCCTGTCAGAGTTCAAGGAGCATCTGGACAACAGTCTTAGTCATACGGTTTAGTTTTAGGTGGTCCTGAAAGGAGCAGAGGGTTGGACTTGATGATCCTTACAAGTCCCTTTCAACTTGAAATATTCCATGATTCTATGAATATCAGACAGGAATAACAGCGCTTTCTAATATTCAGAATACAGAACATCTTGTTTTTGGTTTTCCTATGACCTGATCCTGTTCTAACATGAGCCCCACACTAGCAACACCCCATCATTCTTCACACCAAGAGGGGAAAGAGGTAAAGGTGCTTACAGCCTAACAGGGCATGAACATCTCATCTCAACTCAAACAATATGATTCTATGATTCTATAATATCTCACTGTTATTTTTCTACGTTTTAAGACGCCACACCAACTTTTTTAAACAGATTGTTCCTAGAAATCAGAACACAAGGAAACTGCAGGGGAAAAAAACAGGATATAATTCTCACCCTTGGAATTGACTTTCCATCCACGGTGTACATGTGCAATATTGTCCACAATCAAAAAGTTAGACACTTAAAACATCGGACTGTTACACAATTTCCAGGTGGCACAGCACTGTGTGCATGGAGCCTCTGTTCATGGGACCCTGGAATGGGCACCCAGCCATGAATATGCGATGTGACCTCCTCACACAAGCTGCTGCAAACACACTCATCCAAATGGAGAGCACATCTGAAACATCGTTTGACTTCCCGTTAAGAACAAGCTTAACAGACAGCTGGGGAAGACATCAAAGTTCAAAACCTGAAAAATCTGCCTGAACAAGACTACCAAGCTGAAAATAAGACACGTTTAGGGAAAAGACACATACATGATTGCTCTCAGTCTGAAGGAATAGAGAGGACACCCAGAAAAAAATCTGTGAAAAGAGGAGGATGTCATTGCCTTGATCACAGTCAAAATTGCCGCTTGATTTGTCTTATATTTTGGCAGGTTTGTTTCATCTTATATTTTTAGTTTCTAGACCATCCTGTGGCAATGAGCTCCTCCATTTCTCTTCTACTGTGTTTTGCCCTAGTTTGCCCTATATTAAACCCATCATAATGAAACTTGAATTCCCATTTTATGTAAGGCTATTCAAAGATAACAAAGAAATTGCTGTGCAGTTCAGGAGTAGCAGAATCAAAAAAAAATCTGCAAGATGATTTTGACCCACTGGAAAAAAAAACATTTTAGGCGATAAAGCAAAATAATTTAGTTATAATTTTAAAATTATTGTACATAAAAATATCAGTAAAGAGAGGACATACTAGATTTTACTTTTGATTAAATTTCAACTGAAACAAACTACAGAGAGGAGGAAAAAGTTGTGGATTTGGGCCTTCTAAGCTCGAAAAGTATTTGAAACAAAATAAATTTACGATGTAAAAATACCCTGGTACCTGATAAGGAAAACATAGAACTAATAAATTAGCATCATGTAGACTTTCAATATCCATTCTATTCCTTTAAATAAATATGACTGAGAATTTAAGTTTTTAGGATGGATTATTTATATTCATATTATTCACATCCGAAGATGTTTTACACATCTCATCATAATAAAGTGTTCCCTATAGCAGTATGTATTAATACTCATACTATACAAAGGACTGCAATTTTTTTCATCATTTTACCAGGATAGGTTAAGTCTTTCTTTAAAATTCACAACATAAGCATTGTTATAAATGTAACTGAGGGAATGCTTTCTTTAAGAAGTTGGGTTTTTTCCTATCTGAAACCTTTTCGATAATACATATATATATATATATATATATATATAACATTGAAACATAACTGGTATAGGATATTATAGTTCACCTGAACTGAAATTTCACTTTTGTTGGGAATTGCTGCTGGGTAGCACAGATACCACGTAAGGATGAGAACACTTTGTAGAGGACGACAGGAAGGAAAGTGCAGTTTGACTCTTGACAATGTCATATTGTTCATGTTTTTGTCTCAGTGAGGTGGTGCTGAGCATTTTAATTAACTCTATAATGAAGAGAGAAGGAGAATTACATGTTTTATGTGTTTGTACAGTTCTAATTAGTTCTTTGAATGTCAACAACTGAAAAATGTTAATTTACATTTCCACACATTACTGTATTGCACTTAAGTGGAAAGATCCTTAGAGAGAGCAAAATGACACTTTAGTAAACATTTAAAGGAAAGGTATGAATTGTTATAGGTGCACCTCCAGGTCTAATAGTGTTTCTCCTCATTTGGATCACTCTAAAGCTATCTTGCACAGTGGCACGCAAAATAAATTAACTTTTGCAATGCGATGGAGAGACATAGGGACTGGTAGGCAGCAGCTGTGGAAGAGAGGGAGAAAAATACGGATCACCCAAAGAGGGTATGTACCTTTTAAAATTAGGGTATTGCCTTCAGCCAGGACCTTCTGTACTCAGCCTTCTTTGAAAGATTATTACTTCACTTTCCTCAGTTTTCTCTAAAATAGTGTTAGTTTTAAATACTGTAAGTAGTAAGAAGTAGTAAGCAAGAAATCAAATAGGCTGGTGGCCATATGAGCAGAAATATCCACTGGACTTCCTGCTTGCTTTCAGCTTTAGGATCCAAATTCTGAACTATAAAACAAACAAGGAAGCAAGCGGTACATCTGGACATGTTCATTGTATGGGCTGTGTCACCCTTCCGCAGAGTTTACTGAATTCCTCTATTATCTGATGTTGGTGTTTTTGTTAAAGGCCTGATGTTAGATGGGAGAAATTACTGCATCTGATTTAATTTCTTGATACTTCAAAGACCAGAATAGGTTCAAAACCATGGAAATAGAATACATTTTCTGGTGTTCTTTAACATTTCATTTACCCATGAACACCAGGAAGCCAAAGCAAGGTACATTAGTAGGGGGCAGGAGAAACAGAACATAGGCTATCCTACTATTCAGTGCTAGCTGTTTGTAACAAACATATTTGAGAGAAACCTATTTTCGTTTTGGATGAAGATTTGATTCAAACCGTATTACAATCATTAGAGGTCTTTGCATGCATTATGTTTTAGGTACAGGTAGAGAAAAAATAAAACATATATAGGAAGTGTTGTTACTTGCAAAGTCCAAATACCACCTATATTTATTTTTTACTGCAGATATTCAACGGAGATAAGAGCAAGAGCAAGTCTGCAAAGTACTTCACAATGTTCATCTTCTAGAATTTTCTTATGCTGTACTGCCATCTTTTTCTCATTTGAATTTATATTTCTGAGTATTCACTGTGTTGCCAGCACCACAATAGCATAAGTATTTATGAAGTGATGCGCAACCCTGCCGGTGAAGATGTTTGGTGTGGTGTAAGATCACTACCCTATTAAACCAGCCTGTTCCAAGTGACCTTTTACTTGGCAGGCAATGCCTTCCGATCAAATTAAGAAAAAGAGAAATCAGAAACAGCACAGTTTCCAGAGTACAATAATCTGACTTGGGAACAATAATAATAAATCTAGAGGTGACAAGCTGCTTAATGCTGTACATTTGAACTTACTCTTTTGCACATGGCATTTGTGCTGATATCTGTACTTTGGCTACTTGGGATGAGAAACAATTTCCTATATTATTGCTTGCTCCTTTCCAACCTACTAAAAGCAGCCTAAAACTACATTTCACATGACTTTGTCATCCCTGTAGCAACATGCAGGGATAAATCCTCAGCTATTTTAAGTCACCGCAGCTCTACCTGAGATAATTAGTGAAACTGATACGACAGGATTGTTACGTTGATGTTAAAAATATTTAACCTGCCACAGAGGTAAGCATGTAGCTTCCTTGTCATTTCAATTTTGGATGCCCTTGAAATAATGCAATTTTATGTCATCGCTATTGCATTGTAAAGGTGTGATGCTATACTAGTTTTAACATTTTTTTTGTTTTTATTTTTCCTTTCCACAGAAATTTGATTTCTTGATCAGATTTAAGCATTCAAAACAAGTTTCCAGTATGTTACATTAATGAACAAACAATTAATTAAATCAGTAGTTATTACAAAGTATTATCACCAGTGTGAAATTTTGAGTTATTTTATTCAGTGTGTCTGATCCTCTTCTTCAAAAATTGTAATATATACTGTCATTACTCCCAATCTAATTTTTTTTTACATATTACAGGGATAGATACGATTTGTAAATCAAGTACAAAGTGTCATTATAATAGAACATCTATAGTGCAACAGCAACACAGTGGGAATTATTAATTTAGTGATATATAGGACTAGACTGTAAACTATTTTTTGTAGACTTTATTTTTACTATCTTTGACAAACAATCTAAGAGTTTTAGCTCCTTGGGATAGACTTATACACATTCTGTGGTTTTTTTCCCATCAATACTGCCAGCAGTCACCTTGTAGGCTTGTTCAATACATTGCATCACTGAGACTTTGCTGTGCAGAATATTTCCAGACACTCCCTTTTCATTCCAGTGTTAACAGAGCTGATATAAGTCAGCACAGTGAAAAAGACGCCTTTTGCTAGTCCTTCATCAGGAAGTGGATCATCCTTCAGACACAGTAACAAACCAGAAGGTCATTGTCTCTATTTTTCGTCTTTCATTCTCCCTGTGAAAAATAAGACTGGTTTAGTCCATGGAACAGTGTCACTAAGACAGCTCTTTCTTGATTAATGAAACTTCATCATTTACATTAATGAACAGGAAATTCCTTCCTGTGCCAAATGCATCAAAGAGTTTCAAGTTTACCAGCTTATGACTTCTACAGTGCCAAGAACATTCTTTCCATACAAAAATGTACACAATAGCATGATTTTACATTGTCTCTCCTTGGCATATTCATTAATATCTCTTCCTGCACAATGTTGTAGTAATAACATATTTTTATCAGCTCTAACCAAATTAGCTGTTGCCTAGGAATAAAAGTACAGAATTGATTATTCATGGGAAAGGGCTTTGTCTTATTCTGAGAGATAGGCAACTGTTAGTGACTTGGGACTTTGCTGATATCCTTGATATGATTTGAAGACATCCAGCTACGGTCTGCTCTGATTTTGAAGACAGTCTGAGGAAGCAAACACAGGATTAAGTTTTGGCTTAATAACAACTCTTTGCTAATGTCCAGATTGATGCATTTCTGAAAAACACAGTGATATCAAAGGCAAAAACTACTTTAAAAGTTATCTATTGGCCAGTACAGGAATCTCATTACTACAGAACATTTCACACTAAAAAACCTCAAGTGATATTTTTAAAACGTTATATATCTATTTCAGAATTATTATTGTTATTATTATTTTGGAAGGAGACTGTAAATTTGAGCAAACTGCTCCTAGAAATTACACAGATTCACACAATTTTTTTATCACAACGTTTTTATTTCTAACTAATACCCTTACTTTACAAATATCTTTGCAGAAGTGTGTGGTACTGAGAATGACATAAAGCTCTACTCAGGCTTCCAAAAACAGATATCTGTGTTTTTACAGAACAGTTTATTGTAGGTATTTGAGGCAGGTTTCCTAAAGTGTTTCCTAATATGATCTCAAATATACCTATCAAAAAGAGGAGAATAAACTGATTTACCTTCAGCAAAACCACATTTTTTAGTAAACCCCACAACATTTACTCCGTAATAGTGTTGTCAAAACTAAATAACTTTTTTTCTGGAATTTGAAAGTCCTTCACTGACACTTGAAAGATTTCAAAGCCATTCTAATGCAGTTTAATTGTATTGTAAGTGACAAAACTTATGCCATCTCCACTGTTAATTAACAGTTCACCTTGAGTTCATCTGCTTTGCTCAGCCGAGATAAAGGAAAACAGTTGTCTAACTTGCTGAATGCCTGAAGGTTTGTTGAGAGAGCTACGTGCCCTGCTCTGACACAAGCACAGTGATATGTCTGATCTCTTGGACATTGGAGCCATTGAGCTGCCAGTCGCTGATAAATCATGCAGACTTCACATGATAACAAAAATGATACTGAGTTATCCACCGTCTCTTAAATAAAACCATTACCACTGCTCTGAAGTGATTATTCGCTTACGCCCAACTTCAAATATTTAATATTTCCATTCTAATGCCGCTGGTAGCTTTTTCCTCAGGAAAAAGCACAAATTAACTGTTGTGTCGAAGGTTTGTGCTGTTCAGTATATATTGTATGTAGGCTGTACTGTACACGGTGCTATTTGTCACAGGGTGTCACAAAGGGCACAGATAGCTTGTGAAAGAAAACAAACTAGATCTATTGTTACTGAATCCTTGACAGGACATTAAGTACAAAGTTTTCAGAAACTAAGAACGCTAATATAGTTAACAAATTATAAATTAATATTTCAAGAGAGTTTTGTGGTAATTCTGGCCTATACCTGGATAAAATACAGCCTAGAACAATTTCTGTCAATAAAAGGCTTTATAATATATTTGGGGGAAGAAAAAAAAAAAGATTAAAAAAAAGTAGTCATGTTGAATGTCTTTTTTTTCCATCATGAAAACAAAATTAAGTTAGCACTTGCAAAATCCACATGACAGATTTGGCTGCAAGACAGCACGGAAAAAGTCAAACTAGTCTAAAATACTAGTCTGGGTACTGGAAGCAGCATTTCTGTACAATACAGTCTTAGCTGGGCCAATAACAGGCAGATGGCAAACGAACACAGTGAATCGGGCAAGGTAACCCACCCTGTGCTCCAGGCTTCTCAAGGGACTATTGTTCCTGGTCCAGTTACACTCAGCTCAGGGGTGACCAGCCTCCGGACAAATTGCAGAATGCACAGCAGCTATGGTTTCCTTAGTTACTCTTCACAGATCCACCTCAGCGTAATCACTAGTTCCCTGGGACTCTGGAATGTAAATGGTGAACCAGTAACTGCGGGCAGTATGTAACAAAAAGCCCCAGTTTTGGAATACCCTGAGGGCTCCCCTCTCCTTGTCTCTTGGCCATGCAGTTTCTTTCTGAGACTATGAGTGTTCATAAAAAAACAAGAAAAACAGAGAATGAGGACCAGCAATCATCCTTTTGCTGCGTTTATTTGGCATGTGTTGATTTGGCTCCCCAGTATCTGTGTAGATTAAAAATTAGACACTACAGAGAGTTTGAGGAGGAAAAGTTTTCTATAACTTATTGTTGATTTGCAGTAACTAAACTATCCTTTTGGTCTGATTTGAATATAATGCAACTGTAGATTTGGCCATGCTGAATATGAACAGCGACTTCATTCACAGCGTGAACTCTGAATCCCTCCCTTATGCTCACAGGCATTGTTACAAGTGAGCTGGCATTAGCAAACACAGTACTTGAACAAACACCATCATTCAAATTCTGATTATGTTTGAGAAAGCTTTATTGTATGAATTAGCAAAGCTATATTAAGCAAACAAAATCCACCATCTAACAACTTATTATGGGAAGATTTTAATAGTACATTTCTCTCCTCACACGTTTGGGATTTTTTTCCCCATTTTAAATAGACCAGAAGATATTCAGTTGAGGTGGAAATGCTTTCACTTCCCCCTGCTGCCCTCACAATCTATGAATACAGAACAGCAATAATCTATAGATTCCCTTTAAAGTATACACTTCAGACAATTTTTATTTCATTTCACTTGGGGATATTATTAAAATAAAATACTGACACAGTGAGGATTTAGCTAGATGTTTGATTTGTTCTCACAATAAGATAGATCGTGCTGAGTGTATATCCAGACATATGAAATGAAAAAGGATTTACTGAAAGATACAAACGATATATTGTAGGCTGGTTAAATCCAAGTAACTCAGAAATAAGATGAAAATTCTCTCCTTATCGGGTCTCATTATGTCTAGCTACTGCATTTCTTATGGCATCTGAGAAGACCTGTTGCTCTGAGACCCCCAGTAGAACTATACAACAAACCAAGGTACGATGCTTTGAACTGAAATTAGTCTTGAATGCTGTATTCCTTCGTAAACGTATATTTGAACCATAAATTCAACATTACTTTTTTTTTTAGGTAAGAGTGGTATTCTCAACAAATATAAGCCTGTGGGACCAGATAGGATGGATACTAAAGTGCTGAGAGACAGCTGATGTCATTTTGGCACTGCTTTCATCACCCTTAAACATTACGGACACAAGGAGAGGTACCCAACACCAGAAGAAAATCTCACACCCGTCTTCAAAAAAGGGCACGGAGGATGGGTAAGGATTCAACAGAGTGATTAGCTGAACTTCAGTCCCTAGAAAATTACAGTTCAGGCCCTTCTAATCATATGAAGGACATGTAGGTTACTAGCATCAGTCAGCATGGATTTGTCAAGAGTAAGATCACAGAGCTATGACAAAATGACTAGATCCATGAATGAACAGAGAGCAGTTGAAATTTTTACCTTGACTTCAGTAAGGTGTTTTACACTGTCTGCCACAAAATTCTTGTATCCAAGCAAAGATGTCTGGATGGCTGGACTACCAGGAAGGTAACAATCTGTCTGGATTGCCAGGGTCTAGGTAGTAGTGGCTGCTTTGCCATCACTCCAGGGGTCTATCCTAGTACGTGTCCTGTTTAATATCTCTAAAGAGTGAACTGGAAGAAGAGATAAAATGAACACTCATCAAATCTGAAGATTACACCAAACATGAGGGAACAACACGAGTTGACGTGCTCAGGGGCTGGGCTGCCCTTCAGAAGAACCCAGACAAGCTGGAGGATCAGGTAGGAAAGTTAACGGACATACACATAGTTCAAACAATATGGTCCAGGCACTCACTGGGGAGTAGCTCTACTGAAAAAGTCCTGGTGTTCTTGAGTGACAGTAGGTTAACCATAAGTCAGCAGCATGTCCTCTCAATAGTGAAAGCAAACAGCATCCCCACTGTATCAATGAGGAACATTGCCAGGAGATCCAGGGGAGCAGATAGTCCCTTTTGAGTCAACACTGGCCAGACTGCATCTGGAATATTTCATCCAGGCTTGTGCCTCCCAGTGCTAGAAAGTTGTGGATAAATTGAATTAACCTCAGTGAGGGGTCACCAGAATGGTCAGGGTTGGAGCACTTGCCTTGTGAGGAGAGGCTGAGGGATCCAGCCTAGTTCATTCTAGAGAAGGGCTGGTTTCAGGGGAACATACAGCTCCTGAAAATGCCTACAAGGACCCAAGAAATCCCAGCTGGGCTCTTTATTGAGGTTCATTGAGGGTGTGAGGTAGTCATAATAAAGTGGAAAAAACAAAATCCACAGTTGACTTGGGGAAAAATCTTCTCAGACAATGTGCTGGTCAGGCTGCACAGAGATGTGGCACAGTCTCCATGCTTGGAGGTTTTCAGGACCTGGCTAAAGCCTTGCACATCTTGTTCTGAATTTGAGGTCATTCCTAGTTTCAGTAGGCAGCCGGGCTAGAGATCTCCCTAGGCCACTTCCAAGCTGAATAATTTGATGATTCATGCCCACATCTTGCATCATATTAATAAAGAGGGTAAAATACTGATGTTTTCAGATGGCCTTTACAGGCCACAGTCAGTACCCTCAGAAACAATAATTCATAATTGATAAAGCATGAAATCCACCTTCACTAACTAGAGAGAGCTAAAAATTAGGTTCTCAATTTATTTTCTAGTCTCCGTTTCTACTCAGTAGAAGGAATGAAGTGTCTCTAGAGGATAATCCATCCCACTTTTAGATAAATATTTAAATTATACGGGGATGGATTGTTCCCTAAGTGTTCCTGTATGTCTTCGTTTCCTGTAGAGAGAACAGGTGTAACTAGCTTCATCTGTATGCTTGACTTCACAGTGTCTATTATTAAATGCAGGAATTACTACTCCTAATTTAATATGTTTTGTACACTAAGCAGTTTGTACCAAAATACAGGAAAACTCTTATCTTAATACATTTGGATAACACAACTTATCAATGAAGCACAATTAAAAAAAAAGCAAGAGTTATTTTAATTATTTATAAAAAAAGGAAATTATTTATAAAAAAAAAGAGAAGCAAAATACGCCTTTTTAGCACAAATTTACTGTAGCTGTAACTGAATGTTTTGTTGTTCATAATAAACAATGATGTTGAGACACATATTTTAGAAGTTATGAACACATACCCTTTCTGTGGTTAGAAAAGAATCTGGTTTAAATGTTTTCCCATTTAAACATTTGTATTGGGTCTGTCTGAGATGGAGCTAGCACCCCCACAGCAGCCCTCCCACTGCTGAGTGTCACACTGGCAGCCAGCAGGGTGTTTGTAACACATCTTGGGAGGGGGCAGAGCTGGGACAACTGACCCGGATTGGCTGTTCCATATCATGTGACCTCAGCTCAGCCATAAAAGCCAAGGGCAGAGAGGAGGAGGGGGACATTTGTTATCACATTTGTCTGTGAGAGCAGACATATTGAAGCTCTACCTCCTGGGAAGTTGCTGGACACCAGCTGTTGATGGGAAGTAGAGAATAACATCTTAGTTTACTTTTTGTTCCTGTGCGTGGCCTTGGCCTTTGCTTTAATGAAACTGCTTTTGTCTTGACCCATGAGTTTTTCATCTTCTTCTCCCCCTTTATTGTGCTGAAGGGGGAGTGATAGAGGGGCCTGGTGGGCACCCAGCATCCAGCCAAGGTTAACCTACCACCACAATATTCTCAGGTTTTCTTTAGGTTTCTGCATTTTGGTGTTTCAGCAAGTTATCTTCTCTTTTCAACTTTCTTTTCTTCACAACTTTTCAGTCTGAGTTTCCAGAACAGCATGTTAGTCCCTTCTCCCTCTAGCACCTAAGGACCTAACCTAAAAAGTAATGCAGTTCATTTTCCTATTTCATATTATCTGTTCTTTCTTTTCAAAGTCTCATACTTCTTTCCTCCACTCAGGAACAAAAATATAGAAAAGAAAAAAAAAATATAAAAGCTAATGACAATATTTTTTCCATGTACTTAACAACTGAGGTGAAAAAAATGTTACACCATGCCCAATAAAGTACCTTTTTTAATTTACCAGTGAGTGAAGCAGAAGAACAAATGTAAAAAATGTGACAGTGCTCTCTTGCTCTCAGACCTGGAGCTGTTGAGTCACCTGTACTACTTGAAGGCCCTGTGTTCCATGTAATACTCACTAACTTTACTTTGAGTAGGTTTCCCACATACTAGAACAGTAACCACGGTTTGCTCTAAGGCAGGCCGAACAGGTATGCGTGGGAAAAGTGTTTCCACTGTGATGAGAGTGAGGTATGAGTTAGCTTTAAACAAAGAAAGGAAGAGAAGAAATCACTGTGTGCGAACATCCTAATAAAACGGTATTTATTATTAATGTGATTGTGGAACCAGATGGAAGTCTGGTGCTAAACAAACACACATCAATCAGTGTGGTTGTTGCCAGTGTGTAACACTTTGGATTGACTTCTGACTGCTCATGAAGATACATCTCTGAGGTAAAAATAATTGCTAAGCAATGAACTAGCAGGTTGCCTTGAGCCTGCAAAAGCTGTCAAAATATTTTTTTCTCTTATAAATTACTTGACTAGTGAAGTTGTTTCCAGATAATGTGCAAAGTGCAGCCCCTTTCTACAGCTCAACCAGCCAAGCTATCTTCTGTAAGGCAGAGTCATGTCAGCATGGTGTTGTGTTTGTTAATTGCTTTAGGTTCTAAAGGAATAAAGAAATACAGAGCATCTCTAAAAATGTGATTTCTGGCACTGAACTGAGAATATAAAATCTGTACAAACTAATACCCCAGCTAAGCAAAGGACCAAGGCTGTCCATTAATAGAATTTTCTCTTTCACATGCACACAATAAAAGTAGTTTTGGAAAGCAGTTGTGATAACCTCTACAATCAAAATTCTTAGGAGAGAAAAATGTAGAGCAATACATACAAACAAGCAGACTTATATGCAACTCAGTGTCTCCCTTCTATAGCAGAAATTTTGCTCAGAACATAGGAAAATCTAGTACTAGACCCAAATAGGAAGAAAGGGTATGACTACGGTACCTTCTGCAGGCACATGTATATTGACACGGCACTAAGAGCTAAACAGACGGTATCTCCAAAACCAGAAGATCTGCAGGTGTGGTTAGTGCAGCACTGGGCTTGAGCCATTCAGTCCTCCTGAGAGGCAGCGTACACTAGACAAAGCCTACAAAGCGTACACTAGACAAAGCCTAGCACTCTGCTCGTGCTTTTGGAAGCTCACTCATGTCTGACTGCATTGCAATGTGGGCTGAATGAACGCATGGTGGTCTATGAAATGTGGAGTTAGCACACCCAACACTGCCTAATGGCTTGAGACTCGAAACACTGATCTTCTGGCTCCCACAGGAGACGCCAGAACCCAGAAGTAAACCCCTGCAGCATCCGAGAAAGGGTTTCTAGTGATAAATAAGGATTAAGGACAGGATTATCTCAAATCATGCTGTGTCTGGTTTTAGAAATAAATTACCCATACATGTGACTTGGCTGCAGCTGAGGTCAGGTGGGATGGAAGCCAAATAAAAAGATGTATTTTGGGAAGATTTGTCCCTTGTGATCTTCTCACTCCTGTAGGAATTAGCTTTGAAGATTTAAGTTGTACCTTTTGTAGGCAGTTGTAACTAGTGCTCAGTTTTGCAAAAAAAGTGGAAATGGGTTTTGCCGTTAGATTTTTGCATATGTACTAATTTTACTTGCAATTCCAAGCTGGATATCCTCAAAATAGACAAAGAAAAAAAGAAGAAAAGAAAATATCTATTTCAAAGACTGTTATGAATCCCTGTGAACCCCTAACTTTTATTTTTTCACCTTGTCAGCAATATACACCATGTTACCCAGTTATTATTTATTGGTGCATATGGTGTGCAGAATTAAGTGTTTATTCAGGTTCTAACCAGATTTAAAAGGATTAAAGTGTGTAAAGTGTGTAAAGGGAACATATTTTAAGCATGAAGCTAGGAATTTATTGTCAGCCTAATTAAAAACTTAATCTGACCAAAATCTAGCAAACAGCTATATTTAGCCCTGTTGGAATGACATCAGTAGTTGATATATAGAAAAGCCTCATTGGTAATATTATGCTTATAAACTGTTATACATGAGAGCATACTAAGAGCTACCCTTTTTCTCTGGTGTTGTGTTTGCACTACCAATGTCACTCTGCTCAATGGCATCAGACTCCCTCAAGCAGAGAGATAACGGGGTGTCAAAGTGGGTTGGCATCCCAAGCTCTGTGCTGGGTGGGGCATTGTGTTCAAGGGGGGGTGGGCATTCCTTTCTCCTTATTCTCAGAACTATTTTCCAAATCTTCTCTTACCTGTTTGCCTCTCACTGGCTTCCAGCCCCACCTGGATGCTGCACTACAGCCTCCCCCAGCCCTGAGAGACACTCCAGGGAGCTGCCTGTCCCACAGTGATTGTTTGGTTTGCCCAGCTCCATCCATCTGCAGCCGTCACAGCTTTGGCTCAGGTCAAGCAATGGTCCTGTGACCACCAGATCACTGTTAGAACAAAGTGGTACCAGCTTAGCCCTGGGCAAGCCCTCCCAAGCACTGAGCACTGCCCAAATAAACACCTGTTGTAATTTAATTATAATGTGACAGAAACCCTATTCATTGGGCTACATTTGACTTAGAAAACGTACACAGAAACCATAAGCGGTTTCTGTCCATATAGTGTTGACATATGTAAAAGTACATCTACATACACATCCTTTTGACAACTTTCCTCATGATAAAACTTTGAGTAATAGATAGAAATATTCCATGGTTTAGGTCAGCAATGAAGAAATATCAAGCTATCACAGTACAGTGTGTCATAAGGAACATGAAATAAATAAATTAATGCAATCTCATTGATGTCTAATTTGATTTTGAAGAATAAATCTGCCAATCATTAGAAGATTATTGTTCCAAAGATCTTAGAAAATCTTTAGCTGTAATCTTACTTTTCTTTAGCTCTTTTAGTCTTTGCATAGTATCCTTCAGCACTAGCCTGAGGCATATTGATGTGCACTTTTTGAGATGTGCAGTGTTTTTGTTTCAGAGGCATGGCAGCAGGAGAGAGAGTATACAGCCAAAGACTTCTGCCCTAGGAGGTACACACCGAAGGACAGTAAGCATTTTGCATAGCTCAGAAGAGCTGGAATACTCCCTACAGATTTTGTCTTACTGCATTTTACTAGCACAAATGGGTACAACTTTTCAGAAGCTATTTAGAAATTAAGAGAGTGAGATCATGTATCCATCTGTAAAATCACTAGTTTCTTGAATTATATTGCAGATTTATGTAGTTTACATGACTATTTCTATTTGGCAAACCTTGAATTATATCCCATGTTCGTCTAGTATATTTTGGGTGCTTTGTCTACCTTATTTTTCAGTAACCTAAACACACATTGATGAAGTACATAGAAAGAATTTTTCCATTTTTATTCAAGAGACATCCAACATAACAACACAGAATATGTACTTTTGTGAGATGTTCTTGTTATCTTCCCTTTCCTCTCCTCTCCACCCACTTCTTACAATATTTCTTACATAATTACGCTTTACAATATTAATTCAGTCACTGATACTTGGGTTTTAGAACACATAATGTTTTGGAAGACAGGAACATCATCCAAAAGTATTCAGGGACATATATAAATCTTAATCTATGCTTGTGTTACTTTAGAAAATAACAGAAGATCATTACACACCATGTTTCTTCCGTGGCGGGGACTAAGTTTTTACTTTTTTTTTATTCAGCTCTCAATTACTGCTCTCAACTATCTCCAAGTATTTTTTCCTGGACTGTGGACTAATAGTGCCAAAAAAACAGTTATGTACCAAGACTGGCTCCATGCAGAGGTAATTTGGATCCAGCATCGCTTTTTAATTAAGAGAGACAAATAACTAGCATACAAGGCTCAATTTGACCTGGAAACAAGGCAGCTTCCTTTCACACAGTCTGGAATCTAAAATTCCGTGCCAAGTGAAACCAAGCTGTCTTGGCTAAACCCGCTCTGGTGTCCACATCATTTTCCTTAATTGCAAAACTTTCCCAGTCTTCTGTACTGTGCATCCTCTATTTATTCTGTACAAACTCAGTGATGTTTTTTTATCTTTAGCTCAAACTGGCTTTCATGTGGCAAGGCTGCATCTTGCATAGCCTCTTGTCTCTTTACATTCTCTTCCCAGAGGTCCATATTGTAGTAGACATTATTAATTTTAAAATATTGTTATGAAAATATTCAGGACCAGCTCAGACTCAGCAGTGCTCCTAAACTAACAACGCCTTCCCATGACACTTTGGGAAGTTGGTTTAAAAATACTCGAGTGGTCTCCTGTGGGGCCAGACAGACTTCACAAAAAGAAGAACTGAGTTAATAAACCAAATTTGAAATTGTGCTAAGTTAAAAAGTGGGGTAGGGAGCCTCATTCGACATATACCCAAAATGTGTGTCACTGATTTCTCCTCTGCTGAGAAACTAAGGCACAGCACTGTGCAATTCCGGCATGACTCAACAGACAAACAACACTGGGCAAATTTCTGTTGTAATATCTTACTGAAAATGGGAAAGTGATTTTTATAGTTATGTCTGTCATGAGCTTCTTAAATATACCAACTATTTGAAATTTCATAGCAAAAACAATAAAATGGAAAAACACCAAACAGAAATTAAATCAGTACAGTATCATAGATAACTATAAGTTGTTTATGCAAGCACATATAAATCTGTTCTAAACTAACAGTAACTTAGGGATTTTTTTTTTCTGAAAGTAAATAAGAGAAGTACGTCATTAAAACTTATATTTTCTCCAGTGTATACCTGGCAACTACGTCCCACAAAATAATAAGAATTCTACTGTTCAATGGGATTTGCTCTTGCAGAAGGCTTGTACTGCTGCAATCTTTTCAGTTTACCTACAAATGCAAATTACCTCAAATTTCACAGTCCCTGAAATTCATATGAGTAATCATTGCAAACCATTCTGATAAGTTGCCTGTAATATAGAACACAGTTGACAGTACAGAAAAACCCATGTTTAGCCAAAATGCCCATGAAAAATGGTAAGGGGCAGATAACAGATGAAAATTTGATCTTAAAGGCATACAACATTAAGTGTAATGTCTAAAGTCATATTATTTCTGAGTTTTCACACACACACCAGATCTCAAAACAATGATGCTAAACAGCTAAGATCATAGTTTTATATATGGAAAACTTTTAAATCTTGTCCAGGATACCCATCAGAAGAAATATTACCTACCATAGTATTGGAAGAATAGTGAGCATTATCTGCCCTTGACAGTACAGGGGGAATAATATTTTGCAGGTACTTAGGACAGTAAATGGATAGTAAAAGCACCGACCTATTTTCAGAGGATCTTAGGGTTATTCTTTATAGAATAGATTTTTGAAAAGCTGAGTTCCTATTTAGACTTCCCAAAGAAAAGTGTAGAAAACAAAATACAAGAAAACAAATAGAAAATACAGAATGTTCTTTTGTTATAGTAAAGTCATACTTTCAAAGCAGCTGTTCTTAGGACAGCTGCTAGTAGTGTTTTAATTAGATGTTTAAAAAAAAAATCAATTTTTTGGCAGTGAAAAAATTTGCATTGTTAGAAGATCAGTTCTAAATTTTATGTGTTGACTTTGCATGAAACATCCATCTACACAAACTTCAAGACTGACACAGACACACACAGAGCCTAACAGACGAAGAATAGTTTACTTAGTTTAGACAATTTAAAGACAGATCAAAATATCTCCTAGGTTCAGTTAGACATATGCTTAAATATTAACCCAAACAAGGAACCTGTAGCACCTGCCCAGGTTTCCACAAGACATAAAACAGGTTTAAGCCTTTATACCTGACCTGTAGTCCAGTTCCATCATCACCAGACTGTCCATCAAAACATCTGCAGTTCTGAGACTGAGCCATTCAAAATTAGACCCGTGCACGGTGTGAATTCTTTCTGAAACAGGAATTCAATTGATAGAACTGCCCCTCTAGAATGTAAGAGAACAACAATTAGTTATTTTTTGATGCAATGCATTCTAGTTAGTGTCAACCTGACCTTGTGAGACAAACTATTCTAAAGTGGGAAAAGTTCAACAGCTTAATTACAGGTCTCACACCACAACTGATTTTGATGTTAACGTTTTCAAACAGAACTTCTACAAAAATAATCTATTTTAAAATATGGTCTTTTAGATAAGAGGCATGACTTCATGAATTAGTTTAGCTCCTGAAAGAGGAAATTCAAGTGAAAAAGTGTATTCCCCCAAAATAGATCAACAGGACTGTAATAGTTTTTGTGCATTTTCCAGACTGCAAAATAACACTCAGTGCAAAAACATTTTTATACAGGTGGTATAGTCTTTGCATTTATTTCTGGACTGTTTTTATCTTATGGTACTAGCAGTATTGTTGCTACTATAGTACAGCACAATTCCTGGCCCTTCTTACTTTCATATCCTTTTCTATGACCAGTGTTCTTAGCCAGTGATTAGTGAGAGCTCTGAGTTGGAGGCCATGGATGTAGTAAAGTCTTGCATGCAACACACAAGTTAGGAAATATTAAATGACAGATCTTAGGAAGGAGAAATGTGAAGCTGAATTTGTTAAGTCCAGATCTTTACAAAATAAAACTGACTTTGATAATATTTTCATCAGCAAACATGTCCATGGTGGAAATTCAGGACTTTCCTCCCTAGGGAGGTTGTATAGCAGGTGGGAGGTTGAATCCTCAGGCTGAAGAAGTATTGCCTGTTTCAAAGGAACTTTCCCTGATTACTCATTTAGTTTTGAGTGATTTAATGGCTAAGCCCATAGAGCAAAAAAAAACACTGACAGAGAGAAGAATTCAACACAATAATGGGACAGTTTTCTACCCAATTCTAGGGGTTAGTGTTACCAGTTTAAATGTATCTTTAACAGAGGAAATCTGAGTGTCATAATCACATGGTGGAAAGGACCTTCTTCTGTGCAGCCAATATTCTTCTTCAATTATTTTTGGTCAAACATCAATGAAGCTCTCGTAATATACAAGCAAAGAAACGTCACTGGCACAATTATGAGCTTGGTAGATGTGTAACTGGAACTGTAATTACACAAGTGGGGCTGCACTTACAGATGAAAATTGACAGCTGAAATTAAAATTCCTCCTATTAAAAGAAGGCATACATATTGATCTTTTCCTCCCTTCTTAAGCATCTACGTGACACAATTGCCAAGAAAAGTGTTAAGACACTACTTAGTAGGCATGCAGTACACTCTTTGTAGGTACCACCCGTGGTGACCCAAACAGTTGCTAGGAAAAGAAAAAAATAGAAGGAAATACCCCAGATGAAAACAAATCTATTATTTGTAAATTGTCAGCAAGTGTTTTATATTAATTGTACCATTTTTAGGCTCTTGTCTTTTTCAAAATTTAACTCCTGGCTCTTTGTATTTCTCTTTGCTGTTGTGTGCTGGCAATATTTACAGAAATTATATATACATTTTCCTCATTTTTAACACACAAAACATGATTGCAGTGTTGTGAACAGACAGCCATAAATTCTGCCTTCTCTTCCTTTTTCCTGAACAACTCACCCCTTTTATTCTACCGTTTTAATTTTAAAGCATTGATAATTCTAAAATGGTAACAACCACTGAAAATATATAAAGGCTTTGGCATCTTTCTGAAAAAGAAAAGCGGTATAAAGATCTGCATGATTTTATGTGCTTTTGATACTTACGAGCATATATTACAAGTTCTGTACAGCAAGTAAGTTTAATAATGACCACATACAGAGTTAATGTCTATTCTAATGTTAACCTACATTATAACCATCACAAATTTAGACAAGATCAGTACTGCTGAGAGATTCTAGGCAGGATATAAATATTTTGTAGTATGAAGGAACAAAAATAAGACATGAGATAAAGGTGACCCTCTTTATGTTACTTATAAGTGATATTTTGAAAGCTTTTTTATAAGGTTCTTTGTAAGATATTACTGAAAGAAATAAACAACTGTGGGTAAGAAGCAAACGGCTTTTCTGGGTTATACACAGACACACTAATCAAAGCATTCTAATAAAAAGTGTTATATGACAGGAAGGTAAAGTGAATAATGGAAAACTGAATTCAGTGGGACAAGCAGTCTACACTATCTGTAAAACACATAAGATGGTTGAGACATTGCTTGACAACATCTAATTAACGGAAAGCTAGGAATGGCAATGTCTGTGGTCTCACTTTTCTGATGTCATAAATCCCTACGGAACTGTGAGAAAAGTGAAAGATAGAAAGAAACTTTGAAAAAAGAGAACGAAAACATGAATTCTGGAAATTGACAGGGGGAAGAATTTTCTTAAAAAAATAGAGTAATTAAATATCAAGGTGATCATGTATTAAATTATTGTGAAAAACATTACTTCACATAAGATTCCAAAGAATAAATCTTGATCACTACAGTAAAATTTAGTTGTGGATCCCAAACTCTAATAATGGACAAAAGAATAGTTTATTGTCTTTTGTAAATTAAATTATAACCCAGATATTACTAAATTTAGCCATTCTTCTTCAGCTAATGTCTTGAATTATAAATTAGAGCTATTTAAATTCTTGAGCCAGAGTATCCATTATTCTATGCAGCACTGTGGTGATTACTAAATAACAGTTGGAATTAAAATTCAGCAAGTAGTATTATGCACTATTGAAAGTTATTAATGTCAGGGTATCTAGTATGTGCCTCTGAAATGTTGAGAGACTTGGAAAAATCAGTGACCCCTTCATCATGTGCACTTTAGTGTACTGGATCATTCATTGAAAGGCCAAAATGAGGGAAGGCACAGGGAAATCTAGACTTAACATGACTCCCTGAAAAAAAAAAAAAAGTACATATTTTGTAAGAGTGAATTACTTGACTGATTTCACTCTGTAAATCCCTGCAAACGGTCACATTTTATACGTACACACAAAAAAAGCCATGTAATACAATGATTTTCAGTGCTTCTTAGAGATGCACCAAAGACAGCTGATTTTCAAAGGGAGAACAGGGAAACTTCAATAATTCCCC
Source organism: Pterocles orientalis (assembly GCA_011057875.1). Lineage (NCBI taxonomy): Eukaryota > Metazoa > Chordata > Aves > Pterocliformes > Pteroclidae > Pterocles > Pterocles orientalis. Next base: position 157,837 of record WKFP01013196.1, on the reverse strand, counting down.
CGATTAACGGACAGCTAAAAGGAAAGAACTAGAAACACTCCCTGGCTACCCCTGTGTTCAAATCTTGGAATAAATAATTGAGTCTCAAACTATCTTTCAGATGTCTGCAATGTCTGCCTTGCAGTCAATATCATTTTCCCCAAGAGCAGAAATCTTTAGAAGCTAAGTGCCTACACTGCCACGATCAGGCTGAGCAAGCAGTAAATTATTTTTGAATAAGATAGGCATTTATGTATTATGCGTCTTAAGAACCTTATTTCTCATCACAGGAGTGCTGCAGACCTATGTGGTGTTGTAGACATGCTCTTTGTCACGGAAAGACACAAAACATCAGAGACAGTTCCTTGGCACTCCATTGCCGCAGCTGTACAAATGTGCTGTGCGACACAGCGTACACAGTTGTGATACTTATTGATAGTTTAATGCCTAATGCACATTTGAAAAAGATTTGTTTTACCAGATGTGTGGTTCCATCAGACTGCATTGGAACAACAAAAGGTCCACAAAGTGGCACCTACAATTTTTGGTAAAAGTCACCAGAATGGCAGTGTTATGTTAAGTGCAATGCAGCTGCCTTCAGCCTTGGGGCTGAAGGGGACATCAAGAACAACATTCATTGTAGCACATCAGTGTGATTCTTGATTCCTGCTCACTGGTTCCTGGACACCAGTGAAACAGGCCACTCAGAACTGCAGTGAAGAAATACAGTCCAAATAAAAAACTTCTGTAAAGTCCTAATGATTTCAGTGAGCTCTAGATCATCCTCATAGACCTTCTGTGTGTGTAAAATGTTTTTCTTTCAGTGTTCTTATAATTTATTTAAAGACAAATGTCAATGAGGGGGAAAAGATGCACATTTACTTAGGACCATAAGGACACTTACAGTCACGATCATTGATTTAGAAATTTATGGATATACTTACCGAGTGGTAAAAGCTCTTATGAGTCATCATGTTACTTCATAAATTGGAAACATTTTTAAGATATGACATTGATGCAATCAATGGCTAATGATCAATGACAATTTAATAATTTCTAAATCCACTGATGTCTTAGCTCTTGCGTGATTAACCATAAGTCTGCAAGTGAATTTTTTAATTAAATCTTACTGGGGAAAAATTATCAATTATTATACCATAATTTTTTTTATATATATTGACTTTAAGGGAAGGAAAACGCTGCTTTTAGATTTGTGTAATATTCATCCTTGAAAATATTTTTTCTCTTTTTAATGTTAATTCAATATATAATAAAAATGACAGACTGAAGAGTCTGTAGATTGAAGAACCTTTTATATGAAAAATTGGGAAGAAAATGCAGTTCCTTCCATTAAATATTTCATTTTTTCAGTTCTGTTCAGAGGAAAACTTCCAGCAGCCTTCCAGTGCCTGAAGGGGGCCAACAGGAGAGATGGGGAGGCACTCTGTATCAGGGAGTGTAGTGAGAGGACAAGGGGTAACGGGTTTAAGCTGAAAGAGGGGAGATTTAGACTAGACATTAGGAAGAAATTTTTCCCTGTGCGGGGGGTGAGACACTGGCCCAGGTTGCCCAGAGAAGCTGTGGATACCCCATCCCCGGAGGGGTTCAAGGCCAGGCTGGATGAGGCTTTGAGCAACCTGGGCTAGTGGGAGGTGTCCCTGTCCGTGGCAGGGGGGTTGGATCTTGATGATCTTTAAGGTCCCTTCCAACCCAAACCATTCTGTGATTCTATGATTCTGTGAAAACTCTCCTCTTGTAAACTTTTTCATGGGAATTTTTGAGACTTTGCTGATCAGAAAGAAAATAAAACGTAATTAACAGGATTATTTTAATTTTTTGGAACATCACTTCCACCTCAGCTTTCTTTTTGTTGAAAGAGCATAAAGAAAAAACAGAATAATACAATTTTAAAAGTCTTTGAACAAATGATGGATTTTATCACCCCTGATGTTTACATCTGTCACACTACTGATTGCATGCTCCTTCTCTTTGATACTTTCAGGAACACACCTACTAAAATAAACAAATTGCTCCAAAGGAATCATTACATCAGACTGAATTAGAGAGTGACATGATTAGTGTCAGAATAGGCAGATGATATTGTCGTAATGCTACATGATGGACTGCCTTCACTGAGATTTCTTGAGTCTTTCCATTCTGGATGCCAGGGCTTTCAGGCCGTGTTAATATAGAATGACCTGAAACAAGTAGCCTAGAGACAAAAACATCTCAATACATCAGTATATCATAAGCCACTTACTTATTATTGCATCTTTATTTTGAACATAACAAAGTCTTCATTTTTTACAGAATAGTAGTCTGAACTTCAACAGAGTGACAGTCACTGGTCGTCTGTTCTGCTTTTTTACACTTCAACTCTTCTGCATGCCACAGACTGCACTCCATATAGCATTTTTTCCCTTCAGGTACAGTTTGATTACAAACTTAAACCAGACTTAAAGCCTGTGAAGCGAGTACAGTAAAGAGACGTCATAGGAGGCATTTCTGCCTGACATGCTTAACCACAGGTTTTTCAAAAGTGCGCCTTACTGCCACTGTAGTCAGTGGACTTTTACCACTACTTCCGATGGGAGTTGGGTTTCATGGACGCAAAGCTTCTTTTTTGCTTTTTAAGGTCCATTCTACAAGTAAATAATTAGAAAAATCACAAAAATTTCTATCAGGTATGGAAAGGAGCAAAGGGGAAGAACAAGTGTGTCTGGTGTCGTACTGGTTGGAGCTAAACTTTCACTACATTACTGGTTTTCTCTGCTGATTATTCATGCTGAGATTAAAAGGCTTACAGGTTATTCGACAGAACAAATTATCATTATTTAATTTAGTACTAAGTATGAATGCAGAGATACCTCATTAAAAACATGACAAAAGCAGCTGGACAAATACAAATGCTGTATGCAATTTACAGCCTCATTTACAAGGATAAACAAGGGTAAATTTTGTCAGTGAGATGTGTACAAGAATCCATCTGAGGAAACAGCTCCAAGAGATCCATTCCTGTAGATATACTTTTCATGTCTCACTTTGTTTGTTTAATATATATTTTCCAAATATTCCTAAATATGCTTGGTTTGTATTTTACAAGCATCCCTAAAGAGTACCCAAACAGATATCAAATTTTATTGCCACATATTATACTCTTACAATGCTTATATCAGTATTACAGATTCATTTTGTAATTACTTTCTAATGAAAGCTTCTCCCTCAAGTGACCCAAGTAATTCTAATGAAAAAATTATGGTTTTTTGGAGAAGTAATATTAAGTAATATAAAATCTTCTGAATTATTGTTGTGCTTGTCTTAAACCAGTCTTGCCAGATCCTTATTTTTCCTGCTTGTGTTCTCACAGAACTAAAAATCTGTTTTGAAAAATGATACTGGGTGTATGACCTAGCTCTGTGCACAACCAGAATGTGTGGATTCTTCTCTTTGTCTGCCTATATGATAACCAAGAAATACTTTAAAAACCCAGTAGTCTCTAATACATACTGCATAGTTCAAGCTAAATATAACACATTACTTTCTCAGTGTCCATAAAGCAAAATCACTGTAGCTTACTACGTTAATATATGTAGCTGAACTGTAATGGTCAATTTAGAAACCACAAGGACTACAGTTCTAAAAAGTGTCCACTTAAATACTCTGCAGCAGTGCTTCTCTGCTAGTCTAAAGAACATGCTTTTTTTGGATGTTATTTCTAATAACTGGGAATGAAAATGTTTTATGACCTCAGAAACTGATACTTCATTTAAAAGGTTTGCAAATTTTCTTTCTCCAGGTCAAAACTGTTGCACTCTTAAAAGTAATTTTCATGAACTCACATCTATCATGCTCAGATACACTTGAAAACTGATTGCAATAAGCAAGAAAATTAATATCACAATCTAAATCTTGAGTTATTTCACCCTAAGTCTTTCATCAAGACATTTTTATACTCTGGCATATAAATATATCACTGCAAAAACAAAGAAGGAAAAGCAGCTACAATTCATGGGACCTGAAAGGCTTTCAAAATCAGCCATTTCAGTGGATTATTTAATGATTTCTAGATTATTGGAAACAGACTATTTATTCTCAAGTGTCTAATCATGTACTAAAGCATAATAATGAGGGAATAGCGTGAAATGTTTGAAGTAATCAATACAGAATAGGTATTTTAATTGTAGCAAGGAAGTATTTGCTTAAGTGAACTATACTGATAAATAAATGAACATTGCCAGGAAGTGGTTACCTTTTATATAGAAAAAACAAAACTATGAGAAAGCCGTAATATACTAATGAAAGTCTGCAGCCTCACAGTAAAATCTGGACACCAGAAAATCTATACACAGACTTAATATTTATGATCCTGAGTTTTTTCAAATATAAGCTATTTTCTACAAAGAACTGACATTTATAATAAGAAATAAACCACATAGGTTGTTTTGTCACAATTTAAAACTGCAGATATTTCTGCAGATAGAAGAATAAAAACTAAATTAACATTAGTCTCAGTGTTATTCTTGGAACTTGAAGGAAGAAATGCCAAACCGAAACATACTCTATAAATATGCACTGTAAAATGAAAAAGTGTCATAATTCTGCAAGAAAATGCACAGGAAATTCGCCCCTTAACTCAACAAAAAAATGTCATTATATTTGCACATTGGATAAAGTAACCTCTTTGACAAGAGCTATTTGACATATTGTTAAAACTTGCAGTTTTACTGTTGCTTGCACCATTTCAGTCTCAAGCCACCATCAAACCATGGACAGTGCAAGCTAAAGCACTGACTTTCTGGAAACAATGATTCACTGATGACAATGGTGGCACAAGCAGCACAGTCACACTTACCTTCAGACCAGCAGTCTCCTGGTACTAGCCTTTAAAGGATTCATCTGTCTTCCATGTAAATCTTTTTCTCTTTATGTGATGTGAAATAAATCTTTAGGAAAAATTCCTCTGCCTGAAATAAGAAGTTTTCATGAGAAAATTGTCAGTGTATGGAGAAAAGTTATACCTCTGGTGTGATAAAAACAGTCTATAACTCCTCTTACAGTTAAAACCACAGATGGAATATACCTACAGATTACTCTTCTATACCTATGTCCAGTTGTTCCTCTCTCTTTCAGTCCAAAGTTATTTATGTGTGGGCAGAAACCATTCTATCACACTTACAGATGCTGCTCTTGTGTGGTGTAACGTTCATTAGATTTGATACAAGTGTGAAGATGAGTTGTTTTCAAGAATTAGAAAATACTAGGGCTATTCATACATGTGAGAAGTACAGAAATGTTAGAATTTGAGAAAGACCAAGAAGGAAAATAAAGGTAGTGTCCTGCTCTTGGGACAGAATTGTACTTGTACCACTCCTGAAAGATGTTTAGCCAATTTTTTTCAAAAAACACCACATCTAGAGGTGCAATGACCTCTCTTTGCATTCATTCTACTGCTTCACTGCCCTCACCATCAGAAAAATTTCTCCCATGTCTACGTTTGTCCATTGCATCCTATTGTAGTCACCAAGAATACACAGAATATTCCCTCTCTGCAGAAATTTTTCATAAACTTGAAGATCATATTATCTGCTTTCTCATTTTTGCTGCCTTTGATCATTCTTGTTAATGTCCCCTAGACTTTTTCTAACTGGTTCACATCTTTCTTGAACTGGAGTGCCCAGAATTGCACAAATTCCTCTTGCTGGAATTTTACGTTTCCTAAGCATCACTGAAGCATTATTCACATTTTTTTTGGCATTACTTCTGCTTATATGTACGCAAAAGTGGCAACACAACATTGACTCCTGTTTCATTTAGTGATCCATTTCAACACTTTTCAGTAGACCTGTTTATGTGGTATATTATTCCCCTGTATTTGTGTAACTAATTATTCTAAATATGCTACACTGAAATTATGTTTATTGACTAACATCTTTCTCATCTCTGGAGCATTTATTCATAATTATCTAAAATCTTGGGGTTTTATTTCCTATATCTGTAGGTCTTCCCTTTTTTTATTGAAGTAAATTTTAATTGGTGTACTTACACTCTGTCCTGTGTTATAACTGAATACTGAACAGGACTAGATCCAAGACAGACCCTCACAGAACTCCATGCAACATATCCTTCTCTTCTATAGCTGTGAAGATATAATTCTTCAGTCCCATAGCTGAGAACAGGAAGTTTTAAAAAAGAGAATACATGCTCATCAGCCAAGTAATCTATCTCACAGCCTCTAGAATTTGACATATTGGAAGAGTGAGGGCAATTTGAACGAGGACACAGTTTGTTCCCAAAGAGACAGCGCAAATTACAGAATTTAGCAAGGCTACATCATATCTACCTACAGGCTTCACTGAAATGCCAGATATGGTTAATACAGTGTGTCATGAACATACTGAATGTTATTCTCCTTCAAACAAATAAATCATAAATCATTTATCTACCATTGCACATTCTTACTGCCTACAAGCTCCAAAAGCAAAACTCTGTACATGTCAAATCTGTTCTTTGGTTGGCAGTCAGGCAGCAAGAAGTGTAGTGCATGAGTCTAGCTGAAGTCAGATCGGATCATGATGTCTTACCCACAGGAGCAGTAGAGACACACTCGGACCACTTGAAAAGGAAAGAATGCGACTCAGATTTAGTGGCCCGGAATAAGGGGCCAGAGAGCCTTCGTTTCCAGACAGCATGTTACTTGAGTGTGTAGCAGGTGTAAAATGATTTCAAATCAAAATGACAGTGTATGGCAGCTCTGCCCTGGTAGTCTGCTAAGGATAATATAATAATATAAAGAGAAGAAGGAATAACTTTGGGGTAGAAAAGAAAAAACACATTTATCTGTCAGGCAGTGATGACAATGATGGAGACAGAGGAGGAGAGGTGGTTGGTTATAGACAGAAGCATGCTACATGCAAGAAGTGCAGCCGAAGGTCAGATTTGGCCATGCAGAATAGAAAAGCGAGAGCAACAAGAATGAGTATCATAAATACCTTAGTTGTTTCAGGGCATAATAATGTAGAAATGCTGGATATTGCAGAGAACTCATCATTTTATTGCACTTTTTCTATAAAAAATACCACTATACTGACACTAATAGAAGCAGAAACATTTTCTTTTTGAGATTAGATGTGATCTTCACTGCAGCAATTTATCACAAACAAGAAACCCCACATCAAGAGCACCCTGACTGTTCCAGGTACAGAGAGACTACACCATAGTAGCAACTCCTAAATATATCAGAAAGAATCACAAAGTGTTTTGCTATCTGAATATTACTTTCTCCTTATTAACCCATGCGTCTTGACTGGAACAAAGCAATATATGCAGCAATTTTCATGGGAGTGGAGGTGTAATCACACACCATCAGTTTCATCTTCTAGAGATTATCAGAAGTTCAAATACATCTGAATATATTGCTACTGACTAGAAGTTCTAGGATTCAGGTTAATAACAGCTCCTAACTGAGAATTTAGCAGTCACCAATATTAATTTAATGAAAAAAAATAATGTGCTACCTTTGATGATCACAAGGTTTCAAAAACTCAAACTTCATTTGAAGTCCCAGCATGAGCTTGAGCCAGATCTGATACAGCCTCAGCAAAAACAGTGCTACAATTCTGCTGAAAGAATACCAACACTTTATGAAGACTGCTTTGTTCCTCTGGAGGCAATATTGTAGCTTCATATATTCTGTTAAGAATATTCAACCTTAAGAGCTTAGTGGACTTATTATAAACTAAGTTCATTGAAAAAGTAACAGGTTGGAAGGAACTTCTTGAGGTCTTCTGCTGTTCTTCCCACCAACTGCTCAAAAAGGGCAAGCTCAAAGTTGACATATATCCTAATATTTTATGCCTGCTCTTCTAACTTTTATTAAAAATGAGTAGCAGACTACTGTCTATGAGAAACTACAGCATTTCTGAGACTAAGATCTTTTCTGGGATTATTTTTAATATCAAATTTCCCTAACCGAGATATACTATATTAACTATATTTTCTTATCCTCTCAAAATAGTAAAAAAGAAAATGTATATTTCCATAACTAATTAATACAATTTATTTTAATGCTATCCAGAGTAACTTTCTTTCCCCCTGTATTTTTATTTTAAAAACATATTTCTCAACAATCTGAACACAGACAACTTGTGACCTGCTTACCCACCTGTTCTGTCATTGCTTCTCTCAAGGTTAATTTTTAGTGTGCATTACTCTTTTTGGTGAAGAAAAACAGGCCAAAAAGGAAGAAAAAGATAATTATACGCAAAAGCAATACAGTATTCATTTAAAAGTAAAAGAAAAAAAGACGCACCAAGTGAGAAAAGAGTGAACGTAGGCATTTCATTGAAAAGAGGAATTTAGCTGCCTAGAGACTGTAGAAAGGCTAAGAAAGTCAGACACTGATACACAGTTGTATGCAACTTCCTTAAAGAAATATTCCTGGTTTATTACTTTTTCATTAATTGACCTTCTTGAAAGAGCAAAGTTGTTGTTTTCTGATTTGTCCGTAGAGGAGGAAGAGAGAAAAACAATATCAAAGTAATAAACAACATTCTGAGATTTTCCTATGGAAAGCCTCCTTGGTTTCCCTGAATCCAAGGGAGTTCACTTTAAAGACCTAATAATGAATTTACCAGTTTTTTGTGTTAACACAAGTACTGAAAACTATAGGAAAGTAAGTAAAGTATGAAATTAACACCCAACAAGCTTCTCGGAAAGAAGATTAATCTATTCCAAATCTCGCAAAACACTAAAATAAGTCTCATTTTCCTTTGCCAAAAGCACTCAACCATTTGTAATTGAACTGTCAACATCACTGAACTGATCATCTTTTAAAAAGATAAGCAGTATGCCAAGAAAAGTTTTTTCAAGATTCGACATTCAGAAAGGATATTTTTTGAGAAAGTCTCATCTATACCAAAATAAGGAATCCATGTGAAACACTCTTCACTATGTAGAACTAGTGATCTGAAAAGCCAATAGAATTGAATATCTGTCCATATTTGTTTGCAACCTTGCTTGATGACACTAAAAGTAGTTCATTAGGGTAGCTTTCCATGTGTGTTTTAGTACTTCAGGAGATCACACCCATCTCTACGTGTTTGACAGAGCTTAATTTACTTTCGTACCTTAAAATGGCTTGCTTTGGAGCCCTACAACATAGGACAACCTCAACCCTTAGCCACATTGAATAGCAGCTGCCTTCGATGTAGAACACTTCTTTCAATCAGAAGTTCACATCTGCTACTCCTTTGAATTTTCTCTCTGCTGTTCAAAACACAAATCAAGTCTGTCCTCACTCAAGTTTTTCATACCTGAAAGCTACTTAGTCCTTCTTGGGCAGCCTTATTCCATTGCTTTTCTCTCTCTCCTGCCTGCAAGTTCCTTCAAGAGAGCAGTGCAGCCAGGTTACCAATCAGCTACTGTCCTACTGAACAAGCATTGGCTTGTTGAACAGCAAAAACCCACAATCAATCTATTCCGATAAGAAATGTATCTTTTTAGATTGTTTTCTTGAAGTGTGCGTAATCTATAAGAATTTTGTGGGAAAAGGTTGAGCCCTGCAACTTTCTTTCAACACTTTTCTACAAGCTTTTTATACTTTTACTTAGAAATGTTTTTCTACACCATGCTGTATGTCTGCAGTGTGATGTACTCAAGCTGCTTTTAAACCAGCTTTTCAGCAGCACAAATGTCCACAAACTGTTGTTAGCAGATAGTAGTCTGAGAGTAGCACACAGTACTGACACCCCATAAACACTTCCTTTTAAAAGCTACTGCTTTTCTAAAATATGTGTACACATTCGGATTGCTTTGAAATCTACTGAGTGCAGGGGAAATCGGCTAGTCTATGTCATGCAAATGTAGAGTAGTTTTAGTCCTGATTGTACTTTGTAGAAAGATAAAGCCCTATGAAAAACAGCAAAACACAGTGTTTCAATAGTCTCTAGTCTTTACATCTAAAAACTCTAGTTTATGTTGCTTGCCAAATGATCAGTGGTTTTGCTTTCGGAAGCTATTGTTGTCTATGTTGGCTACTGCCACTTTTGCAAAATCACTGCTTAAGATGTTGCTAAGGGAAATCTTTGAACCGGTAGAGTATGAAGTGCCAGTCCCATATCAAAGAGAATCAACAAAACCTTAATTTAGTGCAGGAGCTCAACAGACACTGTAAGCCTACACTGTAGATCCGACATTTTTTTAAGTGCCTGGCCTGTTTTGTTCTGTGCACACATTCCAAAAATACCAGATGTACTCAGCCTGCTTAGACAAACTGTGTAACACGCTTCACTATCCATACACAAAATAACACGTTTCTGTCCAGAAAATCAAAGAATTGAACTGAGGAAAAAAATCCATGCCTGAAAGCTGGAGTATTCTAGTCTACTAATTTCTAAAGAGAGGGAGATGTATTTGCTCTCTATCTAATCTCACCTGTGCCTTCAGAAGATCATAGCTATGACATTTTTACTACCAGCGATGTGCAGATAATTGCACATGGTGTTTATATGTAGATATGTGGAGATATAGGGCTCGCTTCAATTGCCCACATGTAGCACCCAGTGCCATTTGAGTTAGTTGGGATATTTTGCCTGTCTTGAGCTGTCTCTTGCAGGGGCGCTGGTGTCTGAAGTTGTATGTCATTTTATTCAGTCCTCTGAAGACAGCACAGATAACCTAAGGTATCTTCTGTACCTAAGGAGATTCTACTTACGGAACTGAATTCTGCCTCTGGGTCAATACTCCAATGCTGTTCAGTTGATCAACTAGCAGATGCCTGCGTTCAGATGAACCCAACTCCAGGCTCCACCGTCCTTCAACAGTAACTCCAGGTTCTACATAAACTAACTTTCCAGTGACTATAGGAGAAGCTTAGATACCTAACCCATGTCTAGGCTCAGTCTTCTTGTAACAGTTCTATATGTAAGAAACCAACTTCAAGAGTTATGCAATAAAAATACTCTCTCAGGACTTTCAGCTTCTAATAGTATCTGCTTATTTTTGTCGGCCAGAAGATGTGTTTTAAGTGCATAACTATAAAGATAAATGCAACGATAAACTTCTTACACGTAGCTAATTTCGATCTAGCTTTAAAATATTTTCTGTTTACATTCAGCTGGTAAACTTTGGAGTCAAGTGAAACACCAAGAAAGTTTTTATTGCTCCCAGACAGAGATCCTCGCAACTTTGCTCTTTTGGTTTTGGTTTTATTTTTTTTAAAAAATACACCATCTGATAAAAAACCTTACTTGCCAAGGCAAGTAAAATAGATACATCATTTTCTACTCCAAACAAATCTAGAAGATGAACATTCATGAACACTACATCATATATTTCTCTTTTTTTCCTTTTGCTTTTTTAAAATCTGAACTCAACACATGGGAACACAAAACATCGCTAAATACGTTAATTCTGAGTTAGAAAAATGTCTATTACTGCTTTTATTGAAAACTTTGGTTCACATGGCCCAAAAGCTGGTATTTTAAAAAAGGCCTTCATGAATACCTTGTATATAACAAATGTCAGAGAACTGTAGGATTCAGTGGAGCACGAATTAAGTACACAAGCATGGAAGTTTATCTTCAGGATGTTTTGACTTTAAGTCTGCTATTCAAATATATTATCTCACAAATGATATAGAATTTGTTTTATAATCAATAGAAATTGTAAAAATCACCACTCAGAATTATTCTGACATTCGAGGTCACAATTCTGAAGCTAAAATCTGTGCACTTTTTGATAATATACTTTATTCTTTTTTTTAAAAAAAAAAAGCATACCAAAAAACATAGCAACAAACAGAAACCCAAAACCACAAAACCAAAACCCCCAAAATCAGTAGTGCTACTGCTTTTTAATCCACTGTCTGAAGTGGAATAGTAAATATTCTTGACTTTCACACAGTTGGGTTTTTTTCTCCACGTTGACATTTCACGTGGTACATCAGTATGAACTTCTCCCACTAGAAGCAATTAGATCCCTTAGTCTTTTTAGCAATGCATTCTTACTGCTTTAATAAACAAGTTTGTTGTGACTTTGATATTAATTGATTGATGTTAAATGAATACAAAGTGGTTGTGTGTTGATTTATCTGTGTGTTTCTCATGATAATTTTATGAATATCCATTCTATTTCAAACAAATACTGACTTTAAGGACTTTAAAAGTTTGGTGTTAACTCTCTTAGGAAAATCTCCTGATAATAGAAGTTAAAATTATTAAAGATTTCAACTTAAATTCTAACCTACCTATACATGATTCCTCTAGATCTAGCCACAAAATTTTCATGGAGCTTCACTCAACAGTTTCATTCCAATCAGCATCCAAACATTTCTTGTCTTGTCTCCCACAAGGCAAGCTAACCAAAAAGTAAAGGCTGTCAACCTGATTGGGTAAAAAATTTAGTCAAACATCAAGTAATCTCGAAAGGATATGTTCAAAAGAAATACCAACATCTAAGCAGGAATAAACGACTTTAAAAGGTGAACAAAATAGTGCCTTGTTACACCTGTGTCCTGGGTTAAATTGAGACAGAGTTAACTTCATAGTAGCTAGCAAGAGGCTGTGTTTTGGATTTGTGCTCAGAAGAAAGCCAATAACCGTGACGTTTATAGTTGTTGCCAGGATATTCAAGGTCTTTCAGCTTCTCAGCTGTCCACAGACAGGAGAAGCTGGAAGGGAGCGCAGCCCCAATTACTAGCCTAAGATTCTATCTTAGGTTCAGGATTGAGACCCAGAGTGGCCAATAATCTATGCCATACCATACACGTCATGCCCAGTATTTAGGTGAGGGCCCTCTGGAAGATCAGCCCTTTTGGTTCTGGATCTCTTTTCCTCCATGTCATCTCTCTCCAGGTGGTTCCCTCTCCCAAGGACTTCTCCCTCCCTCGGTCAGCTCTCAGTCTGGGATGCTTGGACTGTTATCTTCGTTCGCTGAGTGTGGTTTTGGTCCCTGATCCAAGATCATTAGCCGGGAATGGGCTGAGCCTTAGTCATCGGGTGGTGGGACTATCACTGTTTATCAGTCGTTTGTATGTTTGTATATACTATTATTCTCAATATTATTGTAGTTAATGGCCACAAAGAGAACACAATTATTGAACCAAGAGTTTAGTGTTTGACTAATTAAGTACTTCACAGGCTAATCAAAATGCAAAGAACAGTTATTATTTGTCCACTGACAACGATGGTAGCACAGCCCAAATGATTTAATTAGTTTTAAAGAAAACTTTAATTAATAACGTAGTTAAATTATTATGCAAAAACATACTAATAACCACCCCTTTTATTATACTCACTTTTCCAATGCTCCTCTGGGCCCCAAGGCTGAAGTTGGTGTTCATGAAGAAGGGATTGCAAGGAAATGTCAGCATTCAGAGTTCTTTGCTTGTATGAGTATGATATTGAGGAAGTGGAGAGGCATCTTCTTTTGTCGTTGGGTGGGTTTGGTATTATTTTCTTATTGTTCTAAAGAACCTATTTGTCTTTGTTTTGGCTTGGACAGAGCTAACTTTCTTCATAGTAGCTAGTACAAGGTTTTGCTTTGTATTTGGGCTGAGAAGAAGGCTGATATACTGATGTCTATAGTTGCTGCTAGGACTGTCAAGGACTTTTTAGCCACTCTGCTGTGCCAGTGCTTGCAGGTGCAGGAGGAGATGTCAGGGAGCATTGCCCACAATTACTGGCTTAGGATTCAACCTTAGGTTGAGGATTGAGACCCAAATTGGGCAATGGTCTATTCTATATCATGCACATCGTACCCAGTATATGGATGAGGATTCATACAGAAGTGCGGTCTCTCTTGGGGTCATCTTTCTCTCTCAGTCATCTCTCTGTCTCTTGGAGGCTTGGGCTCCCATGTCTTTTCTGGGATTGTGGTTTTGGGACTCTCTCTGGTTTGGGATTGTTAGCCAGGAACAGGCTGGGCCTTGGTCATCAGGTGGGGAGCAGTTGCACTGTGGTATCACTCATTTGTATTATTACATTGTTCTTGTCTCAACCCACAAATCTCTGGCATCTTGTTAATTTTACCTATGACCCCACTGACAATGAAGCCACAGCTTTTGTTGTGCCAATATGCAATGTTTCAGTGTATGCCATAAACCCAATCATTGCACTAGGATTAAATCATAACAAAACTAATCTATCTATTAGAACATAGAGCATGGGCCCAACAAAATGGGAACAAATGGCAAACTGTCAATGTTGGTGCGTGTGTTGTATGGGAACAACATGGATTTGTGAAAATATTACTATCAAGGCCCAAGACATTTGTCTCGACACTGAACAAAATGTTTGCCATTTCAAGATACATCCTGATGAAACTCCTGATACTGTACTTGCACATGTTGCAAATTGATGTTTGTGTGAGAACCCTTTGTAATTCTATGCTTGTAAACAACACAACCACAGAGACATATAATCACTCAAATATCTGTAATTTTACCACAATTATGAGATGCAACTTTAACTGTTCAGCCCCTGTCACAACCCACCATTTACTACAATCTAACTATACATTGAATCAAAATTTATTGCTTACCCCTATTGGAATGAATCTTACACTAACAAAATAACCGTTGAAAGACGATGACAGAAGTGGATTGCTAAAACAAATTCAAGAAAACAGACAAAGAAACCTGATTACTGTCCATCATGATGCAGAGAAGATACAACATGTCCTGGAAAGAGTGAAGAAGGATGGAGATCATCGCTGGTAGGATACTTTATTGGGATGGTCGCCAACAACAACAGGAACATTGAATTTAATGCTTCGTCCAGTTGTGATTTTATTAGCTCTAACATTATTGTGCTTTTTACATAAATGTTTCCTCATTTAACTACAGAAGTCAATGTATCATGCCAACAGATGGGACTCCCAGCACAAGGAAGAGTACTTCTAAAGTGGGTGCATTTTTACAGTGCTACTGCAAATGCACATTACCTAAGTGACTATAACATGCTAGGAGTGATGAAGCTTAGGAAATTTACCGCAGCACAAATAATCAAGTGCCACATTATATTCCTGTACAGCTCCCTTCCCAGAACTGGGCTTCAGTTGCCATAATGAAACATTTCTATTACAGTTTCACAACGAAATTACTATCATTGGTCACCCTGATATAAAAGCAGAAGTAAAACCACAGTTTTAGAGACTAATATAACTGTCTTCCCTTTCTTGAATAAGTATTAAAATAACTTTAATATAAAACGCATTTTCAGAACAGATTCTTTATTTCTTTGATAACATTTCCTTTATGTTGTTCTCTTCTCTGGGAGAATTAGGTATTTTCTAATTTCTAAGAGCAGTTTTCCAACTTTAAATATTAAAAAATAAGAGTGTAATAGTAAATTCTGATACAAAATTAAAGAAAATAACAGTTTCTACTACAAGTAATAACATAACTCTAAAATTACTGTATTTTAACAATGGTCTACCATTACTGTGAAAATAGTGCTATTTATTTTAATGATGAATTAGTGCTCAGATACTTCACTAGGCTATAAGAGTGTAACCTGAAAAAAAAACCCAAAATAATTAGTATTTTCTTCCTTACCCCAGTGTGAGATGGAACAACTTTTCTGTAGCACAAAATTCTCAGGTAACCTAAAAAATATATCTGTTTTAATCTTGATTACTGAGAAATGCAAACCATCCACAGTATTTTCCAAATTGAGCATGTTCCTTTTTATGTGAAACCATTTAAAACACACTTTGTCTGCTACAGTAAATGTTAACTGTACTTGGAAGGCAGGATCTCAAATAGCTGGTATTACAACACATAAAATGCAGAGAAAATAGAGAATATTGAAGTGCTGCTTCACCTGTTGTGAATCCCCAATGAAAGCACTGAAATACAGAGTTTCTTAACTTCTACTATATTAGAATCATAATAAAACACCCAAGAATCAGGATTCTTCTATGCTTTTCTTTAGGTATTGTTACTCATTTTTTGGCCATCTTTCAAAATATTCACCACATTTACAGAGCATAACAAAAAAGCAGAACAGATTTTAGAAACAGTTTGTGAAGGCATACTGTTTGGGTCTAGTGTACTAGAAGACCATATTAAGATATTTATGAAGTTGAATATGATTACATTGAAAGTCTAGTAGATGGCATACAAGCATATGTCGCTTGAAACTTGAAATTGAAAAAAAATGTTATTGCTAAATACCCCACATATGCATGATCACTGTTCCTGCATTAAACATATCGGTTTAATTCTTTTTAAAAGTTAGAAAAACCAAAAATTTAAAAATTTTCCCCCTAAAGATGTTACATGGAGCTTCTTAGCCTGTACTCTGTAAATGGAGAGGGAAGACTAAGAAATAGAGTGACTAAGAACTATACTAGTAGAAACCCAAAAAAAGACTCTTGATTATTAGTTATTTAAAGACACTTAAGTAATAAAAATGCTGCTTGCAAGCTAGCCTAAAAAATAAGTACACCACTACTGGTTATTATACCAGTTATTGCTCTCTTCCAATGTACAAAGGAGGCTTACAGGAAAGATGGAGGCATACTATCACCGAGGCCTGCAGTGACAGGACAAGGGGCAACGGTTTTAAACCACAAGATGATAGATTTAGGTCCGACAGAGGAAGACATTTTTATGATGAGGGCAGTGAGACACCGGAACAGATTACCCAGAGAAGCTGTGGATGCCCCATCCCTGGAGGGGTTCAAGGCCAGGCTGAATGAGGCTTTGAGCAACCTGGGCTAGTGGAGGGTGTCCCTGCCCATGGCAGGGGGGTTGGAATTTCATGATCTTTAAAGGTCCTTTCCAATGCAAATCATTGTGATTCTGTGGTTCTATGAGTCTATGGTTCTATGATTCTCCTTTGTAATTTTTAGTTTTCTTTTAGAAATATTTTTCATACTTCTTTAGAACAGTATTTCCAAAGGAATCCAAGGATGTTGTCCATGTTGAAATAGGTTTTTTGTATCCACATTAATAATATGATTGCATTTCATCCTCTTTCTAATAACAAGTAATAACTGTTTTAAACTGTGTGATTAAGCCCTTCCACAACCCTTGGGGAAAATTAAAAAAAAATATATCTATTATTTCTTTTTTTTTTTTAATAATAGTGACAGAAAAGGAACATGGGAGACTGTGAAAGTTAGATGAGGGTTTTTAGAAATTGTGGAGATTTTTGGATGATAGATAAGAAGATAATAGCATGTTCTCTCCATTAAATAAATATAATTTCCTTAGATTTAGCAGTGAAGAATTACAGCATCTTAACATACTGTTTGATTTTTTACTGCATCTTTAAGAAATGTTACATATATTCTTTTTTTCTTTTTTAACAAACTCTCTTTTGTGAAAACAATCATTATTCTTTCTGTACTTTATGTATTCTTTTTTTTTCATTATATAAATAGACACTATTTTAAGAAATTCTGGAAGTTGTATTGCATTAATAAATAATCTCAAATTGATAACTCATACCTGAGACATTAAAAAATCACTGGTCATTGAGGAAAACTGAAAACAAAGTTTATCAGAAAAGCATTATTTTCCCCTTTAATCTTTATCACTTATTTGTTTATTTGTCTGTTGTTTAAATTCTTGTTTTATTATTACAAAAAAAGATCAACCATGAAATAACTATTCTCAAAATAAATTCCAAACCATAATAAAAGGTTTTAAGCTTACTTCTATGAAGCTGAAAGACTTAGCTTCTGGTCTTCAATCTCATTTTTGGTGGGATGGATCACAGAAACCTGATGCTATAGAATGAATGTATAGTAATTACCTCAGAAGTACAGTCCCTCCTAGTAAAAAACTAACAGTCCCAAGAAAAAAATACAGCAGACGAACTACACTGGTAGTTAACGTGCTCTCCTAGGTGGAATGTAAAAAAAACCCGTTTAATCAACCTATAACACAAAGTTAAAATGATATGCTAGCTTAGAGGAACATCAGAGGAAACGGTTAATACATTTATGGTGTTTTCTCTGGTTTCATGTTTTTAATTATTATTTTGCATAACTATTCACCAGCTATATGGATTATTATATTTACGTCAAAGACAGAACATTCCAAGCATGTGTATTCGCTACTATATTTCTTTGTCACTCAAATCCATAGATAAGACACTTACGTTCATTTTCTTTATAACACCCTTTCTTTACCCTCAACTATAGTGCAGAAATGGAAATACATCTCTTAGATGGTTCAGCACAAGACAGCAAATGAGATTAAGAAGAGAGAAAATGTAAACCTTAAAGTCTGTTGTTGCTTCTTTAAGGGTCTTTGATTAACTACTAGGGCAAAGCAGGTCCCACTCCAAAACACTACTCATTTGAACACAGGCAGTCAGAAATCTGACCTGGGGTTCTGCAGTTGTGGAGAACAAATACTGTTGAGCTGCTCTATTATACAGAAAAAATGCATTTACACTGGAGCACGTACACTCAGCTTAAGTCAAACATGAATTTTTTGGCAGAATGGACTTTAGAAATAGTCTGGTTGGCATAGATTCAAAGCTGCACTTCAAGTATTCTGCTTAGAATAGAATGTAAATACAGCAGGAAATAACATAGTGGGTCTGGCGGGGTTTTTTGTTTTTTTGTTTTGTTTTGTTTGGGTTTCTTTAAAGAAGAAAAATAAAGAGTGTATTGTAGGAATTCCAAGATGTCCAACAGTAGCTAAATATGTTCAGAAAACTCATATGAGCCATAATGGTTTCAATGAAAGAACAAAAGATCAGTGTAGTGATCAGCTCATGCCTGCAGTACTTGTCAGATCAGGGAATAAGTTTCCCAGCTGTCCTCAAAATTACTAAGTGCAGTACAACAGGGCATTAAAAACTCTGTACAACTCTTCATCTGCCATAACTGCACCTTCTCCCAAGATCTGCTCTGCCTCCACATTGTTCATCGATCATTTCTCTTCCACCCTAAACCTTAATCTAGAATTTATATTTCTGCTCCAAATGCCAAAATTAATATAGTTAATTTGGGAGCACAGTCCTGTTACTGGACACCCATGTAAAATACAAAAAAGACCTCAAATACTTTTTGAACCTATTACCAGTCTTAAAACAAACAAACAAACAAACCAAAGCAAAACAAAACCTTACAATCAAATGTTTAGGAGCTTTAAATTAGCTTAATTTGACAGATGTGTGAATTTTGGAAAGCTTTGGAGATCACCTATTCCTGTATGCCATAGATAAAGATGATCAATGGGATGAATGGTAACTCATAGTGTGTTAATACCATGCATAAAATGGGTTATCTCTATTTCTAGTTACAGTTTAATTTAAATTTACATAAACCCAATCCAGTTTCACACTAATTTCCAAGAGAACTGGGGAAAAAAAAGTTTGTTATCTAATACCTCTTTCTGTAAGGAAAGGTAACTGTAACTTTCCTATCTCATTTCATTGCCAAACAGTTTTAAAAACAGAAAAGTTAACTAAATACTACAGACTCTTTTTTTCTTTTGCTTCTGACCTGCAACCCACAAAAGAAGAGTAAAGATTTAATATTTTATATACACAGTACACTTTCCACCCTAGTAGGGCAAGAAACATATTTATGAAGACATATTTTAATATTTAATTTTAGCTAAAAGTAAACATCAGAATACAGTGAAGTTATTTGGAAAAAATCATGCCCCAGCACCCACTTTATTGGCTCAGAGATACATTGCCTTGCCATCCAGAAACTGCATAGGCTTCAGCGTCCATCCCTCTCCTTGTTTCAGACCCGCTCAACAAAAATCCAGTGAAGCTAATCCAGAACATAAAGAAGGGATAAACCCCCAAAGAATGCAACATGAAAACAAGTTGGATATACCCCTTGACGACTGAACTAGTGGCTTCTCAGACACTAACTGCTGAGCTCTTTCTGCTGAGCTTAGGATATATTCTCACAACTACCACGCCTTGTCCTTTCCCTTCTGCTGATAAGAGACAACACATTTTCTGAATTCAGGATAGTTTAGAAGGTGCACTCCAACAACTACTCTGCATCTTTCAACAGTCTATAAAATGATTTCTTGGTATAAATTGCTCTAATTCTTTCCTTATCCAGAAGCTTCCATCAGAAGTTTGCTGAAACAGGCCAAATTAAATGCAAAAGAGGTTTGAGCAGACAGTGCTCTCTGTTTTCATAATACCATGACACATCTGTACAGTGGAAGAAAGGACAGAGAATGTCAAATAACAAAACATAAAACTGAAACAAGTGAGTATTTCAGGAGGCAAAGGGATATGGGGAGGACAGACGAAAAATTAGTTAAGAGTAAGTGTGACCCAAATGCACAGTGGTCTGTATTTGGCCCTGAAGAGAGGGCAGTATTTCAGCTTTTACTATTCCTTAGATAGGAAGGTGAAAAATTTGCTTTTTTTTTTAATGCGTGCTTCTATTGTACACGGTCTTATGTGATGCAGCTGGCTTACACCATACCCTCCACACAATTCAAAAGTGCCATCATACCACTGTATTCTGTGCCTGATAATGTCTTTCTCTGGTAGCAAATAGACATGTCAGAAGACTAGAAAAGATGTTAAGCTTTTCCCAGAAAGGGTACTGACCACTAATACCTTTGTCACAAAATCTTTTATTTGGTACACTATAGTTCCAAATAACCCTAGCAAATCACTTCCAAATAAGATACTTCTAGAAAAGCATTACAGAATCACTGTAGTAAGGGAAAAATTGCAGTCTCAAAAAGATTGGTAATCTTGTTCAGTTTCATATCAACTTTCCCTGGGACTTCCAGGATGTTAAGCAGAAGAAAAACAGTGAGAAAACAGTTATACTCTTGAGCAAAGTAATAAATTACATAAAAAAGATAAAAAACTATAAATAAAAATAGAGTTCTTGCTAAGAACATTCTCTCTTCAGTAAAGAGAAATTTAATAAAGTGCAATTTTACCTCACTCTTGATCAAGGGCTATTATTTCTCCCCAAAATAAAGAAGTGTGGTAGATAAGATCCTCACTCCAGCTACTTTACCATTTCAGGATGAAGAGAGTCGTGCAACACCTTAAGTTATAATTTAAGCACATGTATTTGCTTTATTTCTTGAAAAGGAAGGATACTACCAATTGGTCAGAATACCATCAGAAATGTATGCTTAATACATACTATACCTCATCACTTTGAATGTATTTGCTTTTAAAATTTAAATTTCAAGTTAAAGAATACTAAATATGTTTAGAACTTGCAAAGCTTTACAGCTTCCCACTTCCTGGTAAGATTTACCAAGGGTGTATATGCCTTGAAGCACTAAGCATGGCAGACTGACTGAGTTTCTTCCTGATAATTACAGAAAGAGCTGGGATTTTACTGAATCACTAGTTGTAAGTAAAACTCTGAAGGATATTAAAACATGGATACTATTGAACAAAGTAACAGTTCAATACAAAGTCTTCATCCCCCCCAGAATTAGAGGGTTTGTAACTACAAACTATAAGTACTATAAGCAACATTCCAAAAATTGAACAATATTTTTTGTAGACATCGTATTAGTAAGCTTGCCAACTGGCATCACTTTCCTCATAACGAAAATCAAGGGCTTCTATACCTTTTAACTTCTTTTGGGAAAAGAAATGAACTGCATTTTAATTGTGTTCGTGTTGCATATCATGGTCACAAGACTGGAAAACTTTGTGAGATCTATAGGTAGCACACACAACTATGTAATGGTAGGAATTCTGTTCAGTAGACAATATCACAACCAGCATCACTGAAAGAACCTCTATTTGGAAAACCATATCACATCCATGCGTTTCTATGATCAATGCCCTGGAGCGCATCCTGTATCATCATAATGGTGAAACTACACCCCCAGAGGTACAAATACATCACTGTGATGATGTCAGTTTTGTTTCAGAGGCAGTTCTACCAAGTGTTCTTACCCTTTACCTCACACAGCACTCATGGTTTCTCTTGTATAGCGCCAATAATAGCTAATTTAAATTTCCTTTGGGAGTTTATCTTTTATGCATAGAGACATGTAGTTATAACATTGATTAATCACTGGTATGGTAAACAGTATTTATCAGATGCACACATTAAAAAATTATGTGAAATATGTTCAATTTCACAGCCAAGCATTCATTATTATAATAGATTTTGAGACCTCAGTAGGTCGTTTGGAGAAAAGTTATTAAATCTTTCATAGCTTATCCTGGAGTTATCAAAAGATGACAATTATTAACAAGATTTATTAAAGAAAACTGTGAAGAAGTGCAGGTAATGATTAACATTGCTGTTTAGATGGCAACATTAAAGTACTCATCTGAAATCTGATACAAGAAAAAGCACTACAGTACAAAGTCAGCATGGTTTCCCATACATGCTAGGCTACGAGTTGTAGAGCAATGGAATAGAGTGTCAAGTGTCAACAGACAGAGACTACTCTTTTTCCTGAACCAAATGTCATCTGTCTTACCAACTAACCAAAAGATTTATCTACATCTAGCTTAACCACTGAGGGCTGGAGAACTTACAAGAAGCCCGAAGACAAACTTCTGAAGGTGAATTATACCCCAGAGTACTTTCAAGATTAAACAAAAGAAATTTGTTAGAAGATGTCTAATGAAATTGCCTATCTGAAGAGGAAGTGTTGTAAGGTCTTGCACTCATGAAGTTATAATAGACAGCTAATGTGTAAGGAATATTCTAGAAGCTAAGAGAAAGGACACTTCTTCCTGTAATCAGACAAGAGTACGTGTACCACAGCTTGAAGCACAAGTCCCAAACACATCAGTCTGGGATGGTTCCAGAACAGTGACAACTGTGAAGGCTGCGACACATTTTATAGTGATAGTGGGGTGGCTGCAGAAATGGAACAGCTGGCCATACAGGATGATCAATTTATAGCTACACAGGCCTCCTCTTGCACCAGTGGCATCCACACAAAGGAAACAATCTTCATTCCACTAATAAGCGTTCCTGAAAATGCTTCTTTACCGTTGCAAGTAATGCTTCGTCATATAATTCATTTCTATTACTTACGTCTATTCTAAGTAATAAGTGGGCCATAAGAGGCTAATTAAAGAGGTTGCTCTCAGTTCTGGTGTTCTTCAATCCATGTTATTCTCTCTTACTTGTCTAAGGTTGTTAAAGAAACAGATTGGAAACCTGGAGAGTTCTAAAAGGGGGAAGCCGAGGTCCTCTGTTCTCATCCACAGAGGAGTTTATCAGATTAAACAGCACTTACCCTGTCTCACTAGAGATTTCCGTTTTAATAAGAAACATTTGAACTCTGTCCTATCCATTTCTACTGAAAGCTTTCTACTAAATAAATAAATAGGAGAGAGTACCTTACCTAGTTTCAACACAAGGACCTCACAGAAAGACTTCATTAAAAAACAAATTAAAAAGAGACTGATTTCACAAATTTGAAAATTAAGAACAGGTGTCTAACTTTTGTATTTTCCCTTCTAAAACTGGTAATTCAGTATCTAAACACAATAGAAGTTTGAAAATCTTTAAAAATTGACAAAAATAAAAAGAATAAGTTAAAATCAAGTAGAGATACTTCCAGAGTCTTTGTATTGTCCTGACCTTTATTTTGTTCAAGTCCATTGTAATTTCATTATTAAATTTATTGGAAAGAGAATGAATGCAACAGTGAGCAATCTAGAATGTATAACTTTCAAGACAATGAACCATAACTAGGTATTTAAAGCTAGAGAAAGTGAAATTAATTTCTATTAAACTTTTCCTCAATAACCGAAACTTTCTCTGAGTATAAAGTGTATAGTATAACAAGGAAAAATAGTCAGGAGTCTGTAGTTACTACACCCTTTACACATTTTTAGACATTCATGAAAAGTGCAAAAGCAGATACATTCTTGCTCTAACAGTGTAAATCAAAAGTCATTAGTCTGTTGAAGTAAATAAAGCTATGTGAAAATAAACCTGATGTAATTGTCTTATTTAAAGGAAATTTTGCACTTATTAAAAAAAAAAAAAAAGAGTAGAAAGCAGGCACTCATCAAGGAAATAATCAACCAAAGGGTTAGGTGGTATTTGTCTGTTAGCTTTTTATTTATCTTCTTCACACATTATACCATTCAAAAACATCAACAGCTTAGTGCCTGTTTTTGTGCCTCTTTATCAATTAATCCAGATTCCTTTAACACTGCTGGTGGGAAATGAAAGAAAGACAAGCATATTTAAAACAAAGTGCAGTGAACTGGAAATGGACTAGCTGTGACTGAGAATCCTAAAAATTATAAATACATGTATACTCTCACATAAAAGTGTAATTGGTAAACTAGGTATGTCTGAACACATTACTAGAATTATACTACCTAAATTACTGAAATTCCGTGTAATAAAAAATGAAGTTTTTTGTTTGTTTTGAAAATAAATTTACATCAAACACTACAATAGAATTTTTTGCAACAAGGACTGATAAAACTCATGTGCTTGTGAGTGCACAAACCTAAATCACCATGAAATAATGAACTTGTATGAAATTTCTACTTCTACAAGAATTATAATGGATCCATTTCATTGTGTGCCTTTCAGAATTATTTTTGAAAGGTCAGGTATTCAGCTTAGGTTAATGATGACTCTAGTGGATCTCTCCTATTATCAAGTGGCAAACAAAATCTTAATTTTGTCATTCCGTTTCTTAAGGTGAAGGTGAAAGTTTATACAACATGACAAAGTCTGTAGAACACAGTGGGCAAAGTACTAATAAAAGTAGAGAGGGCACACGTCAGTTCTTGATTCACAAAACAAAATATTCAAAAGTCAGGAAACGCACATCTTAAAACCAGATGTGCTCACCTGTTTCTGCCCCACTTTCTGTTTGGGCTTCATCTCCTATGAACTAAACCACACAAACATAGATCTTTGTATATTATGTATTCATGTGAAACGTATGTGAATGTCCTTACATCTTGACTTTTACCTCTTAGTGGATTTAGGCCAGAATTTTCAGGACTAAACTGCAATTCTGCTTTACTGATTAGAAAGAAGCAGGTATCTGCTCTACCATATGGTCAATGGTGAATGTGACTGCAAGAGAGATCCACACTAACTAACAGCAGGCAACTAACTTGGGAAGGCAGTAATTTTAATATTCTTATGTAGTCATTGAATAGAGACAAGATCCTCCAGGGAATGAGTCAGCGTAGAAACCTACCATAGGCAAATCAAACTCGAGAAGTTGTCTTTTTCTAGTAACCTTATGAGTTACTCACATTGTAATTTAGTGTGCTGGTTTTGGCTGGGATAGAGTTAATTTTCTTCACAGTAGCTAGTATGAGGCTGTGTTTTGCATTTGTGCTGGAAACAGTGTTGATAATACAGGGACGTTTCCATCACTGCTGAGCAGTGCTAATACAGAGTCAAGGACTTTTCTGCTCCTCGTACCACTATGTCACCAAGTAAGCTGGGGGTGCACAAGAAGTTGGGAGGGGACACATCTGGGACAGCTGACCACAACTGACCAAAGTGATACCATATGATAGCATACTCAGCAATAAAATTAGGGGGAAGCCTGGCAGTGGGGCCATGGCTAGGGGACTGGCTAGTTGGTGGTGAGAACTGGATCAGCCAGTTGGTGGTGAGAAATTGTTTTTATTTGCATCAATTGTCTTTCTTGGGTCTTATTTCTCTCTCTTTGTTATTTTCTTTTTCATTAAAATTTATTATTGTTGTTGTTATAGTCATCATTATCATTAATTAATATAATTACCATTATTTTATTTTATTTCAATTATTAAACTCTTCTTATCTGAACCCATGAGTTTTCTCACTTTTACCCTTCCAATTTTCTCTCCCTCCCCCCCATCCCCTTGGGAGTGGGAAATGAGTGAGCAGCCGCGTGCTTATTATTTTTGGCTGGAGTTAAACCATGACACATAGGCACCAAATTTAAATGTTTAAAATTATAAGTGAATTATGAAGTTCTCTTCACAAGTCAAAGTTTGCCAAGTGAGTAAATGATCTGTTTACAAATTTGTTTAGTATAAAATCAATTTTAACATCAAATAGCATTTTGCAAACACTATTTGTTTGGATTTGGTGAAATGTTCAGGAGTTATGATGTATTCCCCTTCAAAGAGAAAAGCATACACTTAATCCCTTGTCTTCATTGAAATATTACTGAAATGCTTCTTCAAAAACTACAATAAACTGTTAATTCAGAAAGGCTTAGAGAGTCTGCTTCAGAAATTTGGAAGTAGTAAAAATTAAGATTTAAACAAATTTAAATGTGTCCCAAGGTACATTCCATAGCCAAGCCTGAAATCTGCAACAATAAAAAGCTAGACAACACAAGCAAATCTGTGATCAAATTAATTGTTCTGTGATGGGAAGCAAATAAACATAAAGTCCAAGCACAGAAACAGTTCATTCTGATTCTCAGACAACAAACAGATGTTTCAGGCGAGTGGCTTGGCTAGGAAGAGAACTCAAGGTGGTATACAGGGTCCAGAAGCAGCTCAGGCTACAGAGGAGGAATTTAGAAGCACTGTCAAACCAGGTGGGGATAGTGTCAGGTAAGCCAAAGCTCAGCTAGGCTTAAAACTTGCAAGGAACATCAAGGGCAACAGGAAAACCTTCTGCCACTGAATTAGTTGAGTGTGGGTTGAGTTCTTACAAAAATTTGTTAGCACAGGTCCAGACGGGCTGAGTCCAAGGGTACTCAGAGAGTTGGCTGATGTGCTTGCAAGACCATGCTCGCATCTTTGGGAAGTTGAGGAGATCAGGGTAAATTCCTAATGGTCAGAAAAAAACAGTAAATATTGTACCCATCTTCACAGAAGGCCAAAAGATCAGTCCCAGAAGATACAGACTGGTCAGTTGCACTTTGTTCCCTGGGAAAGTTATTGAGCAAGTTTTGGCAGCCATTTCTGGACGCATGATTGAAAAGAAGGAGATTTGGGACAGTGGGTGGGGAATTACCATGCATAAATCAGATTTGATCAACCTTTTTGCTTTATATGATAAAATGTCTGATTTGTAGACAAAAGAGGAGTAGAGGACATAATTTTCCTTAGATTTTCCAAGGCACTGGACAATGACTCCTGTAGTATTCTTTTACTAAATTTGGGATGTTGCAGTTTGGATATCTGGGCTACCAAATAGGGACAGAAATCTAATCAGGTCAGACTCTACATGCAGGCTGGTAACAAGTAAAATGGGGACCCCTGGTAACAAGTGCAGGGGTCTATCCCGGGACATGTCACATTCAACTTTGCAGTTGATTGGTCATGGAATACACTCTTCTCAAGTTTGCAGATTCCACAAAACAGTTAATATGCTTGGAGGCAACCTGCCATGCAGGGACACCTTGACAGGCTGGAGGAATGGGCCAACGGGAACCTTGTGAAACCTAACAAGAACAAAAACAAAGTCCTGCAAATGGGAAGGAAGTGCCCCTGACAGCAGTACACGATGGCAACTGGCTGACTGAGGAGCAGCTCTGCAGAAAGGACTCTAGGGTTCCTGGTAGACAGCAGGATGAACATAAGGCAGTAGGGTGTCCTGGCAGCAAACAAGGACAACAGCGTCCTAGGCTATATGAACAAGTAAGAGACAGCAAACTGACAGATGAGTTACATTGCCTCTATTAAGCACTTGTTAGGCCTCATCTAGAATAGTTTCTCCAGTTTCAGGCCCCAAGATGCCAGGAAGACATTGATCAGCTGGAGCAAGTTCAGTGGAGAGCCACCAACAGGGCTGGGGGCTGGAGCACCTGTGAACAGAGGCTGAAGAAAGAGGGTTTGTTTAACCTAGAGAAGAGACAACTCCAGAGTCACCTAACAGCACCTTCCAGTTTCTATGAGGAGGTTACTGAGAAGGTGGAGCCAGGCTCTTCACAGTAGTGCCTGGTAGAAGGAAGAAAGACAATAGGTAAAACTTGAAACAAGAAAGGTTTTCCTTGTACTCAGTCTAAACCTTTTTCAGTACGAGGGCAGTCAGACACAGGAACAGGTTGCTCAGAGAAGCTGTGTAGTCTCCATCTTTGGAGGTTTTGAAGACACAACTGGATAAAGCCTTGAGCAATCTGATCTGATCTCACAGCTGACCTGTCTTGAGTAGGAGGTTGGACACAGAACCTGCTGGGTTCCCTTCCATCCTGAACTATCCTATGATACTAAACTTTCCTGAAGTATCCAGGATCAGTAGGACGGAGATCAGAGGATTTTTTTTTCGTTTTTCTATATAAGCCTTGCAAAAAATCAGAATCCAGAGCAAACGTAAATAAGCAGGCAGAGAGAAGGAAAGGAGATTTACTGAGCACTTAATCACTATTCCTAAAGTCGTGGTATGTCTTGAGAAGTATGTTAGGAAATCAATTACTTTGCTTTATATTTATGAAAATCCATTTAGAATCTGCTAGAACAAATCGTTCCCTATTGAAAAGCAGCGAAAAAACACATTGTTAAAATACATGTGGATCTCCAGCAGTCAATGTACATGCTCCTGCATAAAAAAGAGTGTTTGATAAAGAAGATTATGTGTTAAGTTTACTTAGCATAATACAAGGTACATGTTCAACTGAGTATTATATCACTTTCTCTAAACTTCAAATGCCAGAGTACTTGGAAGGTAATTCAGAATTCACTTTGCTCAGCACAGACTAATCTCAAACAAACACTGCAGATTTCCAACTGACATTCTGAATGTGCACTTGACAAATGGGAAAGGAAAAAATTAAACCTGAAGAGGAAAAAAGGGAAAAAAATACCACAATAAAACAAAGAGCAATGTATGAATACCTCAGTTGGAAAGAAAAATATGCTCTTGGTCTCACACATGTTTTTAGGACATCTAAGAATTCATAAAATAGTTTGTCTGTGTTTCTCTCTCTCTCTATGGTTATTTTTAGCTTCCAGGGACTGAAAAATAACTATTTTCTACTGTATTCTCTGTGGTGTTTTTAAATTAAGTAACCTTCCTCTAAACTAGGTATAACTGTTTTAGGTTAATACATGGTTTAGAATTAGGAGTGGCTGTAGTCCAGGAACAGACTAAGTGTTATATGACCAACAAATATTAATGAAAGCAATATTATCAGTATGGGATGTTTGCCCTAGGGAAGGTGATTCATAGGAAGTAGGAGAGACTTCAGAAAGTGAGAGATCTGGGGTTTGATTAACATTATTACATCAACTCTGTGGTACCATTTTTTATTATTAAGCTTTGCAATAACTTCACACTGTTAGAAAGAAACACTTCTGCTATCACAAAACAGGGTATCACCATGCCCACCAGTACTGCATATGTTTTTCATTACATTAATGCAATTTCAAGACATAAACCATGAAATGTATGACTTCAACACAATAAGACTGCGATTGTAAATATATGTCTCTTACCCCCATAACCACTTTTTCAGTAATGCTTTGCCCTTGCTTAGCCAAAAAGATAAGTTCCAAATTTCAGTTCAATAGACTCAACACAAATTGTGATATTTTATTCACCCACAAAAAAAAAACTTAATTCTCAACAGAATTCTACTTGATCTGCTTCATAAATCTTATTTTCTAGAAATTTGGATCAATTATAACTATGCAACATAAGAAAATAAATATCATTCCACTCATTCCAATGAGAACATCATTGGTACATCCACACAGGTTCTTTTTAGGTTTAACCTATACATTTTGTAAACATACAAACTATGAATCATTTGTATAATGTCTAGTTATAAAATAGAACTGAAAGTTTAGGCTGAATAGGGAAGATGTGCTATTTGTTTGACCACATTAAAAAAAAAAAAAAAAAGAAAAATGAAAAGGAAAAGAAGAAGGTAAAGGTTAGGTCAGTGAGTGCATAGCACGACCAGAAAAACAATATCTGCGAAAGAAGTTTCAAGATTCAGAAATGCAAGTGCACTCCAGTTTTGCATTTGTTATGTAATAATATAGTTCTTTGAAATGTCATTTTTCACAGGTACCTCACAAAAAAACAAAAAACCTTTGAATCTTGAGGTGGGAGTGTTCTATCCTTTACTATCAGATTTCCCTTGATGTAAGAGGCTGATGATTTTTTAGGCTCAACAGGTCACATAAGAGCTCAAAGAATTTCTCACTGTTCTGGTTTTCCATGAAAGGCTTATAAAATAATGGTGTCATGTAGAAGGAACAAGACACAATCAGGCTTTTTTATATTTCTACACGCATGCATGTGACCCTTCAGTGTCTAGTACAAGATGCGGTGTGCAATGACAGGACAAAAAAAGAGCTTTCTCATTATTCTTTTAGTTTCAATTGACTGTTACGTTGATTGTTCATGATGATCCATAAGTCTCTGACTTACCTTCCTCCTGTGTTATCACACCACCCTTCTATGCGTTGTGTCCCTTCTTCCATCACCTGATCTTTTATGAGTCACAACGTAAAATTATAATTGTTATTATTTCTATATAATTTTTCATCTTTATTAATCTCTGCTTTTAATGTAGTATCTTAAGGGTTTCTTGTCTCTTTACTGTGCAACTACAAGCTACTGTAGTGAGAGCTGAGACTGTAACAATTTTTTGGTCAGTTGTTAAATACTATTTGCAGCATTTTCAGCACAAACTTTTTGATATCCCTGAACTAAAACATTTCATTTTGTGCAGTGGAAGTGTGATACTTAGCTTTGACATAACATGAGAAACTGTCAGAAACTGTCATCCTGACCCCGTAACTCACCAGGTCCGTATACACAATGTCTAAAATTTCAGGACCTTCTTAGACCGGGAACCATCACCTTGTTGTTGCTGAACATCCCCCTTGAAGGACTGGAGTCATGGGTTCACTGGAGTATAACTATAAATGAAGCACCTCAGCTGTAACTCTCATTATTAATTCCTAAATTAATGAAAATTTATGGATAGAAAGTTTGGAGTTTGATAAAAAGTTTTGCTATTTAACACATTCACTTTTTAAATAATTGCAATCATAAAATTGTGATTCCTTCTGAAGTTCAGAAATTTTCACTTAGAGAAGTCTAGAATTAGAAAATGAAGATATGGAAAAGGAAATAAATGGAAAACAACAAAAAAAAGGAAAGATAAAAACAATCTAGAAAAATAGGTCCCTTATTTTTAAAAATATTGTGAAGATCTGGGAGGAGTTTATTCTAAGATATTTGTTTTGTATCACACTGGTCTTATTTTATACATTTCAGAACAGCACTGGTGCCCAGGGAAAAGGGACTAGTCAGGACACCTTGTGACAAGAAACATACAACTCAAAACCATATAATGTGGTCAGAAATTTTTCTCAGACCAAAATACCATTTGGCCATAATGTTACCCTCAAGACCTTAACTCTAGCTACCCAAAAAAAAAAAAATCCTCTTGAGGTATGCAAGATAACTGGGAGTTACCTAGCAAACCAGAGGACAAACAGCTTATTTGAAAAATAAATTTTTAAGACCTGTAGCTTGCTACATTGTAGGTTATAGTGATTATGGGTTGCCATCAATCAAGCACTCCCCAAACACAACAGTGCAGTTTGAGTTAGGAGAGGAAGAGCACTGAAAACTTTTATGCTTAATACCTCTTCAGGCTTGATAGTCTGTAGCACAGATATATACCACAACTGCACAAAAAAAGTTTCTATCATGAACTAATTATTCCACTGAGGTAATAAAATGGACTTCACTCGAAGATGCTCTTTAGGCAAAGGGATGAAGAAATGCATCGTCCTTCAAGCAAACTCTGCTCTCGCTCTCTCTCTACTATTACCTGGTGAACTGTGATCAATAAACTACCTCAGGATTGACTATGGAAAGTAAGATTTCTTGTGTGCTGCAGGAACTGCATACTGATGATCTTCACTGAGGTCAGTAAATAAATTAATAAACATTTTTGCTCTACTACAGTGATGTATGAAGTCATCTACTATAAAGAAGTGCAGCAATAAGGTATTCCAGTGAACCCCCTCAGGCTGGCTGCTTTTCTCAGGGTTTCATCTGGTAAAAGTGTTCCCATTAGATGTTCACTGATCATTGTAAACCTTGATATATAATACCTCAATGCTCTCATTTTTTAATGACTAGCACTATTCCAGAATGTTTAGTTGATTGATACTGGTTCTTGGCACACAGTTCCACATACTCCTAATTAATTCATTCTAAAGTTGCTCTTTTCTTTTTTCTACATTACTAATTAGTGGACAAAGCAAAACTTTGCACTCCCACAATATGCTGTCCCAGCTATGATATACGCTTGGCAGCTGGCTTTATGTTGCTGATGCACTTTGGACAACCATTCATTGAATATCAGATAAAACATTTTAACTGCTCTAATTACAAGTTATTCTTCCTTTCCAGTGTCTCATGTACTTTTTCTCAGTCATTAACAGCAGCATTTACATATTTTCAGATCTTATATCATAATCTGTGCTTTTGCTGTGTGCTGTAGCAGTCTCGACAATATCTCAAAAAAGTTGATAGCAAATCAGATATTTTAATAGACATACTGGGCAAACTTAAACAAATGAATTAAGTTTCCAAGCAGAGATAAGGCAGAACTGAGATCCTTAAACTAATTACTTCAATATCAAAAGCTCCTGCTTAGCTGCTTTGTATAATACAGGATATATCTCAGTAGATGGATGCCTCCCTACTTGAAGTTATTGCTTCCTGGAGTTTTAACTATGAACTGACTCAGAGGTATTCCAGCCTGAGCAGCCAGGTGATTGTCTCCTTTCTAAACTTCACTGGATCTATAGGAACCCAGGCATCTCTCAGAACATGCTCAAAACACATATACATTCACATATAAACATAGAAAATGAAATCTCCCATAACATATAGTTATAGAAGGGAGAGCAACTGCTACTCATCTTTCTGAAGTAGTAACCTAGTGATTATAAGACTTTCCTATGAAACTCCACAGTGATTTCCAAACCCTCCTGCAACTACATTTCCAAAACACATATTTTTCAAAAAAGCTGGGAGTGAGGAAACAGACGAAGGGAAAAGCACCCTGCAAGGATAATATCCTTGTGACACCCAGGTCACAAGAGAGGGAGATGAGAAAGACAACCCACTGCCCTGCACTGCTTCTGCATGTAATCCAGATACTGTTCAACAGAGCCAGAGAATTAATGTTACAAGCTGGGAACAATGGATGTCTGAATCACTAGAATGAAGAGTTAATCAGCTCTACCAACTTACTCTTGTCCTGTAAAGCTTGACTTCTTTTCTGCAAAGCTCAGACACAAAAGCAGACTGCAAACCCAGCGTCGTTTAAAGCCTTTGAGACTGAAGCTTGCATCTTGTTGGCAAT
The DNA here is from genome assembly GCA_011057875.1 of Pterocles orientalis. Lineage (NCBI taxonomy): Eukaryota > Metazoa > Chordata > Aves > Pterocliformes > Pteroclidae > Pterocles > Pterocles orientalis. The sequence goes on along the minus strand of WKFP01013196.1, from coordinate 124,635 downwards.
ATATGTGGATTTTAACTCCCTTATACTGAACGAAGCTCTTCTCCCTGCGGAAGGTTCACACCAGTAGGCCATTACCTAAAAAGTAACACCTCCACTGCCTGTTTTAAAGGGAAAGATTCCTGCTTTGAAATACACATCTCAGGAGAGGCTGCTGGGGTTTCAGTGTCAAAGACAGAGCCCTCCAGCACGTGGCCACGCTCTCCAGAGAGATGGCATCTCAACACCGTATGACAGACAGCAATTGTTGTTTGTGCTTTGTATTTTAAAACACAGTGAAAAAGTAGGGCACTGTCTTCTCTGCAGAATGTGTTATCTTATTGAAAAAAAGTAAACAGTAGTTTGTAATTAACAATAGGAAATAAATCCACTAGAGGAAAGGAAAACATGACAATTTTTTAGCTCCAATACTTAAACCACATCAGGAATCACTATACCTACACGTAAAGTAATGGCGAAGCAATATTTAATGTACTTAATGTAGAAGACAGGAGTGCACTGGTAGGCTGCAGCCATGTGATTCCACCCTGACCAGGTGCTGGGTGAGGTTAAACTGACTCAGCAGGACATAGAAAACAGCTGGACATGACAGGTAACAGTCACAGACAGCCCCATGAAGGGCATCTGGGTCTCATGGGTGTGCAAGAGGAGTTACGTGGCAAGGGACTGACCCTCACAGACCCCTGGGCAGAGCGCTGGAGCCCCTTGGGGAGTGCAATCACCCAAGGCCAGCAGCAGCGAGGTGACTGTGCCAGGAATGCCATGTACTGCCAAGGTCACCCAGGTAGAAATGTCAGCAAGATCAAATTTTGGTAGGAATGTAGAAAAACTGGGATCAAAGGGGAAACAGTAAAAGGGAGCACGTTGTATGTTCATGGGATAGAGAGGGACAGATACAAGTGTGGCAAAAACAAAAGGTCAAGGAACCCGATAGGGGACAGTGAGGCAGGAAAACGGTGAAATCATTTGCTGGCTGCTGGGGATAACCGCTGCACTTATCACTGCAGCCTGAGCAGGACAAGAAAGAGAAGCAGTTCTGCAACTGGCGAGCTGCACCCTGGTCCTGTTAATGAGTTCATCACCAGGAGGATACTCAAACCCTTCCAGCTCGTATGCTGTGAGCCTGTCATCAACACCCTGCAGCTACATTGATCTGTATCAATTGAATTAACCTTGTGTGGGCATGCAAATAAAAAGGCATGAATTCAATTTATGATAGGATTTAACTGTCATAAGCACGAACAGTTAGGGGGCTGTTGACTTAGTCTTTCACAACTATGACTAATATGAATTTCATAAGCACCACTGGAACAATATCAAAATTTTCATACAATAGAAAGGTAAAATATTTCAGATGGAAGTGAAGCTAAACTGTAAATATTATGAACAAATAGAAATCTAACAGTTATTGAACTGGCTACTGTGAAAAGCTACCTTTCACAGTCCTGAAACATTTTCTAAAGATAATGAATGAAAAATGTGGATTTCCACAGCTATCTTATGTATTCAAATTGTTCTTTACCCTACTTTTGAAAGGTACCTTACAAGATTCACACCCTTTCTCCAACAGGAGCTCTACGTCTATTATTGCAGAAAACTTTATAATCCTTTGACATCAGAAAACACTTATTGAAAGTTAACTGCAAAACCGTTAGATGGTGTGATTACAGATGGTTCCACAGGTACAGTTTCACACTGGGGAAAACAAAAGAATACAAAACCTTAATCCACACAGACACTATTTGCTGGAATCTTCCCCCCAAAAAATCTGAGAGTATAACTGTATATTTCCTTGAGTTGCCTTTTTTTTGTGATTTTTTCCCTTTAATTTTAAAGATCTTAATCACTATTCCCCTTCTGAACAATTTCCTAAACGGTCAAGTACTAAGTGGCTTCCACTACCGTATAACTATTCTAGCAAATGTTTTAGCACCTTTTCATTAATCAGATTGCAATTTTGGTTTTATCCATAATTTTAATTACAGTTTTGAATTTCTATGCCGGAGCCTGTTGGCTCAATGCGTAAACCACATGTGGAAATTAGCAAGAACAGAGATACCAACCTCTCAGAGAGGGCTGGACTCTACTCATGTTATGTAGTTGCTTTTTTGCGAGTAAACATTCAGAACCAGTTATACTGACTAGATTTTGTGAACACCAATAACACACACAGGTATTTTATTTCAGTGTGTTAGCTCAAATTTGGATTTCAAGTGTATCACCACATTAATTTTATTACCCGCAAGAAAATGCAGAAAGAGTAAATATTTGCAGAATGTTTATATGTTTGAGGTGAACATAATTTAAGTAAATTGAACTCTCTAAATATTTTGCACTACAGTAGGGTGACTATTTGCAAAGATAATTTTTAAATATACATTTTTTTGATATAAGCTTACATTGGATATTACATTTTCCCTGGAAAATATAGGACAAAGTAGAAAAATAGAAGCCATCAACTGTAATTCAACGATATACAACTACAAAATATGTTAATACATTTTACTGCAAAGAGAAACACTTAACTACATGTATAAAAATATATACATTTTATACATTGTTGTTGCTGACATAGTGAAATAGCACAAAATTTGTTAAGGCTTCAGGGAGGTATTTGTAAGCACATTTATGTTTTTGCACAATCTTCTCTCACATTCATCAAGGATTAAAACTACATGTATGTAGCATGAAAAGGATCACATGTATCTATTCATCGATTGTTTCAACATAGGAGCTAATTAGGAAAAGATCCTAACTGTGAATCTCATTGTAGTTAATTGTGATTTTTGATCATATTTCAAACACAGTATGTAGTGTATGTATAATAAAAAGAAAGAAAGCTATCTTCAGAAATTATAATCTAAAAGCACTCTCAACAGGTGATTCTCCCCCTCTACTCTGCTCTCATGAGACCCCCCCCTGGAGTACTGTGTTCAGATGTGGGGCCCCCAACATAAAAAAGACATGGACCTGTTGGAGAGAGTCCAGAGGAGAGCCACAAAATTAATCAGAGGGCTGGAGCACCTCCCCTATGAGGACAGGCTGAGAGAGTTGGGGTTGTTCAGCCTGGAGAA
>WKFP01013196.1:79345-114822 GCA_011057875.1 Pterocles orientalis | reverse complement strand
CTCTGTGACATCCAGTGATAGGACAAGGGGCAATGGGTTCAAGCTGGAACATAGGAGGTTCTATTTGAATATGAGAAAAAACTTCTTTACAGTGAGGGTGACAGAGCACTGGAACAGGCTGTCCAGAGAGGTTGTGAAGTCTCCTTCTCTGGAGACATTCAAAGCCCGCCTGGATGCGTTCCTGTGCAATCTGATCTAGGTGTTCCTGCTCCAGCAGGGGGATTGGACTAGATGATCTTTCGAGGTCCCTTCCAATCCCTAACATTCTGTGATTCTGTGATTCTGTGATTCTGTGAAAAGCGCAGCAGACATTGCAGGAATCCTAGCACACTGAGGCCCAGCTTGCATCACTGTCACAGTGTTGTTTACTGGTTGTAGCAGAAGTTATCAATGCAGTAGTGGTATGGTGAGTGTAAGGAGAATAATTATGGAATTTACTTCAATTACATAACTATACTGCTTTTCCCCACAAGTCTTAGCTGCCCTCTGTGAACAGAGGAAACATAGAAGACAGAACTTTACAACATAAAGAGGTGTGTCGCTATCCCCTGGACTAAAAAGGCAGAAGGGTAGTGTATTATTATATACACACTCTGCACTCATAGCACAGGGTTAACACCTCCCTAAAAATAATTCGAACTTGAAATACAGAAGACTTTAAAAAAAAACCCCACAATTCTTGCTATTGAGGGAGAATCTCCTCGGTGCCTGGCATAAAGCAAAAGCCCTTTCATTTATGATTTTTATTTAGCATTACTGTATGGTACACGTGGAGCTTTGTTAAAAACAATCTGTGTCACAGTCTTCTAGACCTAGACAATGGTCTTTGTGCACCAACATTAACAATTATAGTTCTGATGGTGCTTCAGAGGGGAATAGTTATCTGTGACAGTTCCTAAGGCACACTCTTTCTTGTTCCATTGTGCATTTTTCCTTTCCAAAGGACAGCAGGGTCCCTTAGAACTTCTTTATTTGGGTGGTTGATAATTAAAATCAGTCCAAAGGCACATAGTAAAAACAAATAGCCAAAATGGTTGCTACATAGTTCTTATAGAAAGGAGAGTCAAAACACAGGTTCAGCCTTATTTATTTGTGTAAATTTATGAAGGAACAGGACATTTGATTTTCCAGAAAACGTGTCTCTCTTGAATGCAGACACGGCTGGTTCAATTGCCAGATGTTCCACTTGATGGTACAGAAAATTACTTGGTCCCCTGTGTATCAATTTCTCCATCTGAAAAAAAAAGGAAAATTGTATTTACTGCCTACTTATTTTGATAAATATTCTGACTGGAAACTGTTATCTTTCTTAAATTGTACAAGAAAATCCAATAGCTAGACAGAACAGGCTGATTTCTGAACGATTTGACTTCCTACGTATGAGCAGCACTTTTGGAGGTGACTGCCTAATCAGTATGCCTCCTCCAGTATCTTTTTCTCAAGAACAGAAAACAAGACAAAACTCATACTTGAAATGAAACTAAAACCATTTCAGCTGCTTTCTTGCCTCTTGTATGAGATGTCTGTAGTGGAAGGGATGCCTTTCACTGTATCAGGTTGCTCTAAGACTCATCCAACCTGGCCTTGAACCTCTCCAGGGTGGGGCATCCACAACTTCTCTGGGCAACCTGGTCCAGTGCCTCACCACCCACACAGTGCAAAATGTCTTCATAATATCCAACCTAAATCTGCCTTCTTTTGGCCTAAAACCAATACCTCTCATCCTATCACTCCACTCCCTGACCAAGGGTGCCTCCCCATCCCTCCTGTAGGCCCACTTTAAGTACTAGAAGGCTGCTATAAGGTCTCCCCAGAGCCTTCTCTTCTCCAGGCTGCACACCCCCAACTCTCTCAGCCTGTCCTCACAGAGGAGGTGCTCCAGCCCTTTGACCATCTTTGTGGATCTCCTCTGGACCTGTTCCAACAGCTCAATGTCGTTTTTGCATTCAGGGGCCCAGACCTGGATGCAGTACTCCAGGTGGGGCCTCATGAGAGCAGAGTAGAGGGGCAGAATCACCTCCTTTGACATGTTGGCCATGCTGCTCCTGATGCAGCCCAGGATCCAGTTGGCCTTCTGGGCCGCGGTCACACACTACTGGCCCACGTTCAGTTTTTCATCCACCAACACTCCCAAGTCCTTCTCCTCAGGGCTGCTCTCTATCCATTGTCCACCCAGCCTGTATTTGTGCTTGGGATTGCCTTGACCCGTGTGCAGGACCTTGCACTTGGCCTTGTTCAGTTTCATGAGGTTGGCATGGTCCCACCTCTCCAGCCTGTCCAGGTCCCTCTGGATGGCATCCCTTCCCTCCAGCGTGTCCACCACACCACACAGCTTGGTGTCATCGGCAAACTTGCTGAGGGTGCTCTCCATCCCACTGTCCATTTCGCCAGCAAAGATGTTAAACAACACTGGTCCCAGTACCTATCCCTGTGGAATGGCACTCATCACTGGTCTCCACTTGAACACCGAGCCATTGACTGCAACTGTCTGAGTGCAACCATCCACCCAGTTCTTTATCCACCAAGTGGTCCTTCAGTCAAACTCATGTCTATCCAATTTAGAGACAAGGATGTTGTGTGGGACAGTGTTGAGTACTTTGCACAAGTCCGAGTAGATGATGTCGGTTGCTCTTTCCTTGTCCGACTATGCTGTACCCTGATCATAGGGGTTACAGTTTCATTTTTTCAGGCTTTGTTTCATTTTTTCAAGTTAATTAGGCTTAAGCATGCTTCTTGCTAGAAAAGCACAGATAAAAAGATTTTTCTCAGTTAGTACAGACAAATCTAACACTTTTCCATGGGCTAGGAATCCACCTCTCAAACCTGTTATTTTTCTTGAAGGAGACATAGCACACTGCGACAAAACTCTTTCAGGTATTAGCATAGGCATGTTTGGATGATTCCAGATAAGCAGGGTTGCTGAAATGTGTTCCAAATTAGTTGGAGAAAGATTGTATCTCTAATTTATTTTCCTTTGTACCTAAGTGCAAATATTTTTTTCAGTTGTTTCCTGTCTTTACATAAATATAGTAAAAGCTGTGTTGCTACAAGAGGATGCCTAATCCTCCCTCAATTTTCCTAGTGTTGTGCATAAAAGCTAACTGAATAGTGAGTACTCCTGGCACTTTTAATTATAGGGTAATTTGAATGTCATTGAAGGGAAAGGGAATGCCCAAATAGTGAATGAAAAAAAAGAAAAAGAAAGGTAGACAACTGACCTTGATTACAACCTGGAGTTGCCACACAACATTACACAAAGCCTTAGAAACTGTTGTTTCATAAATTATTTTTGACACTTACAATAAATATTGAATTAGATCTCCTGTGTTGTACTTACAGTAAAATGGAAAAAAAAAAAAGGCAACAAGATAAAATGGTACTTATTATGGCTCTAATATACCCTCATGTGGCTTTAATATGATACCTTGACTCTATGAAGAATTCCCATAGGCTCATGTGGTTGTGCAGACCTCTGTTCACTTCACTAGGGTTTTGCTTACTGTTTGGGACTGCATTGTAAACTGAGCCATTCTGAGTTACCTAACCTCACATTTTTATAGCTTCACTCATGCTATTAAATTAATCAACTTTTTTTTTGTTCAGTACCTGAAAGAAGATCAGTCAAAAGTCAGTGAAGTGCTCTTTATGTAGCTCCAGAAATAATTTTGTAGTTAACTTTGCTACCACACTGCTCTGAATTACTAAACAATATGTGTTTTTTTCTGATGTTGTTCCATCTGGGAGAGGAAATTGACAATGGAAACTTGATATGTGTGGTAGGATGTATTCTTAGATACTAAGAATACAGTTGTTTCCTTGGGAACAAGAGAAATTTTTTTTTACTCCCTGGTTGTAGCTGCGAACTTCTTCCTTCTACAGTCCTGAGCTGAATTGTTCCTCTTTAGGTTTTCCCGGAATCCCTGCTGTGGTAGAGACTGCCCACACAGCTAAACACTGCTCCCTGATAAAGTAAAATCAAAAATTATGTAAAGCTTTTAGCTGTCAGCTTACCAGGAGGAATCTAACAGTATAGTTAGAAGTAAAATATAAATGAAAAAAAAAAATCCTGCTCATCCTTAAGGTGGAGGTTGTTGTGGTGGGGAATATATTACAGGATCTCGGTGTAATAAAAATCTGAGTTGTTACTTCTAAAACCAGAAAATTCTAATCAGTTTGTTCAACACAAGGATAGCTTCATGTAAGTTTTAAAAGTAACATTATTACAGGGGCAGTCCAGCACTCCTAAAATAATTACTCATCTTCCGACATTAACTGCTTTGTTTCCCGTATTAAGAAGTAGATGCTTCTGAAGACATCAGAGTTATCCAAAGTGGTTACACAATTATTATCTTCTTTTCCCAAAATGTCTCAAAAGAACAGGCTAAAAATCATACCTTGTTTACAGAAACTCACCTTTTTTTTTGGAATTGCATGTTATCCTCTTTCACAGCTCATTTAAAATCTCATGACTCTTACTTTTATGTATGTTTAGATATAGTCTTTCAGAATACACTATAGACTCAGGGATTAATTGACACATACACCGAAATTTCTTCATGCTAAGGTGTGCCTAGAACTCAAGTCTTCTATTTCCAAGATAAATGCTCTAATGTAAAGATTAAGCATGACAAGCAGTAATGTTAGAGTGGCTGTCTGCAGTAGCACTGACCACAAGATAATTTTGAGCCTTTTGAGGTCAGACTGCCAATTTTCCCTGGACACCTGTAGCTTGAGGAACTATCAAGTCTCTTACAAATTATTTCATAAGTCTAGACACTATCGGTGTTGGGCTATGTTGGAAAGCAGTAGCTCTAGGTAACTATTTGGGATTCTTGTGGGTTTGGGAATTATTTAAACCTAAAAGGAACATATCCCACATAAAATGCATAATGTTGCACAATGGCAGCATTAGCAAAGCGACATTTTTGTTTTGCCAGGTGACATTCTCAAGACTTGTACAATAGCTTTTGCATGGATGACAGTTTGGGATAGGGTTAGTTTTTCCCCAGGATCACCATTTAATAGAACAGTTTCCTATAACTTTATACAGTATTGGCAGTTTCTCTCATCCCACACAATAAATGTATCACCTGTTCAGGGTGTTGCTCAGCAGTTCACTGCTTCTTAATTAGACACACAAAGCTAATTGTTATAAATCTCATTGTGATTAATCTTGCTTCTCCTCTACCGGGTGAAAACTTCATCTTTTGAGGAGATTATTCAAGGAAAATCCCTTATCCCATGGTAAATGTGGGTTTAGACACCCAATAATACGTCTCTACAGGTCCACAGTCCTGATGAGGAGAAACAAGACAAGTTCTCTTCTTCTGTGTCTTGGCTACGTTCTGTTCATCTGACTGATAATAAGCTTCTAAAAGCATGCACATGAACTGTACAAGAGGACTGTACAAGGCTTTTTAAAAATACCTTTTTGGCAAATGTATTTCATAGAATTGTCATAAATGGAGAATTCCAATAAATTATTAAAACTTCAATTTCTAATTTGTTCTTCATTGTGATTGTTCATTTCCACTGGCGTTTGTGACCTGATATGTTTTTAAAGTTCTTTTAATCTTTGGCACAGATCACCTCTGTTAGAAGGCTCCAGAATAGGCAAAGTTTCCAATATCTCTTACCTGTTTAGTGGGAAAACCTTTGGTTTAGGTTAGCCTTTCATCTTTTTGACATATTTTACCATGAGAGAATAAGAGTTTTATAAAATAGCTCTGTAAAATGACCTTTTTCTAGCTGCTGCTCCAACAAAGATATGTGATTGTATCCAGCTTTTGGCCCTATATGGGAAACTTCTAGCTAATGTCATAAGCTTTGTTCCAGTAAAACCTGAAGTGTAATCAGTATAAAGCAGTCAGATTTTGTGGTTTGCTTTTTTATTTTTTTTTTTCATATTATACATTTTCTGGTGTTCTTCCAAACTTTCTCCCATATTCTTTCAATGACAACACAAACTCATAGTTTCTCCATTGGAACCTGTGCCTAAAACATGGGCTTGCTCTTTCTACCAAAATTTTGAATGCAAAAGCCTATTTGGACACTTTCGGTTTTGCTTATTCTCATTTCAAACCAAAAACAAACAAAAACCCCCAAAACAAAGAAACAACAACAAAAAAAACACCCCTGATATGTTGTCAGAGTCCTGTTTTATTGATCACAAAATTCAGACAGTGGAGATTTCCACTTTGTAGTAACTTTACACCTCTTTCAGTCAGCATCTTGAACCCAGAGCATTATTTGGTCTGCTCCCACACGCTGCTGTTTTCTGCTTTCTTAATTTTCCCTGAGGTTCTCTCTTGCCTGCACCTTTCTGCCCTAAATGTCTTATTTTTAAAAGAAAGGATAACACAGCCTCCTTGTTCACCCTTTCCTCCAGAGAGTGGGAGGAATGAGGCTGTAATTTCTTTCTTTCTGAATTCCATGGAAGTCAGTTTTCAAGACTGTAATAGCAGGCCTAACTGTAAAGTTGCCTTTGAGTGCCCCCCTCCAGTACCCTCTTTCTGCACACTGCACAGGTGGCACGTAAAGATATAAATGTAAAGAAAAAACAAAATATGACGGTTCATACAGTTGACAGGTAGTTGGCATGAGGTCAGTTGTTTGTTTTACTAACTGCTGTACGTTGGAAAGTGATTGGGCAGCAGGCAAAGCAGGTGTGGTGTTGGCCAGTGGTAAATTCTGGACTCCAGCTGAATCGTTAAAACAAATCAGAAATACTGAACAGATATTTTCGATGTAATCAAGCAAGCAGAAATATTCAGGTATTGCATTATTCACTGTTGACTTGAACTTTCTGAGCATAATTGAAATTATTTATTTTTCTACTGCTGTTCTGCAGCTGCCTGCTCTCAAAGATATGTTTTAAGTTGTTTGACAGGAAGGATTGTTTGACAAGACAGACGGTATTATTTTGAATTTCAGCTCTGAAGAGATGGAAATACACTGGGCTAGAAATAGCTAGCAGGCTCCTCAACAAATGAGTAGCAGTACAAATCTCCACTACCTCATCACGCAAAACCAGAACATGTTCCCATTGTGTCAGTTGCAAAAATTATAAGTGATCCAGAAAAAGAATTTTAAAAAGAGTCCTCTCTTGATTAAGTGAAATAAGTAAACACCAGAATGTCAGATCAGTTGCCACTTATGTAAATTTTGATATTTATAAGCTAGGCTAGACCTTATCGAAACAAAGAGATTTTGACCTCCATTCATCATTCAACAGAGACAAATTTACTGCTGGATTTCAGACATTGGCAAAGGGGTGAAAACTCCTCTCCTGGAGAATGGAGGAGATGTGTTCAGCAGCCAAAGGCCAAAGATGCTCCAGGACTTATCAGCCCTCTCTACCCACTGGGGTGTGGGAAGCAGATGCTTCTCATCATCTGAAGCCTCACACCATGAACCTTTCCCTCATTTCACCAGAGAGGGCAGAGGAGCCATTGCAGCACCGTGTCCCATGGGACCTTCTTTTTCTTTTGCATTTGAGATCACTAGAAATTGCTGAAGCATGAGCAACAAACCAAAACTGCTAAACACTGTAGATGCTGTGGGGCAGTGGAGCTTCCACTGTGTACTGCTGGAGAGTGTTGGGGAACATGTACGTGAGGAGAAGGAAATACATGAATGAAAACTTCAGAGGTAGAGAAAATCGGTTGTAAAGTGTAGATTTTCTTTTTAAAAGACAAGCCTGCAGGTAGGAAAATGGTTCTAATCCTCTTCTGCCTGAGTAAAACAGTAGTACAAAATCACTGTTAAAGCTACAGTCCCATCAATTTCTTTTCGAAGCTAACACGATCTACAAAGCCCCCACATTTTGTTTAGCGACTGGGTCAGATGGGATAATTGAGAACTATGGATCATTACAAATGCCCTCTTATATATGATCTTTAAAGGCTCTAGCCTTTAAACAGAAATAATCATCATGTTATTACTTGTATACAGAAGTTTTGGTTTTTTAAAATATCTGTGTGCCAGAGCAGTGTGAAACAGTGACAGTGTTCTCGAGTCTCTTATTTGTCTGTTTTGTTCTGCCCTCCCCACTTGCAATTAATAAAGGGGAAAAAATGGAATTTTTCTACTTAAAATATACACTCAATGCAGTCAGGCCCTTCAAAAATACAATGGTTTTATCTGTAATGTTTCAATCCGGAAAGGTATGAGAATGGATGTTCAGGAAATTATTAAAACAACAAAGCAGAAAGGAGTGAAAGATATAAGTATCAGTAGTTCTCATAAATTTGAGATTTTTATTATACATATTCTTCACTTCCTCAGTCTGGGAGAAGAGAGAGATCTTTAGCTGAGCCAGAGCTAGAATAAAATGTCAGCACCAACAAAATGCAGGAAATCTGTGAAGGTGTGCCCTCCCCTTTGTCACCTCACATTGAGTGGCTCAATTAGAAACCTGACAACTATGTTTCATTTAACTGAAAGAATTCAGCTTGGTATTTGAAAATTCAAGCAGCGGTGCAATTGTTTTTTTTCTCAACCAAAATAATGATACAAAAACTGGGACATGGATCAAATTTTCTTAATGGTTTACAAGAACAAGTAAAATATTCTATGAATTTCTGCAGTTATACTGACTCCCCACTGGTGACAACAAGGGAGAGAGGCATTAAAAACCTAAACAGAAATCCTCTCTGCCTTTCCGTTTGCGTAACAAACTGACTGAAGAAATGCATGAGAAGAAGATACAGCTCAAAACTCTTTCCCAGATTTTTTTAGACCTTGCATTTGTTTTTCTTTCTGTGTAAATTATTTGTAACATTTAAGTAATTCTGAAGAGAACGAACTAGATACGTATTTTGAATTACATCACCAGTATAAAGGAATGTTCTTGAAGTTCACAATTTTTGGAAATGCAAAATGAAGATTCAGGCCCAGTTTCCAGTAATTTGCATAGAACTCTTCTTTTCGTTTTCAAAGCTTCTTTTCTGGTGAATGTTTATTTCCCAGTTTAGGATATTGTATTTGAATAAAATTAACATGCCTTTTTTAGTAAAAAGTCTGTGACCTTTCTCATACGCTATTCCAGATGTAATAGAGATGTTAGCTTCCCCACAGAAAATCTGCCTATAGTATTGTCCAGTTTTATATTGTTCATTTTGTATTTTCCTAGATAATGTAGTTGTTTGCGCACAACAAATTTCTGAGCTCCAGTATACTAGTTTGGTTTTTCTTTGTTTGTTTTTTTGTTTGTCTGCAGTCAGGTAACGTAACACGTTGTTCACATACTTAGCGGTTATTCCATTCTTACATATCTACAGGGACTGAGTAGTGTTTAGAGCCCTGACTGAATAAAGAAACCACTTGGTACACAGACTGAACAGTCTTTGTTAAATCTTTCTTAAATGCATTCTTTTATTTAGTATATGTTTCTTTCAATATGTTTGTATTCAAAGAACAGCTATTGATGCTGAAAGGCTCTGTACTGGTTATTTGATTTTCATGCTTTTTGTTGGCAGTGTTTGAAGAAGAGCATTAAACGTACTATGTACAGAGATATGCTCTTTGTGTTGGAATTCTTGTATCTGCTGTGAGATGAATAGCACTGAGATTGCTTTCACTAATCTCCCCAAGACCTCCAGCTCTCCATTTAAGTCTCATTTCTTATTTCTCTGGCCTAGAAGTCTTCTTCCCTGTCCTAGAAATTAGTTCTCCTACTAAGATCTCATTCAGTATTTTTTTCCCCTATTTCTTTTCTGTCACTGCCAGTTACGTGTCAGACCGATGTGAGATGGGAAACAGACTGCCCCTCAGACATCCAGATAAAGTGGTTTCTCAGAACATCTTACTGAAGAATGCTTGTGTAATTGACCACAGAAACATATCATGGGAGGAAATTAGTAAAATAGCAAAGATGGAAATCGCCATACCTATGAAAATTGAACAGTTAAAGCAATAAATCTATTGACACTTCTCATGAGAAGCAGTGAGCAAGAGATATGTCACCACTGCCCTGAAGAGCACAAGTTACACCATTCAGTTAGAATGCAGAAGAACTTGAACCGTCATTGCCCAGTACATTAGTAAATGTCCAATTTGTAATAACTTAACCTACAAGAAAGAAAATTTAACTGGTATCTAAGCTAAGAAAGCTTGCAATTTTATTTTAATTTAAGGTGGACATAGGCAGTTTATTTTGAGTTTTTATATTGAGGACTGTAATAGTTATTGTCTATTTCTACCATCAAAGAGTTTTTCTGTGATTCCAAAAGTATTCCTAAAATATTTTTCCAACAAAATCAGTGTTCATTATCTACCCCATATTCTGTCATACAGTGATAAAATAGAGATGCACATTAAGAACTCCTAATGCCTTCTTTTTCTCAAATAGCCAATTGAAAAAGTAGAAGGAAAAATCCATTTCTAGTGAGCAAATCAACCTTCTGACTGATGCTAATACTTATTTTTACATCTGTCTTTGTATTCTGACTTTCTGACTACTTTTGACTTTCTGTGGTGTAACAGCGATGGTTCTTCTGGTTCAAATAGTTCTGTCTTACCCTCTGACCATACCAAACTGAGGTCTAGATATCCAAAATAAAAACCTACTTTTTATAGTAGGAGGTGACCATGTGGAAATACGTATATACAATCTGAAACAAGTCCAAGTATGCTCCTGGGCCACTATTTTCCAGTTTAAGACTGTGTGAAACTGCCTGTGCAACAATAGTCTGCACAAAACATAGTTTAAAAAAAGCAGATAAAATGGACTTCAAACAGTGTTTATACATACATTGAGATTTCTGTTGCTTCTTCCTAAACTCACTGTGTTGTAATTTTAGTTCACAGAGGAAAATAGATGTCAATACACAGTGTAACCAGCAGCAACAGTCACTTGCAGAGGCCATCAACACTGGTGCAGGTGGAGTCCCGCAGCAGAGGGGATGGTTCCTATGGCTGGAGTGTCTGAACGGAGGGATACAGGCTCTTTAGGAAGGACAGGCAGGGGAGAAAAGAAGGGGGTGTCACCCTCTACGCCAATGACCAGCTGAAGTGCATGGAGTTCCATCTGAGCACGGATGAAGAGCCAGCCAAGAAGTGATGGGTCAAGATTATCGGGAGGGCAGGAACAGGTGACATTATAGGGGGGATCTGCTACAGGCCATCAGACCAAGAAGGCTGAGCAGATGACCAGTCGTCTGTAGACAGATAGGAACAGCCTCATGTTCATAGCTCTGGTCCTCATGGGGGACTTCAACCACCTTGATATTTGCTGGAGGGACAACACAGCAAGGCATAAGCATTTTTCCTGAATACAGTTTATCTCTTAAGCCTTTCACAGACCACTTTACCTGACTCTTTATGTACATACTCATAACTCTGTTAAATTACTTGTTTTGCATATTAAGGGTATGAAATCTGACTCTGAACTGCAACATCATGCGCTATACTTTACTAATTTCAGCTGAGATGGAATTTTGATCATGCTAACATCCGTTTCTATATAGAATGGGGATGGTATATTTGTATATGCATTTGAACAAAGCAAGGTATTCTGACCATTCTGTTCTTCAGCTGGAATACAGTGCTTTGTTTTCTCTCCAAATTGTTTGACCTTAGGGGTTATGGTTTCCATGGAAACATGTGACAGACTGTTTGAGCATCAAATATTTTCCTTGTTGTATAAGTTAGCTCAGTAAAATGTACAGTGGCCCTGCATAATTTGAAAATCCAGTCTGCTGAAGCAGATATTTAATGGGAAGGATGCTTATTTTTCCCCAGTATACAGCTTTGCAATAACATTGTCTTTAGAGTAAAGAAGAAAGTTTTAAGTAATTGTGTGGTCTGTGCTACAGACTACTATCTGTAGTCACAAATATAAAACAAAACCCCATAATTTTCAGTAGCCAGCTTGCCTTGTATGTGTGATAATCAATAGCTATCTTACCTTAGATGTGTGATCATCAATATGATCTACTCCAAATTTGTCAAAAAATAAGAAAGTAATTTAACCATTTTAGTTGTAATGCATTATTATAACTTCAGAAGTATCTTAAAGAATGGTTAATAGCACATGTTGTGTGCTCAGTTTTAATGCCAGTTGTATCAGAGCACTTTTTTCAAAATATTTCCACAAACTGAAATTCAAAAAATTTGGGAAACACAAACACTTTAAATAGTTGCTATTTAAATTGTTTTTGAAAGGCCAAACTTTCTTAAGCTCCTTATGACACAGTCAAATCTACCCATAATCTGTACAGTGGCATAGTCATATTACTGAGTCTGTAGAAAAATGAGTGATTTGAAGATATGGCCTGTTCAATAGCTAATGATGAGGAGAGGGAAGAAGAAGAAGACTGTGAGCTCTTACTAAAAATTTTTCCAAGGTGAAACAACTATTTCAAATACATGTATTCAGTGTATCCAAGAAAGCAGAAGAAATGCTTGCCAAGAAATCTTTAGAGTTTTGTTCAATGTTCAAAGCTGTGAAGCTATATACGGTGGTAAAAACCAGCAGCATTCTAGACAGGTGTACTCTAAAAGTTCAGCTCTTCTTTTTTTTAAGATTAATATGATTTTAAAAGCGGAATGTGTGTTTTGGTATAAATTGAATTTACCAAAACGCAAAGAGATAGCTCTAGGACCTCTCTGATATTAATATATCCTGCTGGGTGTGTCCAGGGGAATCCTGACTAGAGCAGAAACCATCTCTTTGTTGTATAAGGGGAAACTCATTCCAGTTACATTAGCCCAAGGTGACTCAAATGGGAGAAAGGATTAATTTTATACTCACATACCTGTGAGCTAGGCTTCTTTTTTAAATTTAAAAAGTCTGTTTCCACTTAAGTCTGAAATTCCATTAGCGCAGGATAATACATCTGAAAGTGGTCTTAAGATGGCTACAGATTTCACAAATAGTTAAGAGATAGTTAAGAGTTACTTTTAACATAAACATTTTAAGTTATTTCTAAACCTACTGCAGCCACTGACTCGATATTGTTGTGCAGCTGTTTACTTTTCAACTCAATTTACCTTGTACTACCAGGCTGTCACAGAGTTAAAAAACAATCTTATTTTCACTGTGGGGTGGAGAGGTTGTTTTTGGGGACTCATTGTATTTTTATTAATCAGTGACTTACCCTCATGGGTTGGTGATATATGTTTCCTTTCCCCACAAGACAGCAAGGGGTCCTCTTAGCATGTACAGTGTAAGTTCAGTCATCCTCACCCTGCCTGGTTCGTCCCTTCCAGTCAATAACTCAGTCAATCAGTTCTTTTTGCTGATAAGATTTCTTTGACAACTCCAACATCTAGTTTTGTTCATTTTTTCTGATACATGCACACACTGGGTGAAGCGCTTCACAGCTTTATATGCAGCTACCACAGTGCTCCTTTGTAAGGAAATGGGATTATTTGGCTTTTGGTACCAAATGCAGCTATGGGTTCTATGAATTGTCACAGCATGGATATATCAGTGAGAATCCTTAGAACAGAGAAAGGAATCTGTGTGGTTAATTACACAGTCCTGGTAAATGAAGTATTCTGACACTTATAATAGATTTAGGATTGAATTATAAAGTCAATGAATAGCAAATTTCAGCTCTTTCTCAATGGTGAGAAGAGTTGGGGGAATGATAATCACATGTGACTCATATTTCTCCTATTTATGGTCAGGTTATGTTGTGATGTGGTGTGTTGTACTTTTTACACTTAAAGAGTAATAGGGAGGCAGAGTACAAGCAGAGAGGGGGAAGATACGGTTCAAAGGAAGACTGCAAGAACAGAGACCAAGAGGATTAAGAAGAACAGGCAGAAGACAGGTAGCCACGACACAAAAGGAGCAAAAGAAAGAAAGATTACTTTTTGTAGGTACTGCATAATGTTTGGCACAACCCAGAAACTCCCTGAGAGTTGTTGGCTTGAGAGTAAACTCAAGGAAAGATTCCACCCTGAAAGACTGCTGGAGGGAGGAGACATTTGCATGCATACCTCTGGCTTCTATTCTACCTTACCACATACTCTGAGTTTTCTCCATCTAAATTAATTCTTTTTGAAGACAAAGTTCAAATAAAACAGCTTTTAAAATTCAAAGAACTTTGGCATTTTGGTATGTCCTGTTTTGAGGTAAATGAGCAGGCTGTTGTATCTTAGATCTCTAACCATTTCAAGGTCTTGTCTCAACACATCACTAATATAATCAGTACATATTCAAGAAAAGTGTGCATGCAGAGATGAAGTGCTTAATAGATTTTGACAGGTTACATGCTGAAAATCAACCTCATAATCTTGTAGCTGATGAATATCTCTTCTGGTGGTTGTTTAGCCAGAACGCCCCAATACTCTCCTGCTTGCTGGAGTGACAATAACAGTTCAAACTGAGGTCCTGAAAGGAAAGACCAGGATCTTCTGGCTGGTGACAGAAAAAGCTCATGCTGTTATTTTTGCCTAGTATGTCCTGTGTCAAATGCCTTTTCTGCTGCTTTTCAGGAGATACTGCTAGTCTGTTGAATGAGAAGATGTTCTGCACAGGAAAAAACTTCCTCAGGAAGTTTTCACAGGAAAAACCCTTACTCCTCATCCTACCACTACACTTTCTGATCAAGAGTCCCTCCCCATCTCTCCTGTAGCCTCCTTTAGGTGCTGGAAGGCTGCTAGAAGGTCACCCTGGAGCCTTCTCTTCTCCAGGCTGAACAACCCCAACTCCCTCAGCCTGTCCTCATAGGGGAGATGCTCCAGCCCTCTGAGCATCTTCATGGCTCTCCTCTGGACTCTCTCCAACAGGTCATGTCTTTTGTGTGCTGAGGATTCCAGAGCTGAACACAATACTCTGGATGGAGTCTTCATAGAGCAGAGTAGAGGTGAAGAATCACCTCCCTTGACCTGCTGGTCATGCTTCTCTTGATGGAGCCCTTTGCCAGCTCATGCTGAGCTTCTCATCAACCAACACTCTCAAGTTTTAGGAGTTTAATGAAATGTTTAGTGGTTATTAAGAAAGAGGCCTTTAAAAAAAGAAAGTGATTTTGTTGTTCCTTATTAAAAAGTCTTAAAGCGAGTTTACTAGAAAAATCCGGAAAAAAAGACCTGATCTCTTAAATATGCAACCTTTATATAATATCTCTGGGACAGTAAATGCAAGTGTCTCTGTGGTAGTTCTTTGGGATCTTCAAATATCAACGTACTGTTAAGAAGACAGCTATACCACAGTTTTCTGTATCTATCTGGACTCTTGTTCAGATTAGTAACAAAAACCTGTGTCCCTGTTTTCTCAGTCTGTACCAGATAATGTTGCTGTTGCTACTTTATTTCATTATGAACAAGTCTCTTTACCAATACATATCTCTGCTCTTTTTTGGGGTGCTTTGTTCTAATATGAAAAGGATAGTAAATATGAGACTTTGCCACCACATCAGATGGAGTGAAATCCACTGTTTCCCTGGCTATGCACTCAGAGTAGGTTTAAACAGGACAATCGCCTGCAACATGCAATGTAATTAAATCACTTACAGTGACACAAGAACTAAATGCCCATTCCTGAAGTAGTCCTAGGTGAGTTATTTACAGGAGCAGTTCAGTTCACGCGAAAATGTTCAATTTCATAATCTGAGTTCCTAGATGTGAGAATTATAAGACTGAATTTCAGATTTCTACCATTGACAGAGGCAAAAGACATTCAGAGGTTAGTTGCTTTTAGAATATTGTGTTCTACATAGTGATGAATTAATACAAACAAATGCAAAGAGAATGGAAATATTTTTCCTGGCTTTATAAATTAAGTAAACAAGGTAATAACCTTGAGGAGCACAGGCTTCTCTGATCTTTCTCAGTCTGTGACCCTGTATTCTTATTAAACAATCAGTGGGAAACAGATGGAGTATGAAAGAGCTTGTCTTCCGTGAGTACAAATATTTGTGCACTTTTTTTAACATGAAGAATGAATACTGAACAAATAGCATATTTTTAAATCAGTTCATGTTGATCAACGTAAGTACATCTTCACTCTCAAGAAACCTGAGTTATAAACATTGCTGTTGCCCTTTCTGAATCTGCTAACAAAAAAAAAGGCAAACTAAAGGACTAGAGTCAACGACATTTAACCTAACCTTTCCAAATAATCTCAGTCATTCCATATCTACAGCTAACCATGTAATAAGATTTTCTTTATTCTTTAAAGGTTCTGAACAGTTCTTTGAGAAAACAAACAAAATACAAATTTGTTTACCTAAAGAACTTCACATGCAGTAAAACTATTAATCTGAAATAGATATTTAATTTAGTTAATTCACATACTTAAAACTGTTTTGTGTAGATTTTCTTACCATGACTTAACAATCATGTGGCATGGTTAACAACAGGTGTTTCTATATCTCTGTATTTTAAAAGCACAATTATTGGAAGGAACTGTTGTGCAAGGCAGGGAAAAATGTATGTAAAGGTAACAATTTTGTGTCTTCTGTTTTCTTCTATTAAATTCTTTTTTCTACATGGTTCTGCACTAAAATACTCAGGATGCGTGTGGAAGTACTCAGAAACTGGAAATGCAATAGTTACTGTTGCTTTTCTAACTATAATCGGGCATTTTACACATGAACTATGAAGGAGATTTCTGATAAATGATTTTCTAGTTCTGAAAAAACACACTGAGGACAAAGGAATTTTGGTGGAGCAAAACCAAAACTCAAGGCAAAATGGAATAAGTTATACTGAAATATTAAGCTGGATAAATTCAACTTTACAGTGATCTGAAACTCAAGAAGGAATCATACAGCTGGAAAATTGTGAGATTACGATGGATTAAGACTAATGTAGCATGACAGGACAAATTGAGGAGGAATAAGGCACAGAATAAAACAGTGAAACAAGAGTAACAACAAAAAAAAGCTATACATAAATTAGTAGAAAACAACCAAGGAAACCTTTTGTGAGGTACTCGGTGAAAATGGAAGGATGATGACAGAAATGACAAGTTTTTGAATCTCTTCTTGCTCAGTTTATACTAACATAAATAGCTGTGATCAGAAGTTTAGTGCAACTAATGGTGTGTATAAATATGGAAGCTAAGGTGAAGATAAGAATTCTGAGATAATTGGTTAAAAGCTGTCAGATAAAGTGGACCTGTAGAAAGTCATATAGGCTACTATGCATTCTTGAATATTTAAACAAAAAAAATCAGAATTTGTGAAGGAAAGATAGAATTCTAGAAAATTAGAAAGTGACAATTGCATATTCTGTCTTTAAAGAAAAATAAAGAAAAACAAGATGGTCAGAGAATTGTAGCTAATTTAGCATAGCCTCAGTATGCAAAAAAAAAAACCCTGAAAACATGGTGCAAAGAGGTAAACAATCTATTTTTATAAACAGTCAACATGCATCTGTTAAAAGCGAAACAAATCAAAATAGCTTAATGCATTTTTATGACAGGACAAAAATTCTTGTAGATGAGAGAAGAGTAGCAAGTATCACATCTTAATACAGAATTACAGCTCATATTTCCATAGACACACAAACATTGTCTAGACCATATTAGAAGGGGACATGGATGGTTAAAAAAATGTTGAACAGGTAGCCCTCAAACTGGAATCTGTGTCAAGAAAGGCAGTCAATGAGACTGTTCCAGGTTTCCTACTATTCAGTTTTGTAATTAAAAATTTGGACACTAAATGAAAAAATGTTAACCAGTTTGTAAAGGATACGAAAACTCAAGAAAAAGCACTGGGCTTTCTAGTACATTAAATGAGTTGGAAACAGTCTAGTGGAGAGAAGCAAGGCTGTTCAAAGGAATGAGAAAATGTTGAAAGAATTGGAACTGTTTAAAACAGACAAGAAAACTGAGAGGATGACATGGTAATGATCGCCAGGTACGCTAAAGGCTGTCACTAGGAGGAAAATAAGACTGCTGTGTCCACAAGGAATAGGACTAAAAGTGATGGACACAGACCCATCCAAGCGCATACACTTCAAATTATCCTATTGATCCCTGCAGTTACAGGCATGTACTGCCAGAATTTAGAGTTCTATCTTTTTCTCACTAATTGAGGAATACAAGACAGCACCTATAAACTGGGTCTGTAACCGTTAGTCAAAGCAACATATTGAAAATGTGGAAAGAATTGCACTGAATTGAGATATTGTCTCATCTGTAAGATCTTTTTATTCCCCTATTTTTTTTTTTAGTTTCTCTAACTGATACAGACACAGTAATAATTGTGCAGCAAAGTCACTCATAAGAAGTTTGTGGTTTATGGTGCCATGCTATTCAGATTTATTCTGAAAGCAATTTATATACCCACTTCCCTGTATTTCAGAGTAGCTGGCTATTTCCAACATGCTTTAATGTGCAGGTTTAGTCATCACAGTGTGCAAGTGAATGTCAAGAAACCATTGTTCTTTCTGCTAGATTTCACTAATGTAGAAACAATCAATCAGCACCGCTCACTTAATTCCTAGTCTAACAGTCTGTTTACAACGGAGCATTTGTGATGTCAGTTCTCATTACCTTTTGATCAGTAGCTTCTCCGGAATGGCACTGCCAGAAGCAGTTGCCTTTGACAGTAGAAGTGCATTTAATAGAGCGTTCCTATGTGTAAGTTAGCCATTTCACGGTAGACACAATAAATTATGTTAACTTTTAGAGACAATTAAAACTAGGCAACCTCTAGGGTTCTGTAGCTTAAACTAGATTTGAGGAAAGATAACAAGCTTTTAGGGCAATGCCTAAAATTAATCAAGTAAACCTCAAATATTATCAAATGTTAAGTTCTGAGAGAAAAAGTAACCTCATGTTTTAAAAGTATGACTTATACCATTTCTTTTAAACATTTTCTAAACCCCAACTGCTGCAACATTTAAAATCTGAATTTTCTTTTAATGAAGTCTCTCTGTCATATTCTTAGATCTAGCAAGATGTCTATACCATTTGTGGAGCCAGGAGAGGTGCTTTATTGAACAGAAATTTGATGTCTCTCTCTTCATAACCGTCTTCTCTTTCTATAAGAAAATCTTGCTTATCCCTGGAAAGTTCCTCTCATGTCATGCTCCTCTTTACACAAATATTTTAACTTCTTGAAAGTACTGTTATGTGAGTAAAAAAAGAATCTGGTTTTCCAAAATACTAATATTTTTCAGAAAAGAAGTTGCAGACCACTTATATCAGAGCTATGTGATGAGAGTGTGTCTAGGTAGAACCTTTAGGTGCTCATTGAGTTAACAGGGTAATTCCTCCATAAATGCTACCACACAATGTGGTAAGAGTGTTCTTGAGGGTAAGGATTGTTGCAGAGATGCATGGCACACTGCCAGTGTGTCAGGCATGACTGAGAGCACATAACACACATGGTGGCTTAGACGTGGGAACTCCAGCCTCCTTAGTCGCTCTAGCAAATCTACTTCTGCAGGTCTATGTCAGTGTTTTTAGCTCATTTTATTAGTAATGGTTTATACCATCATCCCCTATATTTACACATTTGTGAATACGTTACTAGTGAATTTGACATTTGCACATTGTCTTGCAAAATGTGATTCAGTAATAGATGTTAAAAGATAAGTGTTTCTTACGAGTTTTGTGAACAAACAAGTGAGAGGAGATGTGTAATGTAAGAAAAGACTCAACTTACCCACCAAAAAAAGAAATATTAATGATCTAGTTAGTTAAGAGATGTGGGAGCCATCGAAAACCAGGATCACAACAGTTCTTATACATGGAATGACTTGTTTAATTTTCCAGAGATATTTTCCAGATAGTTTACTTTTTATTAAACTCAATTTTCATTTGAGTAGTTATCTTTTCTACAAGTAATTTTATTTTACTTTCTTTATTCCAAGTATATTCCACGTGAAAAACAAATGCTGAGTGTTGCTACCCTTGTTAAAAAAAAATGTAACCCATAAAAGAACTTTGCTGAAATTTTCTTTCCGTTTATAAGACGCATTGCAAAACAGAGAGTACCCTGCAGTTACCTGGTAGACATCATTCCAATAGCACACAGTTTAAGAGGAAAGTCTGTCAAATATGAGGAATTCACCCCCAAAAAAAAACATTAAATCTCTAAAAGGCAAAGAGAAATAATTTATCAAAGTTAAAATAGACACAAATAAAGCAGTAAATACAGAGGTTTTTGTTATCCCTCATATGTTGACGACCATATGAGTGAGTTGTGGTTATATTTCTTTTGATCACAAGCTGCCTTTGATCCTGCATAGAGTTTTTCAATTATATTCCAGTCAAAGGACAGATTTATCACGTGAATGAGCAAGGATTCTCAGTGGATGGTTTCATTCTATTCAAGGATTAAATGATTTTTAATACCTGGTGCAGAAACAGAATAATGAGAAAAAAATATATAGATAGATCAGCTTTTTCATGAGTCATTTCCTTAACATATAAAATGAGGTAGGTTTCTTGCAGAGAGGTACAAACCACAGTGCCTTCTACACACAGCACTGAAAAACTCTTCTTGCCATGCCTGAGCAGTTTTAAAACTGAAGAGTGATACTTATTTCTCATCAAAGAGGTTTTCTATTCTTCTAACAAAGTTAGGATGTAGCTTCGTATCTACAGGAAAAAAGGCATCCGAAGGACAGGACACTTTTGAAATTGGAAAAAATGCACAAACCCACAACAAAAAAAAACCAAAATATTGTGCCTCGAATTGTTAAATCCCTAATTAAGAAAAGTTTTAAATGCTTTAAATATGCTCAGAAAAAAATGTGAAGATTTATGCTGCTTAACCCTACTTTGTTTATCTTGCCAGACACACCCAGGTGAAATGTAAATATACTTCTTGGACTACGTTTCAAATAACCTGGTCCAACTAAAATAGAAGCACTTAAAATAACAATTTGTTTTGCAAACTGCATTTGAATATGAAAACTGAAAGTGAGCACAGTTGTGACCATGCAGGTTGTGTTGTAATAGGAATTGTTGTGATTTAAATATACTCCCAGGGAACCTTCTCATTTGAATCTGAGTTCTGTTTACCTTGGTGATTAAGCTAGCTTGACAAAACCGTAGGCAGTTCCCCAACAAGAGTATAGTACCTTGAAAAATGTTCAGTCATGCTCTGATGTCTCTTAACTTATTGTTTAAATGGTTATCAGGATTTCCAAAAGCTTACCATTGTTCATGAATTTTCATAGCTGATAAGATTTAAATCTTAATAATTAGTTTGTTTACAGCTGCGATTTTTCTATTCCTATAGTTTGCTGAAATAAACTCTTCACATAATTTTTCTTCTTTCCTTTTCTTAAAGATTATTCTCTTTGGTTTTGGAAGCCTTTTTATACTCTCACATGGCCATGTGGCCAAAATTAAATTTCTCTTGACTTTGTAGGGTAAAATATGAGCTCTAACATTTGTTTTTTCTTTCATTTAAAAACTTATGGTGTTTATGTCAACAACCTGACAAGAGGTAGCAGTAGGCTTTTAAATCTGTTGTATAGATTAGTTCATTACAGTGCCTAAAACAACGAAATATTCTTTTCCAGAGCAAGTTTCTATTATATTTTTTAAGAAATAACAACTTCAAAAGAATGCAGCAAATCCTGGATCCCCTAGACTGTAAACCATATAATTTTTGAGACTAACAAGTAGAATATATTTGAGGGCTGACATGTATGTCATAACAGTGCAACAGTTCTAAAGTCTGGGATTTGCCCTGTAAACACCAGTAAGGGGCATAAGTCAAGGGAGGGATTTACTCTCCTTAATTTCAGTCTCTCAATTAAGGTGCTCAGCTAGAAGACGAGCCTCCCAAGCAGTTCTCAGCAGAAAGACAGTGCAGTTTGAGAAGAAACCTGACTTAGGCTCCATGACTAACCAGCTCTCTATAAAACTATTTATTTTAGGTTTAATTATATGCAAAAACTCTCCTGTGGTTAAGGCAGTTGGCAAGCCTCTGTTCCTCTATGAACTTGTGCATAATACCTGAACAGCCATCACAGCTGATTACTTCTCAGGGCTGCTCAGCGCTGCATAAAACGGAGAGCACCTCTGTGACAGTGTGCTTCCCGCCCCAGCCTCGCCTTTATCTCCCGTAACCCTGTGTCAGTGATAACCACAGCTGGTGGCCACAACGGATACATCTGGTCGTGATGGCTGCATCTGGCGCTGAGTACGTTGAGGGAGATGGATAATACCACGGGCTACCTTGTGCATCTCACTCAAACAGTTGAGGGCTAGCTGAGCTTGCACTAGTCAAAATATGGCTGCTATGCAGATATGACTATAAATCAATCAATTTACTCCATAAATATCGAACAGCCCAGGGCCTGTTGAACTCTCTTGCACTGCAGTGGGCTGCACACCAGGATCTCCCCTTGGGCAGGGATGCCTCTCAAGGTTACTTCTCAAGGTTGAGAGATTCCTTGCCACAACAGATTCTCAGTAAGTGATTAACAGCATGCTAAACTGTGAAATCTTAACTATGTGATGTAAAGGATTGGTTGTGCATATATAATCCTTTAGACATAAGCCATTGACCAATTCTGGGACTAGGATTGGATCCAGCCACACCTAATCTCCTCTCCGAGAAGGAGTTCAGAGAACAAGGGAGTCCTCCTGAACCTTGTGACTCAATGGGAGGATCTCCCTGACATTTTTGTCTGACCCTGTCCTTTATGCAGTAAGTAACCAAGTATACCTCACCATTGAATCCTGTTAAATCACTGTCGCGTTAACCTCTGAACTTTGTTAACTCACTATTTTATGTAAATAAAATACTCACTATTTTATATAAATAAAATATATTTCTTTTTCCCTCACGCCAGTGAAGGGCATAACTGACTCCTTTTGCGACAGCCTCCAGAGGCATATTAGTCATTTAAGTGACCATGTCTAGTCTGCCTACAGAGAGCTGAGGAAGCCAATGTTCCTCTTGGGTTTTAACACCTAATTTCAAACTAAATTGTTGAAGCTTTCACTTTTTTTGCCCATCTATTGGTTAGAGCATTTGGGAAGCTAATCTGAAGGGGTTTAGCTCTACATTACTCACGTCCAAGAAGGTTACTTACATTTTAATGAATCCCAAGTGCCTCCTTTCTTCACTGTTCTTGTTAAAGATGAACCACATAGAAGCCTTAGGCCAGAGGGAGAATGATAAGGAGTCAACCCAACATTAATCTAGGAGTAGGACTTTTCAGCTGCATCAGAAGAGTTGACTAAATTTGAAACGTATATTTAGCCTCCTACCTGTGTCTGCATGTGAACTAGGTGTCTAAGGTTCATTACGGCCTAGAAAGCAATTAGGATTACCCATTGGTAAGAGGTCTACTTTAGAATGAGAGGAGTTGTCTTCAAGACTCCACGGCTTGTACTACTTCTCTGTAGACTGCTACGGGATTTTATATTCCAAGTGCACGGGTAGGCTTTATAACCGTGTAGCCCTGTAATACAGCATTGCCATTGCTAATAACAGATTTGCACTGAGATTTCAATGCCTCAGGACAGAGGGTTGCCCTCTGAACTTTTCTTGACACTCCAACAGCTTTGTCTTATCTACTTTAGCTGACAGCAATTTTTCTAATTCAGTAGATCTAAGCCTACTTTCTTGTATTTATGGTAGAATCACAGGAGCAAGCACTTATTCTGTGTAGAATGAGATATTTTCAACGCTTAATGATGCAGCACAGGGAAACACAGGCTTAGTATGATAGCAGAGACGCTGAGAAGTGGAGACAGAAGGTGTGACAAGGGCACTACAAACGTAGGATATCAAGTGGTGGGACACAGCCTCAGCACTGGGGACCTCCTGTCTACAAACAACTCGTCTATGGTCATTTCTAGAAATGCAAATCTGGAATTGGAGAAACCCGATTTTAGGAGTAGCAGAGCAAGAAAATAGACCCTAACATGTGTTTATCACATATAATGATCAGTTAATTGCCTACACTAGAAACGTGAAAGTGGAAAATTGTGCTTAATACAAAAGGGCCAGGTTTATAGCACCATTGCAGCATGTTCCCACCAATATTCAAGAACTGAATTGATGTACTATTGCACTATAATCAACTAGATTCCAGACAATTTGCCTTGGATTTTCCCAGACAATATACCTGGATAGTTTGTAATACCACAAAAAGAAAGGCATCTTTTCACAAGACTGTTATTAAGCTTTCAAACATAGACAAATGCAATACCAGCACAAGAAAAAAAGTTGTAATCCTAAACTAATTCAGGTGGTGCAATAGAATAATGCTGTATACAAAATCCTGTCTACCTCAACCAGTCTCTTGTTCTGAGAATTTTGCTGTCACAAAACAACATCAGTTTTGCAATAAAGGAGGGCTCAGAGTACTTTGTGCCCTATGTGAGGTTTTACCACAGAAGTGTGCTGTATGATATGTGCTCACCACAGAAAGAATATGGTCTTTAAATATTTTGGGGAATGTACTGATTTAAATAAAGAGAATATTACAGTATATTCCTACAAAAATTCCACTGAAAAAATGCTTATACATTTCAAATATATAAACTCCTGAGCTATTTACTGTTGTTTGGTTGTATAATCTGCTGCAGTATTACTGACGTGTTCTTGCTTAGCTGACCTTGGAGGGTAAACAATTACTTCAAACTCTTTAAAACTGGAGAGAGAAAAAAACATCTCCATTTGTGACAAGCAGTCATTTGGACAGAAACGCTAACTAAAAGAGTAAATAAGGTCTGCCAACAGAGTGTCGAATGCCACAATTAGTTAAAATGCCATGACAAAGACCTGGACAGAGTCTCTGGGTCGAATCCTGGCTTCAAAACCATTTCCCTTGGAGGACAGTGTTGCATGTTCAGAGGTGACATTCCCTCAATGCCAGTTCTGTTCCTATGCACAAATTTTTCCTTTATGTAGGGTTACAGCAGGCTAAATTCACATTTCGTCTTGCCTGGTATAGCAAAGAGAGAAATGTGTAGCTACTGTAAAAGGAACGACTCTGTGCAAAGTCTACAAGAGAATGGAAAGTGGATATTTAGGACATTCTTATGCATGTATGTATGCTCAGATCTTTCTGATCTACTTTTGATGCTGATCAGTGAGACACAGCTATTTTCACAGTGCAATTTCCAACCATTGCAGGTGGTAACCAGCTATACTGTGAAGCAATCTGAATTCCATCCCTTTTGGATAGGAAGGCTCTAGCATTGGAATGAATGCCTAGACCATTAAACTCTGAAATACTAACGTATTTCTGAAAGCCTGGAATATTCTTCTCAGCATTAAAAATGCTGGATCATAATTTCAAAAGCAAGTGTATGTTTTGATCATTGGGAAAGCAGCAAATCAATTAATAATGCCAGAGGAAAGAATTCGGTGCAGAATATTAGCTAAAATCTCCAGTCACCCCCAGAAGAGCAGGAAGAAATCACAGCAGTGCAAATGTGTGCTTATCTGTTTTGTTTTGGTCTAGAAAAATCCCTTCAGTAGACAATATTTTTGACTGCATAGAAGTAGAGAGCACTGCTTGAAGCCTGTAAAATTTTGGATAATATCATACTTTGACAAGCAGACAAGAATGATCACGCCAGCATTGATCTGTCTGTCCCAAAGCCTGTCTTCCATGGGACAACAGAAGGTGTTTGAGAAAGGACAAGAATAGGGCAAGCGCACACTGATCACTCACTTCTCTGAAATATCTTTACAGCTCCCAGTGATCCGTGGCCCTGACACTTTCAGACCAACAGAAGTCATCTTCTGTATTCAGTACATCTGAACTACACGATGTTAGCTATGCCTGCACGCAGCCCTTGATGAAAGGCAGATCTTTCAAGGTATCCGAAGAATGCATATGAGATTTTGTCCCTTCTTAAATATATTTCACTTTGCAGTAGCAGCATCATCTTTTAACTTTCATAAAATGACCACAGTAGTGTTCTTTATACCTGCTTCTTGTGTTTGCCTTGTAATTCTTTCCTGCTCCTTGTGCACCTGCAAAACGTAGGTGTAGTTTGATCTTTTAGATACATTTCTTCTGGTTCAAATGGTTTATGAATGTCTTTGATTTCAATGACATTTGTATGATTTACATTCAATCCTTGAGGCACTCCGTGATTGTACTAGATATTGGCACTTTTGTTAGTTTGAAACTTTTATGCCAACTGCTTCCATAAGGTTTGTAACTCTACAGAGATGTTCCCTGGGTACTGGTGGTTTGAAAGCTACATTGACTTTAACCGTCTGCTGAACTTCCAGTTCACAAACTCTGTGCTACAATAACTAGTAAAAATAAAAAAAAAAAAAGGGGGGAGTGAGGAGGAACTTGCGGCTTTCACAAATCTTTTTCAAGTCTGACTTGTGCAGTTCTGCCAGAACTTTTTATTTTCTGTCAGTTGTTGTTCCAGAGTTTTAACTCACCAGTCTCCTCTTTAAAACTTGCAAAAAAATGCAACAGAAAGGGCTGAAATTCCAAGGTGGGGAAAAAAATGTTTCCATTATAATGTGAAGCTGCCGAATGTGTTCAATTTTGGATTAGGTACTCTGGAAAGAAGTGGTGGGTTTGTATCGGACTGTCTGTGATTTGTTATGACAGAGACCAATTTGTCATTTATGGTTTATCTGTTCATTCATCTTGTATATTTTTTCCTTTCCTGCTAGACATAAAAAAAAAAAACAAAACAAAACAAAAAAAAAACAGGGAGGAAAAGTAATAAATATTTTCTTATAAAGATCAATTACACTTTGATGAGCTTACTTTGCTTCTTAATTTGAAAGTTCAGTTTTATCAGTTTGATATATGCATAAAAATGGGGTACTCAAAAAATGAAAAAAGAAAAATAATTCATAGAAACATCACTCTTTCTGATTGTTACACAATGGAATACAAAAAATAGGAACAATTTTTTTCTAGTGACAGCTTAATGATTCTTATTTGAATCTACATTTTAGTTCATTTTGCTTTGGGACATAAGTTAATAGGATATTGATGACATTTGAACTCAAAACTACGTGCTCTGTAAACAAAGATTCTGTGAATTCTAATAGGTCATTTTGCCACCTGATCTCTGTACCCTCAAAATGTGGGTATGTTTCCTGAGAACTGTTACAGAAAATAGAAATACCTAAAAAGGATACATGCACTACTACATGTTTTTTCTGCTTCTCAAAGGTGAAGTTTCACTTCCTTATTTACAGAAACTATGCCTTGGGTTCTGTAAGGACTTAAGCATAACAATATGTTTGTTTGCAACATTGTGTTGGCAGATTTTGAGCTTTGTAAAATTTATTTTTCAAGTGGACCAATTCATTATAAAAATGTTGCTGTTCAGCCAGATTCTTAACATGCAAACTAGTGAATCAGTCCTGTTCATTTTGGCAAGGACTAGGACAAAAGAAACCCAAATAAACCAAACACAAAATGCATCTTTTTATAGAATACAAAGCTGTATTTTTGTTAGTAAAAGACAGATTCTGGAGACTGAATCACAAGAAGTTCGTTTGCAGGATATATTATCCTCCCTCTGGCAGTTAATACACAGGTTAAAAATAGTACTATATGTTCACAGCTTTTAATGCTATTAACTCTTGGTTTTGGGCAGTTAAAACTGAGAAAAATCAGCACTATTGTTTCAATGGCATAATTTAGAATATGAATCAGTATGCTATATCATAAAGATGATAACAATTTCATTTGCAAAGTAAAGATTATTCTTTTCTTTTAAACATAAGCCTCATTTTAACCCAATTATTATATGTAGTGAAACTATCACGTTTATTTCAAGACATAGAAGAGTACATTTAGTCAATTCATGAGAATAAATCTTAATTCAGATAATATTCCTATTAAATTCTTAAGATAGAGAAAAAAACACCTGTTGCCTTTACTCTTCTACGTGTTTGTTTCTTTTTGTACTTGCTATTATTTCTCTTGAAAAGTATTTAAGGAAAATAAAACTTATTTTGTCAGCAAGTTCCTCTTGAAGTGTTTACAATAATAAATCATATTACTATTTTAATAAATCTTAGTTTCCTGAGCTCATAAATTTTGTTGAAGAACTTATTTTATTATTACACCACCAAGTAAAGAAATATAGCATGAGAGTTACTTTGCAAGTGAACCAGTGAGCTGTCCTGGTTTATAGAACACATGCACATGTTTAAGAACCACCATCTTTTCCAAAACTCAAATATACCCTTGCAAGTCTTGTTGACTGGGTGAATCATAGACTCAAGTACCATTTATCTCTCAGAAAGTATAAAAATAAAACTAAAAAAAACATGTTATACATCTCTATAAGAAAAGTTGCATACATTTTCTCTTCCCATGAAAGCTGATATTGACTATCACTGAAATAATGTCTTTTATGCTACACCCAAGTGAAGGACACTCTGTGCAAGTGTAAATTAGAAGAAAGGGAAAAAAATGAATGAACAAAATAATTGTTTATGACTGGTATTTTGGGGCATAGCTCACCATCTTCCCAATATGCCAAATTATGAAACATTTCAACAAACAAGAATTTAATGAAGCATGTTTTCAACAGAAATAAGGGAGCTTAAAAAAATGTCACACTTTCGAGACAACATGTTTTAAACTTTTTGAAAAGCGAAATGCAATTAGAGCTTGAAATTAAAATTGCAGTTGCTCAGTGCTTAAGGATGGAGAATGGAAAAGAAATTAGTTATGGTGATGGCAGAATGCAAAGTTTCAGATTCAGTCCTTTACAAAGCAGCAGGGAAACAAAGGATCAAATAACGGCACCAAGCGATACAGCTGCTGACTCACCGAGTGTGGGAAAAAACATAAAGTCAGTTAAACGCAGTTTTGTGGGGATTTCAGAAATACTGATGGGTTGACAGAACTGAAACACAAGCTTAGACCTGCTGAGAGATCAGACTAGTAATTTTCACATTGCAAGTCCCTTCAACATTTCTTGAGGATTTTTCTGTTTTGTCTCAAACATTGTGAAAAAGCAGCGAATTTGGACTCGTTCTAATAGGTGACACATAATAGAAACAGTGTTTGATTTTACTAGGGGTTCATAAAAGATCTAAACTCGACATGTTGGTTCAAAATTGCTGCAGAAAGGAACTTAGCTGCGTGTGAAAAATACAGAAACACTTCTAGCCCAAAGGTGACAGGATAAAATGTTCTAGCATGTTGTCAGTTTGTAGTTTCTCCATTTGTCTGTGGTAATGCCTGCAAAATCGGAGGGACAGGTTAGAAGTCCGTTTTAGTTTCATGTTCCTAAGTATACTGAAACATTTGCTCAGTAGTTTATGTTGGCTATAGGTTGGTATCTATGCTCTTTTTGCAGAGCTGAATGCATCAGACACTGGTCAGAAAAAGTTATCCACCCTCCCTGCCCACACTGCCCCAAGGCATGAGAATGCACAAAGTAGCAGAATGGCTGCTGAAATAATTTGTTTTGCCTGCCTGTAAAATCTTGGTGGTTAAGAACTGCTTGCATTGCAGTCACCCTCCCCAGCGCTGTTTTCTGCCTCTTGAAGCACCACATACTAACAGTCAGCCTAATGAAAAACAAATACCCCTCTCCATCACACAAAGTGTGCTCAGTATTTAAATAAACGTAAAATACCTGAATTTTTCAAAGACTACTTCTTTCAGATTTTTGGTAATACTTGCATTTTATTTACAACTATGTTTATAACATGTAAAAAAACCTATTTAAATGGAAGATAATTAGATTATCTCTCTCGTTTATAGTAGTCTTGTATTAGAGTTGCTGCTCATTTATTTTTAAAATAAACCAAGAACACGTAGGGGTGTTTTTCAGGTTTTTTTGGTTTTGCCTTTTTTTTTTGATGTTGGGTTTTGAAGAGAGAGGACTGACAGTACTTTAACAGTTTTATGCAAAAATTGCTGTGTCTCATAACGGACGTATTACTTCCTTGTATCTTAGACACTAACTAGCTGATTCACCACTGCAGATGGTGAACACCTTTTGGCTAACAGTGCTTCCCATATTATAGTAGAGGAATGAAAAAAGAGCAAGCCCCATCTCTATAATGTATGAATTGCACTTTCTAAATGTGCAGATTCTTCAAAGATTCAGGACTTGCAGCATGAAAAGAAAGTAATTTCAACTATTCCTCCTTTTGAAAAAAAATATATATTGCAGTACTGTTAGAATTCATGTTTTAATCAGGTTGTGCAAAAAAAAAGCAAGCCTTATATTTATCTAGATTTATCTCTTCATTAATAAATACAAGTTGGCTTTTCTAAAAAATTAAAATCTGAAACAAAGCCTGATGTGCTACTTAAATTTACGGCACAGATATCCACAACCATTCTCTTTGTAATCCTGTAAGTGTAGAGACAAATTCATCCCAGATCTTTTTGTTTTAAAATCAACTTGACACGTGCACAGATCACGAACCTAATCTCCCTCAGTGCTTTTTCAATCTCTGCATATTCAGTATAAATCAAATTAAATTCTGCTGTCAGTGAAATGCTTCACTTTTATTTAAGCTTGATGTGATCAAAATCAAGTAAATTTTGCTTTATTTTAATATTTGGTTCTGAGCAGATGCATCTATTGAGATCTCTGGTGAAATTTCATATTTCTAATTCGTGCCAAGATTAACTTTTATTCCTGAGGTCAAGAAGCTTGCAGCTTACTCATTTTGCTTTATGTTTCTTTTATTTTGAAGTTGGTATTCTACCCTGACACAGCTCAGTGCAAAAGGTTAGTGATATCCACGGAGCAGATTTTGCATAGAACTCATGAGACAGTTTCAGAGTAAATCCGTTGAATTCACATATTTGGCAAATTTTGTTAAGTCCAGGGGTCATCTTCTCAGGAAACTCTTTATTTCCAAATGTGGTGGGTTGACCTTGACTGGCTGCCAGACCTCCACCCAGCTGTTCTCTCACTTGCCCTCATCAAGAGAACAGAAAGAGAAAATGAGGCGAAAAAACTCGTGGGTTGGGATAAAGGCAGTTTGCTAAGTAAACCAAAAGCTGTGAACTGAAACAGACCAAAGGGAAGAATTTGTTCACTACTTCCCATCAGCAGGTAGGTGTCCAGACGCTTCCTGGGAAGCAGGGCCTCAGCACGTCTATCAGTTGCTTCAGAAGACAAATGCCATCACCCCAAATGCTCCCCCTCGTCCTCCTTTTTTCCCTCAGTTTTTAATGCTGAGCACGAGGTCACACAATATGGTATATCCCCCTGGTCCTTTTGGGTCGACCGTCCTGGCTGTGACACCTCCCAGCCTCTGCCCTGCACCCAGCCTACTGGCCTTTGGGGTGAGCGTTTGAGAGAAAACTTCGGCGCTGCGTGAGCCCTGCTCAGCAATAACCAAAACACTGGTGCGTTCTCAGGTCTGGTCTAGCTACAAAGGCAAAGCACAGCACTATGTGGGCTGCTGGGAGGAAAATGAACTCCAT
This sequence comes from Pterocles orientalis, assembly GCA_011057875.1. Taxonomy (NCBI): domain Eukaryota; kingdom Metazoa; phylum Chordata; class Aves; order Pterocliformes; family Pteroclidae; genus Pterocles; species Pterocles orientalis. The sequence continues at coordinate 83,532 of WKFP01013196.1, read as the reverse complement.
CCCAGCCAGACCCTGTACACCAAGGAATGCTAACGCACGCTGTTTATGTATGGAATTCAGATATCCAACCTTTGTGAGACATCTTCTATCCTCTCTAGTTCAAATGAATCGTAAACTGAGTCTGTGCATCTGAAAAAGCTACAGGGGATAAACTTGCACAATAAAATATTAAGCTCAACTTAATTAGACACATTAATGATCAGGCCTTTGGTAAAAAGCAATAGGGATTTTTTTGCTAACTTTTGTCACACAAACAAAACTCCAAAGATCTTGGAAACAATTCAGAAGAGAACTTATTAGGGGGAAAATGGAAAACATTAAAGGGATATTGTGAGGGAGAAAGAATAAAGAAGAAAATAAGTTATTGCAGGCTTCCTGGTGGTCTTATTAATTTTTGTTTTGTGCATTGTAAATTTAATTAACATAATCCCATTTGAAGTGCAATGTTTCACATGGAAGAAAAATATCCTAATGACTGATCTTAAAAGAGAAAGGAGAAAAAGAATTAAGCTAAACTATATTACAGAAGGTTAAGTAATCTATGTCCACTTGCTTTTCAGTGAGCTAAATAACAAGATTAATATTTAATTAGCACATATTAAGGAACAACTAGATTATTGGCATTTCATGGTTGTGTCTATATTCAATGAAACTCATCATTTATTTTTTTCTCATTAAAAAAGTGAAGTAAAACCAAGTCTCTGTTACAATTATCTTAAGACAACTAATTCTCAACAAGACAGTGTACTGGTTGGGACGTGATTTCAGTCACAATAGCGTTCAAGGTCATGTGACATTTCTACCAAATGATTTTTCGCTTCTCACCTTCTTGAATACAATGTGTGTCAACAGAATTTTATTTCAGTTTTTGTTCTCAATGCAGAGTCACAAGTGCTCAGGCTGGTTTTGTTGATTTTCTGATGGAAGAAGGAATGTGTGATTGTTCATGTGCACATGAGATATACTTGTTTAAAAGTTTTGTTCTGAGGTAGTTAGTTTTTGAATAAAGAAAAGTGTGTGCTTAACGTATCTTTCTCCACAAATTTTGTTTCTCCTAAAAAGTATTTCAGTGGAACCTGTGAAAGAAAAAGATCTTCGAAACTCCAAACATTGAAAAAATGTGTTCTTGGGAAGAAGGGATTTGATTTGAACATCTCAATTTTTAAATGAAACTCCTGAAATTCTCCAAAACCTGTTAAATTAATTATTTTTTTGTATTAGTCGTCTTTTAAAAAACTGTTTTCTAGAATCACAACAATGAGAAAATTCATTAGTAAAAGCTTAGATTTGTATCTAATTTTTCAAGAAGACCTAAAGCAAGAAAATGCTGTTAGAAGTGATAATAAAATTATGAGAGAGAATTTTGATGCAATAGAGTAAATACAGCTAGAGTAAATACAGTTTTCAAGGTACTGCAGCAAAATGAATGATAAAGTAGCAGAAATCAGAAAATTGGGAAAAGTTGCATAACCAATAAAAAACCCAAAATAACTAATGAATGTTGTTAAAATTTTTTTGTGTGTGATATTTTGGCATTATCCTCAAAGCAACATGCAAGAAAAATGTCTTTATCAAATTAGTAATAAAATATGAACAGCGGTTTAGAGTTATGAAAAACACAAGTCTTCTTAGAATCATACCGGGAATATAAAACATTACCCGTTATCTATGAAACCGGGTTCTCTCTTCCTGGAAAAAATAAACCAAAATATTATAAAAGATAAAGATGATAGTAGCCCTCCACGTTCCAAATATTTTAAAAAATATTCCCAGTATTAAGTATCTACATTATTAGTATCATGAGAATTTTTGACTTGTTCTCCATCTACATATGTTTGGTTTCACACAAGTATATTCCACATAATCATTTGTAAAGTTGGGGATAATGCAACACTAATTTGGTAATAAATTATATGTGCTTTTATCACGGGAAAGAAGGGAAGGGAAGGGAAGGGAAGGGAAGGGAAGGGAAGGGAAGGGAAGGGAAATGTGAGGACTATTTAAACCTACATTTTTAAAGCAAGAACCTTCCCTCTTTTTCACCTTCTGAATGTGACATTCACATTGGTAGTAAAACTGTGTGGCTTTCAGGTCATACAGTGTATACACAAGGAAGCATGATGGAACGTTAGATGCACAGATATCAGTGCTGGGGTACACTCAAATTCTGTGCATGGTAACAGTCTCCAGACCTGCCTTGTACAGGTCAGCATAAAAGGCTATTACATGATTTGTCCAATGAAATAGAGGAAAGATTAACACTAGTGCTCAAAGTACTAGCGGTTGAAAAGCAGCAATTCCTAAAACAGCATTTCTGAAGGGAAAAGGAAGTTAGAAATTATCTCCATTCACTAGCATTGAAAGACATATTGTTTCTTTAGAGATATCTTAAGAGGAATATATTATTTCTCTAGTCTTTCCACATTTGACGCACATAGAATGCTGTTACCAGTTTTCACCTTCTAATATTTTTAATTCACTGCTATATTGGAATTGGCTCGATGGTCACAATCAGAGAGTTGCAGTCAACGGCTCAATGTCCGAATGGAGACCTGTGATGAGTGGTGTTCCGCAGGGATGAGTACTGGGACTGGTGCTATTTAACATCTTTGTTGGAGACATGGACAGTGGGATGGAGTGCACCCTCGGCAAGTTTGACGATGACACCAAGCTGTGTGGTGTGGTGACACGCTGGAGGGAAGGGATGCCATCCAGAGGGACCTGGACAGGCTGGAGAGGTGGGACCATGCAAACCTCATGGAGTTCAACAAGGGCAAGTGCAAGGTCCTGCACATGGGTCGAGGCAATCCCAAGTACAAATACAGGCTGGGCGGACAATGGGTAGAGAGCAGCCCTGAGGAGAAGGACTTGGGGGTGTCGGTAGATGAAAAACTGAACATTAGCCCGTAGTGTGCAACTGCGGCCCAGAAGGCCAGTTGGACCCTGGGCTGCATCAAGAGGAGCATGGCCAACAGGTGAAGGCAGGTGATTCTGCTCCCCTGCTCTGCTCTTGTGAGGCTCCACCTGGAGTACTGCATCCAGGTCTGGGCCCCCGAACGCAAAAAGGACATTGAGTTGTTAGAGCAGGTTCAGAGGAGAGCCACAAAGATGGTCAAAGGGCTGGAGCATCTTCCCTATGAGAGAGTTGGGGTTGTTCAGCCTGGAGAAAAGAATGCTCCGGGGAGACCTTATAGTGACCTTCTAGTACCTGAACGGAGCCTACAGGAGAGATAGGGAGGGACTTTTTACAAGGGCATCTAGTGACAGGATGAGGGGTAATGGATTTACATTGGAAAAGGGCAGATTTAGATTAGATATTAGGAAGAAATTCTTTACAGTGAGGGTGGTGAGGCAGTGGCCCAGGTTGCCCAGAGAAGCTGTGGATGCCCCATCCCTGGAGGGGTTCAAGGCCAGGCTGGATGAGGCTTTGAGCAACCTGGGCTGGTGGGAGGTGTCCCTGCCCGTGGCAGGGGGGTTGGAACTAGGTGATCGCTACGGTCCTTTCTGGCCCTAACTGTTCTATGATTCTACGATTCTATACATTTAAAGTACATGTGTGAACACATTCACAGAGTGTCATTTGAACATTGGTATACCATTAGCAAAGCTTCACATTCAGTCTACACGTTCAGCAGTTGTTCGATGTTATGAAGCTAGCAGGAGAAGCACGTAACACGTATTTCACTGGAGATGGAATTTGGGTTCATATTAATTAATTCATCACTATAAATCACAGGAAGAGAGCATATCTTGTTAGCTTCACTTACTCAGATACTAATCAGTGGCTCATTAACTTTAAAAATATCAACCTGGTTGAGCTATCATTGCTCTGCACAGTAAACTAATGAGTCACATTAGAGAGAATGCTACATGGCACATAGAAAAATTGGTTTTACCCATTATCCAAGCTACATGCACAAAATCTTATCGTAAAATCAGTGGTAACGTCATCATTTAGACAATGACAAAAAAGCCCTGTAACTGACCTCAATTTTTGTGCCTTATTTTGCTGCTAAGTGTTACTTAGCTCCAATCCTACTTGCTTTGTACATGCAATACTCTCATTTGTTCTAAACAAGGGAGTCCACATTACCTCAGAAGAAAAGAACTAGTCCTCATCCATCTTTGCTGTTACTGGGAGAAATTATTCACTCATTCTCAAAGGTTAGTTTTATATATTATATATA